>OZ023265.1:140950919-141328419 GCA_964006375.1 Tillus elongatus | reverse complement strand
AAATTGTTTCATGTAAATAATAACGTTAGACGCTCAACATGTATTATGAGAGATATACCTGCTAGCTGCTTGTACATATATGTCCGTCGTAGCCTAGTTGGGTGAGCCGTATACATCAGATAGTCGACTCCGCCATGACGAGTTATAATCCTAGTTAGTGACTTTACGTTTTATCATTTTTTTAAATATCATTTCACTTCACCATTATCTAATCAGATTGTCGTTATTCCGATGAATTAGTAAGCGAGTTTTTGTATAAAAAATAATTTGAAAAAGGGGAGATGAAAGTTTTAAGACTTAATTCAATTTGAATAGCATTTCTGGTTGTTTGTTCTTGCCCAAACTTAGTGAAAGCGTTTCATATTTAATACAATCGTAGACTTTTCCCGTGGCTTCACGAGTGCCTGTTTTAGTGAATTTTCTTTAAAAAAAAATCACTAATGAGGAGATCCCAACTTTTAAGTTTAGAAAAAATTTCTTGAAATGAGCGCGAACTAGGCCCCTAGAACCCATATCCTGGGCCAGTTTCAATTATATATATATATATATATATATATATATATATATATATATATATATATATATATATATATATATATATAAAGGGTAAACCACTTACCAAAATTTAGATCTGTAAGTTTAAAGAAAAAAAGTTGGGGTTTGCCACAAAACGTAAAAAGGCGCGATTTGAAACGTCACAGTTGGCAAGTTTTAGGCAAAGAACCAGAAAGAAATAGGGATTATGTAAAGAGTGTTCTGCCAACCCCCAATATTCAGCTTCAAGCATCATTTCCCTTCATTTTTATAAAATATTTCCAGAAAATTCATTTCAAATAGGCACTTTCTGTGATGCTTTGGCAGTAGTTTTACTTAAGTTAATGGTTTAACGGTTTATAATTTTTAGCTAATTTTTGCAGAAAAAATTCGTTAATGAGGAGACCGCGGCTTTTGATTTCTAAAAAGATTTCTTCAAAAGAGTGCAAGCTAGGCTCCCTAGAATCCACCCCGGTTTACTTTCTGTATACATATATACAGGGTGACGCATTTCTACGGAAAAGCTCAATATAATTGTTATTATGCAAGACGAGAACAAATTGTATACGTTACTTATAGGATGTCTTGAGCTGCATCTTATAAAATTAATTTGACAATCACAAGCTGGCCCATAAGTCGTTGGTGATACCTACAATGTTTTTTTGAACATTCCTTATTGCATTTTTGCATTTTTCATCGAAATATGATGCATGTTTGTAAAAAAAAAATCGAGACGCAGTAAGTGCGTCTTGGTAGCAAATTTCCATCAAATGCTTCAAAATTCAATAACTCAATTTGCTATTAATCTAAGGTTCGTCGGCTGGGAAACGAGTTTTCTCGGAAACATTTTAAGTTTATTTTCGGAAAACTTTTGTACATTTTCAGGCACGTTATTTTGATAAAATATAGTAGATTGTTTCTACTATATAGGTTATACCGGTGACCAAATTGATGCCTGCTTGCACTAAAAAACATATTTGCTATTAA
Organism: Tillus elongatus; assembly: GCA_964006375.1. Classification (NCBI taxonomy): domain Eukaryota; kingdom Metazoa; phylum Arthropoda; class Insecta; order Coleoptera; family Cleridae; genus Tillus; species Tillus elongatus. The sequence goes on along the minus strand of OZ023265.1, from coordinate 141,326,898 downwards.
AAATATTTTTATGAAAATTCACTTCCATAACTCACTTGCTGCGTCCAGACTTTTCTAATAATATATTTTTCTCATTTTCTCTAATAATGCTCGCGCCCCCCATTTTTTTTATCATGCCCCCTAGGGGGGCGCGCTCTACAGGCTTAGAATCACCGCATTAAATGCATTTTTCCATGTTACTAACTTCTGCATTAAATGTTATAATTAGAACCTCGGTGGTTCAGGGGCAAGGACGTGTGCCTCTGAACCGAAGGGTACTGGGTTCGATCCCAGGGTACTCCTTTCACTTTTTCAGTACAAACTGTAAAATTAACATCAAGCGAGGTTCTGGCATTGCATTTCAGCTAGTTAAATGTCTGCACGTTCCGCCCTTCGGTGGGGGCGTAAAGCCGTCGCTCCCGTGTCCATGAGATGTTGGGCACGTTAAAGATCCCTACCCTCCTTACAGATAGGCTGGGGTTCGGCAAAATTCCCAGGATAGTGAGGTGAAACTGCTCCCTGGCGTCGGTGATTGGCCATAGTCGCGAAAATAGGCCGACGTTAAAAAACAAAACACACACACACACACACAAATATTATAATTATTATTATTATAACTGTTACTTTATTATTTTATTGAACGATAAATGTACCAACATATTAATATGATACTTTGTAAATTATATTTGTGGATGCTTTAAGGTTAAATAAAAGGCTTATATTTCCAGAGAGATTCTTTTTACACAACCCTGGCCAGTTTTTTGGTTTCTCTGATATTTGTTAAAATGCTCTCTGAATGTTGAAAGTTTTGTTCAGCTATACGGCCTGTTTGGATTTCTGGTTTCTTTGTCACTTATATTTTAACTTGTGTTTTGCTACTTTAGAGTATCATTTTGCGGCACTTAGTCCTCTTGATATACTTATGCTGTTTTTAACCTTTAATTGTCGCAGGTCAATTTTTGGAAGGCTTTGATGTAACTTTAGTCTTTTAATGCTTGACACTAGCTTAGTAGACCTTCGTTCTTTTTAGCTGTTAGATGCTTTGCTAACATGTGTCGTATTTACATGCTACCTACCGAAAGTCTAGTTTCTGATACAAACAACTTTTTGTATTCTAGGTATTAATTCCTGAAGATAGCTCGAGGAAGCCGAAACGTGGATTTTTGTAACAAAAATCTTTTCGGAAGTATAAGGTCTTTGATTTTACCTTAAAGTATGTTGACCCCAGGTGCACTGACGTTTAGAAATTATATATCTGTGGAGTAAAATGAAGAAGGTATATGTTTCAAAACTATAATTATGAACTGTTATTGAAACTATATTACATACAGAATTTCTTAGCTTCGTGTACTAATTTTATATAATTTATTGTATTATATAACTATAATAAACTTAGAAAATAATGAACCTATAGAAAAGTAACGATCAACTTGTTCAATAATAAGTAAATAGCATCCGACCCATAAAACACTTAATGAACTTTAGAGCAGATACAAACGTTGATATGCCCACAAGTTAAAGTCGACTGTTCACGAAGTAAATGGATGCTAATTGTCTCTAAATGCCAAGAAAGGCCTCTGCTAAGTAATTCACCTGCTACAGAATAAGGAATGATGCAACAATGATATCAGATTTGAGAAAACAAACTGTCAAGTCTGATTTTATCAGAACCTACTTATCGAAATGCTTTATTGCATATTTATAGAAATGCAGATGCACAATGTCTGTACCTATATATCTTCACATTTCTGTCACCTTCAAGCAATTTTTATACAACATTCCACGGAATTTACAACTATTATAAATTATCTGACCATCCTACTATTTAAATAAAGGTCAGCATATTTATAATAATATGAATTTAGATAACTGTTTAAAATAGGTTTTAGTGCATTCTTTATTACAATATCTTGATATATATTAGAGAAAACAAATGGATTGTTCATTTTATATGTGTCACTTAAGTTGAGAACAGTACAGTAGTTTTACATCAATTAGTAGGTCGTATTTTGGTATTGTGCCTTACGGAAAACACTAAAATCAAAATTGTTTGTAATTTTCATAGGCGAGGTAAACGGGGTCACTCATTCGATTTAAGAAAATATTCATTAGATGGTAAAACTTGTCAGCCTACTATTAAAACCAAAAGAGACTTTTTCCCGATTAAAAACTGCAATAGTTTGTTCACTAGTAATAAACAGGAATCTTAATAATGTTATCTGTCAAAATAAAAATAAAATCGGTACCTACGTGAACGATAAAGTTGTAGGCTTCTACACTAAATTCTTTATAAAAGACACAACAGTGTTTGTTACAATTTTTCCAATATACTGGCAAATTTTCTTAGAGAAAATTTCTTGTATGAGCGCGGATTAGGAGTGCTGAGCCTAGTTGGTTACATATCTTACACGTTTGTTTATGTATATATGATTACGTATATATATATATATATATATATATATATATATATATATATATATATATATATATATATATATATTTATATATATATAGGGTGGCGCATTGAAAACAAAACAGATCGATTTGCGTCCAGAAAAATATAGCTATTTTCTCGATTTCCATAAACACCGTATATATATATATATATATATATATATATATATATATATATATATATATATATATATATATATATATATATATACAGGGTGGCGCATTGAAAACGATACAGACCGATGTGCGTCCAGAGAATTTTTTTTAAGAAACGCTAAAACACGTCAATTTTAATATTGAGGTGGACATGTTTTGACATAAAACTCAACTTTGTCACATCAACCCCTTAAGTGTGGTGATAACAACCCTTATATGTTAAATAGAGAACATGGGTTCAGTGTTACATCATTTGAAAACACTTTTTTTTGTGAATTCAGCACATACATTTTTTTGGAAGTTTTATAAACTCGTTTAAAAATTATTCACAGTTGAAGATGCAAAAACGCATTTCACTCATTCCGATAAGAAATGTGCTGATAGTGAATGTTTTGTTGGTTTGTAAACAAAAAATAGACTATCAGAACATTTCTTATCGGAATGAGTCGAATGAAATGCGGTTTATTATTTCAGTTTATCGGTCGGTATGACACTTGATAGTACTACCAAAAATTAATTTCACAATGGTGTATTCTGCAAAGAATGAGTTGAAATAATTAATCCTTTTTGAAAAACGATTACTGTGCCAACTGTACCGCAAATTTGTTTAATGAACGACATCCGAACAGACATGTTAACAGAAAATACATTTTGGAGTTAGTTGCAAAGTTTCGACAAAGTGGTTCAGTAGCCAACAAAAAACGGGATCCTGAACCTGAATTTCCGGTTAGAAATGAGATTACTGAGATTGAAGTTTTAGGACAAATTGCTGCAGACCCAACTTTGAGCACGAGAAAATTGGCCACTGTTTCAAACATCAAAAGAAGAACTATTCAGTAAATATTGAAGCATCATAAATTTCACCCGTATAAAATTCATCTTGTACAACAACGGAATGAAGATGATTTTGTTCGGGGGCTGGAGTTTTGTGCAGTTTTACTGCACGAATAGCTGATAACGGGAACTTTCTGTTTAATATCTGTTTTTCAGACGAGTCTACGTTTTTATTAAACTCTACAGTCAATCGTCATAATTGTCGTTATTGTGCAGATAATAATCCAAGAAATTTTTACGAAGTCCACACTCAAACTCCACAGAAATTGAATGTCTGGACTGCCATTTTTGGAGACCGTTTAATCGGACCAATTTTTATTGATGACAATTTGAGTGTCGAAACGTATTTGGAGTTACTAGAAGATATCTTTTACCTTCCACTAATTGACTTTGTTGAAAATGATGATCGCTATCAAGAAAATCAATTAGTGTTTCAACAAGATGGAGCTCCTCTGCATTTTTCACAACGTGTTAGGGAGTTTTTGAACAGAGAATTTCCAGAGCAATGGATTTGGCGTAGAAGTGCTATTGAGTGGCCCCCTAGATCACCGGATTTAACTCCTTTAGACTTCTTTCTATGGGGCCATTTAAAGAGTAGAATTTACGCAACAGAACCGGAGTGTCTGAAAGAATTACCACGACGCATTGTTAAAGAATGCCGTCTAATAACTCCACAAATGCTCCAGAATGTCACAGCTCGTTTTGAACAAAATTTGTACTTTTGCATGGAAGCTGGTGGTCAACAGTTTGAACACTTACTTAACTGAATAAACATTTTTGAACGTTTGGTTTTGTTTTTTAATTTTTTTAACGAAAAATTGACTAATTAGTGTATTTCTTATCACAATGAATGAAATACGTTCTTGCAACTCCAGCTGTGAATAATTTTTAAAGGAGTTGATAAAACTTCGAAAAAAATTACTGTGCTGAAATAAAAAAAAGAAAGAGCTTCCAAATGATGTAACACTCGACCTATATTCCCTATTTAAAATATAAGGGTTGTTATCACCACCCTTAAGGAATTGATGTGACAACGTTGAGTTTTATGTCAAAACATGTCCCCCTCAATATTAAAATTGACGTGTTTCAGTGTTTCTTAAAGAAAAATTTCTCTGGACGCAAATCGGTCTGTTTCGTTTTCAATGCGCCACCCTATATATATATATATAGGGTGTTTACGGAAATCGGAAAATAGCTATATTCGTTATGATTTGAGCTACGAGGTTGACCAACTAGACACGCAGCTTCTGAATATGTCATGGATATCTATATCTCACAACAACTGTCAAATCTGTTGACATAACCTCAATTTATTTAGATATTTGGAATTACTAAGAAGTGTAATTCCAAATGTAATGGATGATATTGCCTTGAGTAGAGTTAGTGACATCATGTTTTAACATGATGGTGCGCCGCCACATAAGAGCGAAAATGTTTCACTGTATCTGAGACAACAGTTTGACATCTGGATTGGCCAAGGAGGTACAGTGAAGGTACAGCGCCATGGTTGCCCGATTTGGGCGATGTTTACGCATCAAGAGTAGATAGTCTGGACGAATTGAAGGTAAAAATCACGAATGCAGTCAACATAGTTTCTCTATAGACCCCTCGGAGAATACAGTCTCTAATATATTGAAGAGAGCAGTATTATGCATGAATTATAACGTCGGGCATTTGGGGCAATATTTGTAATTATTGATTCCTTCTTAGGAAATTATATTCAGTTTAAATATGTATGTGCATTTGTACACTGGCTCGCCCTGAGTTGGGGTATCTCCGCATTCAGAAAAATATGATTCATCAAATTGTGATGAAAAAATGTAGAGATGCTATTTAAAAAAATGGAAAAAAGTGTTGGGGGTAAAATGGTGGGAGTTTAATTTTTATGATTATAAGATAATATTCGACAAATTAAACTTCAAGTGTCTCAGCGTTTTCAACAAAAGCTATTTTTTGCTGAATAATGAATTTTATTCCATAAGTGTGTTTCACACTCTATATATATATATATATATATATATATATATATATATATATATATATATATATATATATATATATATATATATATATATATATATAATGGGCCGATTTTGATCAAATTTTGTAAGTACCTTCCCATTGCAAGTGGCTTGGATAAGTTTGTTATCCAGGAAAATTGGCACAGGTTTTCCCGGAAAATTGTGTGTTTTCTTTCGGAAAAAATTATATCTCCGGAAATAACAAATTAAGGGCAACCAAATTTGGTACCCGTGTTTCTATTTTAAATAGTGATACACGTACTAAAATGTAGGGCTGTTAGTTAAAAGACAAAAAAGTTATAGGCATTTAAAGAAAAAACATTTCGGGTTTTCTTCAAAACCTCAAAGTCGTGATTTGAAACGTCAAAATTCGCAACATTTAGGCAAAGAACCTGAAACAAATACGGATTACGTAAAGGAAATGTCGCAAGAAGGGTGTTCTGCAAATCCTTAAGTTTCCGCTTCAACCGCCATTGTCATTTACTTTACTAAAATATTTACAGAAAATTCATTTCCAATAGACGCTTTCTCTGATGCTTTGTCTGTAGGCTAAGTTGAGTTGATGATTTGGCTGTAGGTTTTGATAAGTTTTTGGTTGAACCGTCTATAATTTTTAGCTAATTTCGTATAAAAAATTCGTGAATGAGGAGATTGCGACTTTTGAATTAAAAATTTTTTTTTGCAAATCAGCGCACACTAGACTCCGTAGTATCTTTATCCGGGTTTACTTTCAGTTTTTATCTGTTTTTATATATTCAGGGTGACGGTATAATTGTTATTATAGAAGATACGAGAAGAAATTTTATACGTTAATTATAGGATGTCTTAAGCTGCATCTTATAAAACCATTTTGACAATCACATGGTGGTACATAAGTCGTTGGTGATCCCTAGAACTGTTTTTTAACACCCTTATATTATTTCATTTTTGCATTTTTTATCGAAATATGAAGCATGTTTGTAAGAAAAATTCAAGATGCAGTAAGTGCGAAATGTTAATTATCAATAGCTCAATTTGCTATTAACCTAAGGTTTGTTGCCTAGGAAACCAGTTTTATCGGAAACATTTTAAGTTTATGTTCGGAAAATTTTTGTACATTTTCGAACAATAAGTAATTTTGATAAGATATGATACATTGTTTCTACTATATAGGCTACACCGGTAATCAGATTGATGCCTGCTTGCATTAGAAAGACATAATATTTGCTATTAAAAACATTTTAAAGAAAATCCACTTCCATAACGCACTTGCTGCGTCCAGACTTTCATTATATTTAATAATGCACTTTCATTAAATACTGACCACAATTGTTTACCTTAGACATAATCTTGTAGAATGTATAGCTCATTTAAAATTTACATAGGAATATTAAAACTTTAATTCCAATAGTATTTAATATTTTCTATAGAAATGGGTAATAATAATGCAATAAGATGAAATTAAATATTATATTTAAATAGAAATTATATATGCAATAACTTTTATTTTTTATGACATCCAATATCACTTATCTTTTCAACGCAACAACATGTAATTAACATATTATTTAATTACACCCATTGACACGTTTTATCTTACATAACAAAAGCACTAAATTATTAATAAGAAGGTAACTTCCTACTTATTTTATTCAATTCAGTGGATATAATTCAACATTATCTACTTTAAAGCCTCTTTTGTGGAGACCTTTGACACCAGGACCTCTGTTGTTTCAACAAATGCATATTCAATGAATTGTTTACTAATCTTTTCAATAAGGAAAGTTTCTAAAATATCTATATCTGTTCTATTTAATAAATATAGTTTATGTCATCTTATGTCATTCTCTGCACGAAATTTAACTTGTCTAGGAAATGTTTTTTGTTGTAAGAAAATCACATTTTCAGGTTCATGTCAATATTGATTTGTGTGCATATAGCAACGGATTGTGTTAATTCAAAGTGAAATGAGTAACAGGTGGCTCCGATTTAACTAAATAAAATCTATATACAGTGTGGAATAGTCAAATGGAATAAATTCAATATATCAGTTATTGTGCATATTTCTAAAAAGATCACGAAACGCCTTTTAGATTAAAAAACGACATTTTGGAACGTGGAAACTTCACCCCCTTCGAGTGACAGTTGTAACCCCCAAATTTTGAAATAAGAAGTAGGGGCTTGTGACAGCTTATTTATGAAAGACCGCTTGATTATCTATTCAAAAACGCTTTAGCTTTAAAGTTTATTACAAAAATTAACATTAAAAAACATTTATTTGGGTGAAGAACTTCGTTATAACACACTAAAAATTAAAATTCTGGACGCAGAAAGTGCGCTATGGAAGTGAATTTTCATAAAATATTTTTAATTACAAATATATCGCTCTAATGCGAGCAGGCATCAATTTGGTTACCGGTATAACCTATATAGTAGGAACAATGTACCATAATTTATCAAAATAATTATTTGAAAATGTACAAAAATTTTCCGAAAAGAAACTTTAAATGTTTCTGAGAAAACTGGTCTCCTAGCCAATGAACCTTAGGTTAATAGCATATTGAATTATTGAAATTTTAAAAATTTAATAAAAATTCGCAACCAAAATGCCCTTGCTGCGTTCATACAAAAATTTTCCGAAAATAAAGTTAAATGTTAATTTCCTAACCAACAAAACTTGAGTTAATAGCAAATTGAGTTATTGAAATTTGAAGGATTTAATGAAAATTTGCTACCAAAACGCACTTACTGCGTCCAGATTTTTCTTACAAACATGCATCATATTTCGATAAAAAAATGCTAAAATGCAGTAACGAATTTGTTCTACGAAAATTAGCTAAAAATTATAGACCGTTAAACCATACATTTCACTAAACCTACAGCGAAAGCATCAACTTAACTAAACCGACAGCCAAAGAATCAGAGAAAGGGTCTATTTGAAATGAATTTTCTGTAAATATTTTAGTAAAATGAAGGACAATGACGGTTGAATCTGAAACTTAATGGTTCGCAGAAAACTCTTCTTGCAACATTTTCTTTTCACAATCCGTATTTATTTCACGTTCTTGGCCTAAACATTGCCAATTTTGACGTTTTAAATTGCGAGTTTGACGTTTTAAATTGCGAGTTTGACGTTTTAAATTGCGAGTTTGACGTTTTGAGGAAAATTCCAAAATTTCTTGCTTTAGCTGTCCTTAAACTTAGAGACCTAAATTTTGGTACATGGTTCACTCTTTATAATACAAATATGCGTAGCAAATTTAGTTGCCCTCACTTTGTTATTTCCGGAAATATGATTTTTTTTAGAACGAAACACAAAAATTTCCGAGAAAACCTGGTCCGATTTTCCTGGCTAACATAACTATTCAAGCCACTTGCAAAAGGAAGATACTCACGAAATTTGATCAAGATCGGTCTATTATTTTTTGAGTTATCGGTACCATATATATATATATATATATATATATATATATATATATATATATATATATATATATATATATATATATATATATATATATATATATATATATATATATATATATATATATATATATATATATATATATATATATATAAACACGGATCTCCCCATTAGTGAATTTTTAAAGAAAATTCACAAAAAAATAAAATTTGAATTACCAATTACTTATGGGCTACCCTGTAATTGTAGAAATATTTTTTTAAGATGTAGCTCAAGATATCCTATAATTAATATATACATTTTTTTTGTATCTTGCAAAATGACGGTTATATTGAGCTTTAAAGAGGTTTTACGAAAATTCGACAAAAATTATACAACATTAACCGATAAACTCTATAGCCAACACTACTGCCAACGCATCAGAGAAAGGGTCTATTTGAAATGAATTTTCTGGGAACATTTTAGTAAAATGAAGGACAATGACGATTGAAACTAAGACTTCAGGCTTTGTAAAACATTCTTCTTGAGACATTTTCCTTCCATAGCTCATATTAGTTTCAGGTTCATTGCCTAAATATAACCAATTTTGACGTTTAAAATCGTGATTTTTGACGTTTTGAGGAAAACATAAATTTATTTTTCTTTAAATGCCTTTTTTAGACTTTAACCTACAATACTAAATTTTGGTAGGTAACTTACCTATAATGATGTAAACCCGCGTTGGTTGCCCTTACTTTGTTAATTCCGGAGATATACATTTTTTTAGAAAGGAAACACAAAATTTTCCAGGAAAACCTTGGCGGATTTTCCTGGCTAACGAACTTATTTAACCGACTTAGGAAACGAAGGTACTCACCAAGTTTTGTCAAAATCAGTCCATTGTTTTTTTTTAGTTATAGGTGTGACACATAATTATATATATATATATATATATATATATATATATATATATATATATATATATATATATATATATATATATATATATATATACATATAAAGTCTGAAACCGACCTCGGATTTGGGTTTCAGGGGTCCTAATTAGCGCTCATTTGAGTCGGGATCTCCTCATTAGTGAATTTTTTTAAAGAAAATTCACTAACAACTAACGGCGTTTCATTCTTGATAACAAACAATTAGTTAGTTCAACTTGGACTATATTTGCCTGTAAACATTGTAACACTTTTAAGCGCAGGAGAAATACGAATATTTGACTTCCTTGTTACATTTGTCATCAATAACAAAAATTTAACACATTTTATATATTTGGTTTCTAATCACTATTTCTGTTGCTAATTATTACCATATGTATGTGCTAAATAAATAATTAAAACTTCCCACCTAGAAAATATCGGAATAAAAAATAAATAAAAAAATAAACCCGAGACGCATCGACTTTATTTTCAAGGGGCACACATTATGGCGTAAGTTTTGGTGTCTTGGAACCTACCTCTAAGGCAGGGGCGTAAAGTACCCTTAAATTTAAAATGGCACCCTATATTGAGTGACACCCCGTTCTAAAGCTTTCTTAATTCTGCTGGTACAATGCCCTTATGATCTCTAATCAGAGCGAAACCTGTATGTGTTTTTATTGATGGTCAAAACGCGTCTGGCCTAACATTTGTTTCCCATGTTAGGCAAGAAAGTGAAAGGCTGACATTTGTCATCGTTAGTTGATTGTAGACAGTCTATATATGTAATATTTTGTGCTTATTATAGCTCTTGGTATAATATATTACCTGGTTACGCATCAAGATGGTGAGATAGAGGCACTTAATGTCAATCTTCATAAGACAGTTGTTCTCCCATTCACGAACGGAAGAAAATCAAATATAAAAGCTCCAACTCTGAATGCAACACAGATACAAATTTCCAGTAAAGTTAAATTTAGGAATCTTCTTAGACCAAAAACTGGATTGGAATACACACTTGGAAAAAACTCTTTCTAGAGCCGCAAGGGCAATGTGGACTTGTCGTAGATTCGTAGGAAAGAGATGGAGGCTGAATCCTAGGATGGCATATTGGCTATACCAAACTGTGGTCAAACCCACGGTCACATATGCATTTATAGCATGGTGGCCAAAAACGGGACAAGCCCCAGCATAAAGCTATCTGCAAAAATTGCAGAGGGTGATCTGTCTCAGAATAACAAGAGGTATAGCATCATGCTCCACAGCTGCAGTAGATGCAATTTTGAATCTTGCTCCACTGCACATATGCGTGAAAAGGGAAGCAGCACTAAATCCTCAAGACTATTCCAAGCAGACAAATTCGAGCCAGTATACTTGAGTGGCCACTTGAAACTTCTGGAAATCATCCCACTGGAGACACTCGTCAAACCAACAGACCAAATTCCAGCCAAACTGGACTTCCATATTTCCATTCGACGTGGTCATAAACGACCACCAACCATGGCACAGAGACAGTGTGACGCTAACAAACGACTCATCTGTATGGTATACAGACGGGTCCAGATAAACGGAGGGAGCAGGACTGGGAATAAGAGGAACTAACTTTAGACTCGCTAAGTCCCTCGGAAAAACTTTCATGATCTTCCAAACAGAAATGCTTGATAAAAATCTATATGCACAGGAGTGCATACAAAGAAGACTCATAAATATAGAGATATACATCCCCTCGGTCAGTCAGGCAGTACTAAAGATTCTGAGATAATTTAAAACCGAGTATATACTTACCTGGGAATGGAAAAATCGTTGAAGGAACTGGCTGCGAACAACAAAGTATATTTAATGAGAAAACAGATAGCCCTGCAAAAAGGGCAACAACAACATCATTCTATGGTTCAGAGCCCTATTGTTGATAATAAGAAGCCACGTAAGAAACGAACTTGATCCCCGTGGAGAAGAACCAAATGCTGTTATACTGGAGAAAAACTCCAGGCTTAGTGCAGTCAAAACGGTTCATTACCGTGTCAACAGAGAAATCTGAGCGGTTGCTTGGATTGAACAGGAACTACTTGAAAATAATCACAGGACTTTTCACAGCACATTCCCCAGTAAGGTATCACCTTATGAAGATGGGCAAGGCGGACAGTGAAAACTGCAGATACGCCACTGATTCAGCAAAAACTACAGAACATTTTGCTATTTGACTGCATGGCTCAGTTCTACAAAAGGCACAAATATCTTGGAGGGGTGACCCTAACACCCCAGGAAATAGGTGAAATTGCATCCAAAAAGATAGTGGAATACATAAAAAGTCTGAACTTTTTGGGCAATTATTAGGAAAATAGGTCGTGCACAAAAGATCCATTGGGGTCCCAGAGCTGAGAGGTCAAAGGCCGATACGACTCATTAAACAATCTACAATGTACCGAGATGGCTAATGTTTGAAGTACGAAGTATAAATAATCATTACTAAGCAAGACTTTAAAATTTGTCGCAGATATTCCGATATCGCCCCAAAACGTGACATACGTACTGTACCTAGACGGCACTACCATCCATAGCAGTTGCATCCAGTCTAGGATAATAACCCAACGTCTACCAACTGAAGTAGACGAGCTACAAGGCTGCTACAAAAAATTATGTATAGCCATTAACCCCGACAAATGCTGAGCAGTCTTATTTTACAAGAGGAGACACACCTCACGATCACATATTGTTAGATAACTGTCTATTCTCTAGCATGACTCTTCTTCGGGGTTCTCCTTGACATTCGCTTAAAGTGGCGCTCCCATGTCCAACATGCCGGCCAGGAAGTTTTGATGGTCTTCTAGAATTTCTCTCCACTTTTTAACAGAAATTCAAATTTGTCCAAGAAGAATAAACTGCTTACGTAAAAAGTCACAGCCTTGATCTATGCATCTCCCTCATGGGTCACTGTGATCGACATACCTCAATACCCTTTAAAACGCCCAGAATAAAATTCTGAGGATGGCTAACGAAGCGCCAGGGTATGCCAGAAACAGCCAGATTCATTCTGGTTTAAAAATACCCTAAATACTTGAGTTTATAACTCAACTATTCACCACTTATTAGTTTGCCAAAGCCACCACCACTCAACCAAGTGTTCTTTTTCGTAGTCCCACCGAATAAGACGAGTAATTCGGACAAGGCATAAACGTCCGAAGCTTATCCTGGCCCGCTAATGTCCCTGCACCAAACTGAATGGAAACATTCAAAATCCCAACGTGATGTACGCTACGGAGGCCGGTTTAGTGGGTGCGAAACCCACACCACTTTAAATTCCCATACCCTGCGGTGTGTGATTGAGTGTGTCCATTAGGATTCAGCACTCGCGTATCAAAAACAAATATTTTTAAAATTTTATAACGTAATTTCAAAGTTTTAGTTTTAGTAGCGGTAAGTTTTAACTATCGTGAAAGAAATAATTACGATAGAGCCTCGGTGGTTCAGTGGTAAGAACTTGTGCCTCTGAACCGAAGGGTGCTGGGTTAGCTCACAGGGTTCTCCGTTCTCATTTTCAGTACATACTGTGCAATTGACATCAACCAAGGTTATGGAATTGTATTTGAGTAAGATGAATGTCCGCACGTTCCGCCCTTCGGAGGGGGCGTAAAACCACCGGTCCCGTGCTCATGCGATGTTGGGCACGTTGAAGATCCCTACTATCCTTACAGAAAGGCACGCGGTCGGCAAAATTTACAGGAGAGCGAGGTGAAACTGCTCCCTGGCGTCGGTGACTGGCCATAGTAAAGGAAATAGACCGACGTTAAATAAACAAAACACACAATAACTACGGTAGCATGTGTTTTATTACTGGCATAAAACTGCCTGCAACTAAGGTTATTTGTATAGAACACCAAATCGTAGGAGGACTTGTACATATTACCTCTGTCTTTTGCAATAATTCCTAAGACGGAGACAATGTCTAATTAAATTTATTTATAGCACAACTACTTCTTAAAAATATTTAACTAATATGATATCTTTTTTAGTATATAAATATGGATTGTATGGTATGATAAATACGAAATAGCAGAAGTTACTTGTTTGTTAACAAAACAATTAAATAATTAAATGTATACAAAATGGCTTGCGCTCGCCCTGTGTATCTAATTATGAATTATTAATACAAAAGCATATGCCACATTTCATTTCTAATAAAATCATCTGCATTATAATACGTGTAGATTAATTCAAAATTAATTGACATTCTGTCATGTATAATTAATTAATTAAAATGATTTGAGAGATGATTCGTAAATCAACATTGAGTTGGTGTATCTTAATAAATATCTTAATCTAGCCAAACAAATTTTAATTAAACATTATAATATATTTATTTAAGAAACCAACGATTAATCTGATATAAAGCAAAATAAACATATGGATTACTTTTTATGGCAAACTTTGTAACAGGGAAAACTTATCTGTTTTGAAGACACGATCAATTTGACAATCATGCCACAATATAGATCATTACTCGCTTCTTGAATGGCTAGAGATTGTTATGTCTACAGAAATAAGCAAAAATCTGGACGCAGCAAGTGCGCTATAGTAGGGAATTTTCGTAAAACTGTTTTTAATAGCAAATACGTCTTTTTTTAATGAAAGCAGGCATCAAATTGAGTTACCAGTCATAGTAGTAACAATGTACTATATTTTATCAAATAAGCTTTTAGACAAAACTCCCAAAAAGTCTGTTGAATGAAAATTTATAAACAATTTTTTCACGAAAATCCGGAAATCTTTTGAAAAAGTGACTTATTAAACATTTACTATTATCCCCTTCATTTTTGAAACACAAAATACAGACTGTTCTCTTTGAAACAATTGAGTTACCACAGTGTGATTTTTTAAATTAAGTCACTATTTGAGAGCGTCCTCTATAAGGCATCTTTTAATGAAATAATATCAACGAAAACCTCTTGAGTGCGTCACTCTCATTAGACTCCGATTTTTGTTGGTAAAAACACCGCACCTCTCACAATTTTGATATATGCCAAAAATGCAAAATAATTGAAATAACTCGAAAACAAACATGCATTACAATTCGATGGAAAATGCAAAAATGCAATAATATAAGGGTTGCTCCATTTGAAAAAGCAAATATGTATCGCTAATTGTTGTCGAAATAATTTTTGTAAGATGCAGCTCAAGATACCCTATAAATAATGTATACAATTGTTTCCCGTATCTTGTATAATAACACTAGTATTGAGCTTGACTGTAGAAACGCGTCATCCTGTATATATGTGAACGGATAAAAACCCAAAACAACCCCGGAGATGGTCCTAGGGGACCTAGTTCGCGCAAATTTGAAAACATCTTTTTAAAATTGAAAAGTCCTGGTCTCCTCGTACCGAATTTCTTCTACGAAAATTTGCTAAAAATTATAGATAATTAAACCATAAACTCTATAATTAAAACTACTGCTAAAACATCAGAGAAAGGGTATGTTTGAAATGAAGGACAATGACGCTTGAAGTTGAAACTTAAGGACTTGTAAAACACATTTACGCGACATTTTATTTACATAGCCCATATTATCATTAGGTTCTTTGCCTAAAAGTTGCCAAGTTTGATGTTCGAAAACTGGATTTTGACGTTTTAAAAGGAAAAGTTATCAAATTTTCAAAGTAATTTTTCTGGCATTTCTTGACCTTTTTGCGTCAAAAACGTAGTTTTTGTCTGTAACATACAATAGATTTTTTTCCCCACACAAAATATTTTGTACGTTTCTCTGGTCATAAGTGGCACCCATTTTTTTAAATGCCTATAACTTTCTTTTCTTTCACCCTATAGGTCTAAGTTTTGCTACCTAGTTTACCTTCGGTGACGTAAATCACCGAACCAAATTTAGTTGCCATAACCTTGTTATTTCCAGAAATACAAACATTTCCCGAAAGAAAACATAGATCTTTCCGGGAAAAAGTAGGCCGATTTTTCTGGCTTAAGAACTTTTCCAAGCCACTTGCAAAAGGAAGACACCCACCAAATTTGATCGAAATCGGTGTATTATTTTTTGAGTTATCGGTGTGACATCTATATACATATACATATATATATATATATATATATATATATATATATATATATATATATATATATATATATATATATATATATATATATATATATATATATGTAGAATACGGTTTCCTTCGGCAATAAAATTAAATAATTTACTTTATCATAAAAACTGCTTAACCTTGTGTTTTCCTTCTATGAAAAAATAATAATAAAACTAAAATTTCTATAAAGCTAGCACATTAAAGCTTAGTAGGTACTGTAGTTTCTTTAAAGAAAACCTGTGCTACAAATTTTATTTAAATTCAAAACTTTGCCAGAAGAAAATGTAATTTTTATAAAAAAAGTACTTTCCCTGTCTATAGATTCATAGATTGTTTAATGAGTCGCATAAACCTTTGGCCTCTCAACGCTGAGACCCCAATGGGCCCTTTGTGCATGTCCCTTTTCTCTAATAGTTTTTAAAAGACCCTTTATTTAGTCTACTAGCTCTTTGGGAGCTACTTTCCTATGTCCTGGCCTGTTAAGGCCACTCCTCCAAGGTCTTTGAATCTTTTGCAGAATTGAGCCATGCAGTCTCATAGCAAATGTTCTATTGTTTCTGCCGTTTCAATGCAGTATCTACAGTTTTCATTCTCCGCCTGACCCCTCTTCATAAGGTGAAACCTTACTGATAACAGCCCTATGCAAAGGCCTGTGATTATTCTGAAATCGTTCCTGTTTAATTCAAGAAACAGTTCAAAATTCTCTGTTGATATGGTGATGAACCGATTTGCCTGCCTCAAGCCCTGAGTTTGCTCCAGTATGACAGCATTTGGTTCCTCTCCCAGATATCATTTCTTTTAATAACTTTTTGTCAATCCTAAATGGCTGTGGACCATTGAATTACATTGTTTCTGCCCTTTTGCAAAGCTATCTGCTTCATCGTTTCCTTTAATGCCTTTATGACCTAGTATCCACATTAAAGTTACCTTGTTGTTCATGGCCAGCTGCTTCAAGTCATTTTTTAAGGTCGCAGGTTAACCATACCGCAGCCAGTGCAATCTGACGTCACACACAAGGTCCCAGGTCAGGATAGACTCGGTTTTGAACGATTTTAGAGTCTTTAGTACTACCTGACTGTCTGAGAGGGTGTAGATTTCTCTATTTCTGAGTATTATTTGTATGCACTCCTGTATACTGAGTTTTATACCAAGCATTTTGGCTTGGAAGATGGTGGAAGTTTTACCTAGGGACTTAGCGAGTCTGAAGTTAGGTCCTCTCATTCTCAGTCCTGCTCTCTCCATTGGCTTAGACCCGTCTGTCTACCATACAGATAAGTCGTCCATCAACTTTTCACTGTCTCTGACGTTTGGCTGGTGGTTACTTATGACTACCAGGGATGGTACAATGAACTCCAGTTTAGCCGGAATTTGACTTGTTGGTTTGGCGAGTGAATCCAATGGAATAACTTCCAGAGTGTTCAAGTCTCCTGGTTTGCATTTGTCTGCCTAATAGTTTGATGCACTTAATGCTTCACACATATATTTTTCACTTTCACTCCTTTCGCCATATCAACATGGCTTTCGGCAAGCACGAAGCTCATTTCAGGTTTAATAGAGCAGAAAAATCTAGCGTTGTCCAACATATGATTGACTTGGAACATAAGGTAAACGATAGTAATCTTAAGGGGTTGAAGGAAACCAGGTATTATCGCCAGTTAGATGCTTTGAAAAGTTTGGAAATCCGCACAGAATTTGGTAAATTCAGACATGGGACCTGTCAATTCAGAACTTTTTTAAATAGCAAGAAATAATTCATGGTTGCTTTTAGCATCCGGTGTTACATCCCACGGTACTGAGGCATGTGATTTTGCATCATACGGTGCTGTGCCGTCCCGCATTTCATCATACGGTATTGCATCATCAGGCATTGCATCATCATCCGGAATTGCATCATCGGGATTACATTATTTTCAGTGTGTAGTTTAGATATAAAAATGGGATAATTTTGCCAGTTAGTTTTGCGCAGCTACTGATAAGGACAACTTCGTTGTCGAAATAGGTATCTAGCGCATAACTCTCTGTTATTTTTTTGTGGCTTTGTAGTGATTCTGCTTTTTGTTTTAGTTTCCGGTCACAGTGTCCAACCTCCATCTTAACTTTCTGTTATTTAACTGTAGTCTAGTAATTTTAAAAGAGAGATTCATATTTTAGTTACAATTTAGATATAGAAAATAATATGTATAACATTTAGTCACCTGCAATGATCCTAGTGGTGAAGCAGGCTTCTTTTTAAATTATATATATAAATATATATATATATATATATATATATATATATATATATATATATATATATATATATATATATATATATATATATATGGATATGACGTCTTTGAAATGTATGTCAATATATAACATGAAAATAGAATCACTTTCTAAGAATAATGACTATAACAAAAAAAAAAACGTAATAACAAAATAATTAAATAACAATAACAGAAATAAAGCAGCTTCTATACAACGAAAATATTGACAATTGATGAATTCCTTTAAGCTTCTTTTTGAAAATGTCGGCTATTTGTAAGAAATCATTGTTAGAAAAACGTCACACGGAATATATTTTATTCTATAACAATCTCTAAATGCAGAAAGTGCGTTATGGTAGCGAATTTTCTTTAAAATATTTTTAATAGCAAATGTCTTTCTTTGATGAAAGCTGGCATCAAACTTGGTTGCCTATATAGTAGAAACAATGTACCATATTTCATTGAAATAAATTTATTGTTTGAAAATATATAAACATTTTTCAAAAGTCTAGATGCAGCAAATGTGTTATGGAAGTGAATTTCCATAAAAATGTTTTTAATAGCAAATGCGAGCAGGCATCAATCTGATTGCCGGTATAGCCTATGTGGTAGAAACAATGTACTATATTTTATCAAAATTACTTATGGTTTGAAAATATACAAAAATTTTCCGAAAATAAACTTAAATGTTGGTTTTATATCCAGCAAAGCTTACGTTAATAGCAAATTGAGTTATTGAAATTTGAAAGATTTAATGAAAATTCGGTAAATTTGCAGATTAGCTCCCGAACGGTTTTAAAAAAATTGTTTTCAGAAACATTACTAGGACCCCACCAGGATGCACAAACCACAAGAAAAAATTCTTGTTCACACCCCCCAACGAAGTTATGGGACTGGGAGTGAATAGGGGTGGTGTGCGGGGTAGGCAGGGTTTAAGGGGGATATGGCTTCAAGATGTGAAAAAGACAGCTTTCAAGCCCGCTTTATTCGAATTTTCTGCTCATATTTCCTTTTTACTACCTACCCCGCTCAGCACCTCTACTCACTCCTGGTCCCGTAACTTCCTTGGGGGGTGTGAACAAAAAATTTTTCTTAGGGTTTGTGGATTCAGGGGGGGGGGGGCTAGGCAGGTTTCTGAAAACAGAGTTTTGAAAAGCGTTCGGGAGCTAAACCGCAAATTTACCAAAAATTCGCTACCAAAACGCACTTAATGCATCTAGATCTTTTTCTTACAGATGCATCATATTTCGATAAAAAATTCAAAAATGCATTAACGAATTTGTTCTACGAAAATTAGCTAAAAAAATTATACACCCCTACTCACTCCTGGTCCCGTAACTTCCTTGGAGACTGTAAACTAGAAATGTTTTGGTGGAATAGGGGTGCTGTGCGGGGTAGGCAGGGTTCAAGGGGGATATGGTTTCAAGATGTGAAAAAGACAACTTTCAAGCCCGTTTTATTCGCATTTTCTGCTCATATTTCCTTTTTACTACCCACACCGCTCAGCACCCCTATTCACTCCTGGTCCCGTAACTTCCTTGTGGGGTGTGAACAAGAAATTTTTCTTGGGTTTTGTGGATCCAGGGGGGGGCGGTTGGTCGTGGGCTAGGCAGGTTTCTGAAAACATTATTGTGAAAAGCGTTCGGGAGCCAATCTGCAAATTTACCGAAAATTCGCTACCAAAACGCACTTACTGCGTCCAGATTTTTTTATAAACGCATCATATTTCGATAAAAATTGCAAAAATGCATTAACAAATTTGTTCTACGATAATTAGCTAAAAATTATAGACCGTTAAACCATAAACTTTGCTAAACCTATAAATAAATATCCAAAAAGCCACCAAACTTAACTAAACTGACAGCTAAAGCATCAGAGAAAGGGTCTATTTGAAATGGATATTCTGTAAACATTTTAGTAAAATGAAGGGCAATGACCGTTTAATCTGAAACTTAAGGGTTTTTAGAACACTCTTCTTGCAACATTTTCTTTTCACCATCCGTATTTGTTTCACATTCTTTACCTAAACATTGCCAATTTTGACGTTTAAAATTGCGAGTTTGACGTTTTGAGGAAAACTCCAAAATTTGTTGCTTTAACTGCCCATAACTTCTTCGTCTGTAAAGCTAGATACTTGAATTTTGCTACCGAGTTCGCTCTTTATAATACAAATACGCGTACCAAATTTGGTTGCCCTTACTTTGTTATTTATGGATATATGAATTTTTGTATAAAGAAAACACAAAATTTTCCGGGAAAACCTGGTCCGATTTTCTTAGGTAACGAACTCATCCAAGCCACTTGCAAAATAAAGGTACTCTGCAAATTTTATCAAGATCAGTCCATTATTTTTTGAGTTATCGGTTGGATATATATATATATATATATATATATATATATATATATATATATATATATATATATATATATATATATATATATATATATATATAAACACAGATCTCCCCATAAGCCAATTAAAAAAAAATCGCTAAAATTGCTCAAAGAGGTCTAATAGGTATTTAGTAAGCGGCAGCGCCAAGTGTAACAAGACTATTTTGTTTTATCGCATGGTTTTGCTTCAAGTTATTCTATTTGAAGCTGCAATAAAATCTTGCTAATGATTCGTCTTCTAATCGCCAATTTAAGGACTTTTTAATAAACATTTTCAGCAGGTCCGTTTATATAAAGATTTATATTCTAGTTAGTAAAACAATTTGGTAAGACCGTACCCATACACTCCTTTTTTAGATAATTTTTATTCGCGGTTAATGGAAATTCTGCGATCGACGGATGAATCATACCGATCGGAAATATTTCTGAAATCCGGACCGCAATAAATTGTGATGGGTGTATGACTTCATCTGTTATGCAACATTCTGAACAATGTTCCTTGAACAATAAATGAGAGAGATGCAATTACCAGTTGACAGATCCAATCCTTTTAGAGTAGGTATATCCCGTTACAGCAAAAATCCAACACCTTTTGATGAAACATACACTTACACTCTAAGTTCTGCGACCTTCGTTTCAATCAAATGAAACAAAGCTACAATTAGTTCCAGACATTCTTGTTCCGTAACCAAACACTATATTGTGTATTATTTAGTATGCTAAATACTCGGAGTAATCTAATGATTTAGTAATGGGTTTGAAGAAATTTCGTTACTCCTTACTTTAAAGTGGTACCTGTCGGCATGTTTCGTTACCCGCTGGTTAGCCTGAAGGCGTTAAATGGCGAAATATTCTACTCAATAGCTGTCAATATTTCACGTGAAATAATAAATTTAAACTAACTTGCATTAAAATAAAGTAAGGCTAAATGCGTGTGTGTGTTTGTGTGTGTTCTGTTTCTTTAACGTCGGTCTATTTCTGATACTAAGGTCAATCACCGACGCTCGGAAGCAGTTTTACCTCACTGTCCTGGAAATTTTGCCGAACCCTTGCCTTTCTGCAAGGAGGGTTGGGATCTTTAACGTGCCCAACATCGCATCGACACGGGATCGACGGCTTTATGCCCCTTCCGAAAGACGGAACGCGCAGATATTTAACTTGCTCAAATTCACTGCCACAACCTTGGTTGATGTTAATTGTAGGGTATGTACTGAAAAAGTGAAAGGAGAACTCCGGGGTCGAACCCAGTACCCTTCAGTTTAGAGGCATACGTTCTTACCACTGAACCACCGAGATTCTAGGGCTAGATTCATTGTTCGTCTATATTAGTGAAGAAAGTTCTAGGGCCGATCATTTAGAAAATTGTTGGTTGATGGTACACATAGAGCACATAGAGCTGAAGTGACAACATACTACCTGTTTACACGCCGAGATGGCGACACTGTCGTACATCTCACAATGTTAAGTGAAGGGTTAGGTATAAATTTTGGATCAAATACCATTACCTAGATCTCGAACACATTTCATTAGAGAACCGTTTAATTCCCTGGCAAGATTCCGCCAAATACCTCGGTGTTTTCCTCGACAAACGCTTAACATGGCGCACCCATGTCCAACATGCCCGACGAAAAGCGTCGATGTTCGTCTCGAACAATAGATTGCTCATGTATAAAGTCATAATCCGGCTAGCCTTGACCAATGCATCCCCTGCATGGGCCACCGCGGCCGCGATACACATCAAGCCCATTCAAATCATCCAGAATAAAATTCTGAAAATTGTTACCGGAGCGCTATTTTTTATCAGAAACAGTCAGATTCATTCTGATCTGGAGATGCCTTCGATAGGTGAGTTAATAACTCAACTATCCATAACTCAGTTCGCAAAAGCCGCTTCTCATAGAAATGCTCTTCTCCGTAGTGTCACCGACTAAGATGAGCAACTTCCACATAGACATAAACGTCGAAAGCTTATACTTACCCACTAACGTTCCCGCGGCAAAAACAGAACGGAAATATTCAGGCCCAAACGTCATTATGTGAAATCTTTCCGACGGAGGTGGACTAAGGTCCGGCACTCCATGGAGCGTTGTTTTAGTGAGTAGAAGCCTCACAGTACCTCAAAATCCCACGCACTACGGTGTCGTGAATGAGGTCTGCATGCATAATTTCTCCCTCCCGTATACGAGATTAAAATATTGTTTCGGACAAAATTTAACGCACTTATTCTGAAATCGACGAAATTGAAACAAGTCAAAGACTGTGTTTTCAAAATTTTAATAAAACGTTTGGGGTAGCAAGTACCTTATGGTATCGAATTTTCATAAAATGGTTTTAAAAAACAAAAGGTTGCTGCAATGTTTCCATGTTGATCCCCAAACTATCCTCATCATTAAGATGCTCAAAAGATGATAGTTTGCCATTAAAAGCTAATGGGCTTGATTAGGTTACAATTCTATAAGGTGTGCAAGCAACAATAGAAGGAATTATGAAAAGTCTGGACGCAGCAGGGGCGTTATGGCAGTGAATTTTCATAGAAATGATCCGGCACCAAACATTTTTAACATTAAATGGTTATAACTTTTTTCTTATAACGTAGGGAACTACATTTTGGCACATAGTTCACTTTTCATGAGCTAAATCTACTGATCCAGAATATGGGTTCTAGTGCTCGTAATGCGCTCAGTACCGTTCTAATTTTGTGAGTAAGTTTTGATACTTGCAAAGTACATTGTCACATGCAAAAATCTAGCGCTTTTGAAAGCAAACATTGTCCCGGTATTAGGAAAGAAATGGGAGAGGGTTGACATTTTACAAAATTGTTAATTGATTGCTCACAGTCTCCAGCTATAACATTTTCTGTTAACTAGAGTTGTCGTGACGACATACTACCTGGTTCCGCACCGAGATGGCGTTTCTGTCGTACATTTCACAATGTTTTACATTCTGGCATTTTGTAATAATAACTTCCATTATTTAGATTTTTATCCACCATTTGTTTAAATAGCATAGTAGTCCAGGTAACGTCATCTGTCTTTAAACAGCATTGTAGATATTCCATTACAGAATCTGAAGTGATGTCGATAATTATTAATTTTATTTTCGAGTAACTTTAATTTTCTTTAATCAAAAGACATGAAAATTGGTACACAACCACGTCTGTCCATGTTCTTCTAAGCTGTAGATGTTAGTTTCAATCACTTAAAAAATTTGAGAGATATTGCGTTTTAAAAATATTTTTAAATTATTTGTTAAGCAAAATTGGGCCTTAAGATCTAATGAACGAACTCATCCAAGCCAAGCCGATCAAAATCATCTTCATTCAGTTGTTGTACAAGATGAATTTTATAGGGGTGAAATTTATGATGCTTCAATATTCGCTGAATAGTTCATCTTTTGATGTTTGAAACAGTGGCCAATTTTCTCGTACTCAAAGTTGGGTCTGCAGCGACTTGTCCTAAAATTTCAATCTCAGTAGTCTCATATCTAACTGGCAATTCACGTTCAGGATCCCGTTTTTTGTTGGCTACTGAACCACTTTGTCGAGATTTTGCAACTAACCCTAAAATGTATTTTTTGTTAACATGTCTGTTCGGATGTCGTTCATTAAACAAATTTGAGGTACGGTTGGCACAATCATCGTTTTTGAAAAAAAAAGCCATTATTTCAACTCTTTCTTCTTGTGAAATTAATTTTCGGTAGTACTATCAAGTATCAAACCGACCGATAAACTGAAATAATAAACCGCATTTCTCTCATTCCGATAATAAATGTTCTGATAGTCAATTTTTTGTTTACAAACCAACAGAACATTGACTATCAGCACATTTCTTATCGGAATGAGTGAAATGCGTTTTTGCATTTTCAAATGTGATTAATTTTTGAGTTTTATGTCGAAACATGTTCCACTCAATATTAAAATCGGCGTGTTTCAGCGTTTCTTAAAAAAATTCTCTGGACTCAAATCGGTCTGATTCGTTTTCAATGCGCCACGCTATATATATTATTATTATTATTATATAAACTTTTTTAACTGACCATGTAAATTGGTTCCAGCGGCCCTAATTTGCGGTCATTTTAAGAAATTTTCCGAAAGTCTCACCATCGATACCTCTATATTAGTGAATTTTTACGTTAAAAATTTCACTAATAGAGAGGTATCGGTATATATATATATATATATATATATATATATATATATATATATATATATATATATATATATATATATATATATACATACATATATATATATATATATATATATATATATATATATATATATATCCAGCCGATAACTCAAAAAGTAACTAACCGATTTTGATGAAACTCGGCCCGTACCTTGTTCTTATTAATAGCTTGTAAGGGTTCGTTAGCCAGGAAAATTGGACAAGGTTATCCGAGAAGATTTTGAGTTGTGTTTCGAACAAAAATGTATGTCCGAAAATTACAAAGCTTTTTGATGAAATTTGGTTGATATATTGCCTTACAAAAGAAATTTTTGTTCCTTAGGGCTCGTCCGCCTCTTTTCCGCCCCGATAGCACCGCAGCCTTTGGCTTATTGTGCATGCCCTTTGCCTTTTCTACTCCACCCATTACAAAATCACTGTGCTTTGAACTAGTCTGCACAGCAATTGGTAGGGTGAAGTTTTATATTGCTCTGTCTTTGGTCTAGACTATCCGCAAGTCAGTTGTCTTTTGCGGTCCAGAGATTTGCACTCGCAGAAGATGTGCTGGGCTGATTCCTCCCCCTCGCCGCAGAGTCTGCATGCTAGGCCCCCTCGAACCGCCCCATTTTTAGCAGGTGTTTCTTGACAGTCATGTGTCCCGTCAAGAGTTCTGTTATGTTCCTGAGCTGTCCTCTGCTAAGATTTAGCAGCTCCACAGCTCTCTTTGGACTGGGTTTCCCAATAATTACTTCCAGTCTTTGAGCCCTGGACAATCTTCCCAGTATGCCTTATGCCGTTCCTCTGACCCAGGAGTAGTTTATTCTCCTGGCCGTGCCTTTGGATATGCCCAGGACCGGTTCTGGTCCTATATATGGTTCTGCTGACCCTCTCTTCCCATTGACACCCGAGTGACCCGGCACCCAGATGAGGGTGACCTAATTCTATCCAGCCAGGTCTCTCCTCTCGTCTCGGCATTTACTTACCAGCCTGAAATTTACCTGTGGGTTACTTAGTGCCTTAGGTGCTGTCTGTGGCTATGAGGATCCGCTTGTTGGTTTAGCCCACAAAAGATTGCCAAGTTAATACAATAATGTTTACTTCCTGAAAAATTTAAAGATATAGAATTCGCCTCGTTTTTTCACCACTTCACCCTACCTCCTTCTTTATTTACAAATACGTGCCCTTCAGATAATGTTATCGGAAAGTTATTATGTCTCAAATTATGTGCTACTGTTTTTATTTAACCACTAAGAATACTCTTGATCTCGCGCTGTTAAGTTTTTGAGTATATAGATAAAAGTCTGGACGCAACAAGTGCGTTATGTTAGCGATTTTTCATAGAGATGATATACACTACGTCCTAATATAGAAATTCTATAAGAAATCACACTTACATTTATTGCGAAGACTCGTTTGCATTCCGCGCTGGCTTGACCTGACCAAACTCATCGAAGTTGACTGAAACCATTTACTGCACTATCCTATTAAGAGCGGGGTTGTAAGCATATGTTATATTAACTTAAAACTTCACTCTACATTAAAAGCAAAAAATTACGAGACTGCTAACGAAGCTCTAGTGATTCTCAAATGTTTACCTTTTATGGTTAAATGTAAATAGGTTAAACCGAAATAGCTGCAATATTTTGAAAATACACTAGCCGCGGAAAGGTCCTTTGTAACGAAGGGCGCCATTTATTTTAAACCGAATTTACACGACTAATGAATTAAAAAATCGGAAACCCTGTAACGCTCCCGAAAAACCAATAAAAGCGACGAAATGGCTTGAAATGATGATCTAAATCACTCGCGAGCTCGCACCGACGCGAATATAGTTTAAAATGTAAAATCAAAACTACATGTTAACTCCCTCAAGTTTGGAGAAAAAGCGAATTCCGTCTCTCATGATTATTAGCAGTTTATCGGGATGTACATACTGATAACCAAAATTATGTAAAACTTTTTCTTACCGGATAGGAAAAGCGACCATCTGGTGTTTACAATTAAGCATAAAATGCAACGTTAGTTTTTTTGCCCCCTGTGAAGATAAGGAATAGTCACAAAGTCTTTAACAGGTACATATAGTAACAATTCAATTATACAGCTGTCCCCAAAGTAGTCATGTCACTAATATATTAAATTAAAGGCCTTAATAAAACTTTTTTTCAGAGAAAGATAATTGTTTAAATTATATATTTGACCGATTACGTGTTATGTTTCTTCAAAGAATTAATACACTACACATTCATCTTATTAACTAAATAATGACAAATGGTAAAAATGTATGGGGTCATCATAAAGTAAGTGGTATACTCTTTTATATAAGTCTTATACAGGGCCTTCATTAATTTCCGAGTCCCACGTGACCGCTTAAATTAGGCAACCCGGCATACACGGTTGCACAACCTGAAGAAATGAAATCCCTAAATTGCCAGTGTCGTCTCGTATTTCCTTTGTGGTTTTATAAAAAATATAAAAATTATAATAAGTTGAAACAGTGCATGTCTTAAATGTATTTATTATTTAGTATTTTTAACAGCAAGTCTATTCATGTGTGATTTACTGTTATTGATTGTTAAAAAAATAAATAAAAAACACTCTAAAATATTACTTTTATTTTGTATGGATATCAAAATAAAACCAACAAAACTAGCATTACAAAAAACATTTTACCTAGTGTTCAGTATATAAAATGTGTTTTTTTAAATTTTTGCATTTCTTATAAAAAGGGTTCAAAATGACCACCCTCGTTTTGTAAACATAAATTTACCCTGCGTTTCATGCACTCAAAAACATTTTCCAATTCATTTGGAAACTTTATAGGGATGCATATGCAAGACCTTGGTGCTTTGTGGCAAGAGCCAATCGACAGACCTATAACAAAAATTACAATTATTAGAAAAACAATTATAGCATAAAAGAACTTAATAACACTCGTAATTGATGGTATACTTTTGTGAAACGTAGTTAAGTACAGAAGCTAAAACGAATTAGATTATAAAATTATCCATACATTTATATTAAACTTGAAATTTTGTAATGTACGTAAACAAATTGAGGCCCGATTATTTAAACTTCTAATTTACGGTTTTAGGAATGTGTATTATGTAACATATAACAAATATGTACCTGTTTGGGCAGATAACCGACGAACAGATTTGGTAGGGCTTTGTTCCATGCGATGTCGAATATCGTCAACCACATTCTCTGTTAGAATAGTTGGCCTGCCTATCGATTTGCTTTTGCAAATACAGTGCTTTTCCTCATATTGTTTAATAAGGATCAATCTGTGGTTTTTAAAAATATCGTATGGAATGTTATCCTCGGGAAAAGCTTCAGAATATTACTCGATGCATGATTGTATCGAATAAGACCAACTTCCATTTGTATTTCGTGTACCACTGCGAAAATGGGCCATTAAAATAAAGGCATCCTGCTCCGGTGTGAAAGGCATCTTTACAATCAAGTCTAAAAAATTGGACCAAATAAACGAACATAACCTTAACATACTTACACTTTTAACTCACGTAAAAACGCAATGAAAATGGTAA
Organism: Tillus elongatus; assembly: GCA_964006375.1. Taxonomy (NCBI): domain Eukaryota; kingdom Metazoa; phylum Arthropoda; class Insecta; order Coleoptera; family Cleridae; genus Tillus; species Tillus elongatus. The sequence goes on along the minus strand of OZ023265.1, from coordinate 141,298,694 downwards.
GTTTTGATAAAAACTGTTTATTTTTATTGTCCAATATATAGAAAATTATTTGAAGAAGGTAAACACTGGTCGAACTTGGAAAATGCACAATATACATACAAAATAACCGGTCAAAAGGGATATGAGCGCCAACAGACTGAACTGCCAATTATCAATTTAGTAACTTTAGGGTCCTTAGGCTAGTGTTTTTTTTTGGTTCCTTTTTGACTGCCAACTCATAAAATCATATTCCACTAAGAGAGAGAGAGAGACCGAATCCAGTCACGTGGGACTTGAAAATTAATGAAGGCCCTGTATAATTTTAAGTAATCTCGCCAGTAGCAAAAAGTAAATGGAATTTAGTTGCTCCAATAATTGTATTTTAATATATATATATGGAAAACAAAAGAGTTTTTGTCTTAACTGTTGATACAAGTGTCAAATATGTGTGTGTGTGTTTTGTTTCTTTAACGTCGCCCTATTTCCGCGACTATGGCCAATCATCGACGCCAGGGAGCAGTTTCACCTCATCATCCTGGAAATTTTGCCGAACCCTAGCCTTTCTGTAAGGAGGGTATGGATCTTTAACGTGCCCAACATTGCATGATCACGGGACGACGGCTTTACGCCCCCTCCGAATGGCGGAACGTGCAGACATTCAACTTGCTCAAATACAATGCCAGAATTTCGGTTGATGCTAATGTTACACTTTGTACTTAAAAGTGAAAGGAGAACTCTGGAATCGAACACAGTACCCTGCGGTTCAGACGCACACGTTCTTACCTCAGATATAATCATCGCGATTTACAGAATTGTTCTCAAAATAAAATTCACTTAAACGTACATTGAAACGATTTAAACTTTAATAACATGAGTCTACGAACAATAATTTGTTTAGTATAATGTTATTACGATTGTGGTAGAAATTACACTAGTGGATTACGAAGATTTCGTACGAAAATGGATTTGAGACCAAGCCCTGTCAAATTTATTGTGCGGGAGGCATGCGTTAATGATAACGTGAAACTTGATGTTTTATTGGCTTTTCAGGCAGATACAATATTTTCAACGCGTCAGGTGGCCCGTGAAAATGGTATAGGTCATTCAACCGTTTTAAGAACTTTAAAAACAGCGAAAATGCATGCATCTAAACTACAATACTTACTGAAACTGATGGATGGCGGTGATTCGGATAAAAGATTACAATTTTGCGACCCGATGTTTGATATGCTAAATATTTATTTCGCAGAAATTATTTTTTCTGATGAAGCAACATTTGTTTTAAATGGCGAGGTAAATCGCAAAACAGCAGATACTGGACAGAGGACAACCCTTATTGGATGCGACAAACACACACCCAAGGTCTTGAGAAAGTCAACGTTAGGCTGATATCGCTGGGGATCATGTGATTGGATGTTCATTGAAAACCTTAACAGGGAAACATATTTGGAAATGCTAAGGGACCAAGTCATTCCAGTCTTAGTAGAGTTATTTTCCAGTATACTTCATCGCAATCTTCCAAATGAAAGAATACGGCTACAAAAAGAAGGTGCATGACCCCACTATGCGCTTCCTGTACGGAGTATTTAAATGAAACCTTTCCACAAAAGTATATAAGAAAAAGAGGTTTTATAGAATGGCCTTGCGCGATCATCAGCTCTTACACCTCTGGACTTTTTCTTTTGGGAGGGGAGGGGGTCCGCCTGTAAAACAGAGTGTACAAAACACAACTTGTGGATTTGATGATTTCAAGGAAATAATAATCAGGGAAATTGAGGAACATCACACCGGAGGTTTTAAATAAAGCCAGAGACAAGTTTTACATAAAATTAATTCGTTGCCAGCGAGAAAATGGAGAAGAGCATGTCTTGAACCTTTAAGTGTTCAATACATGCTCAATTTAAATGTTTCAGAAAAAAGTTGCTTATTCAATAATTGTTAATTTCAGAATAAATAGTTTAAGTTTTATTGTCAGTCATTAAATTTCCAACTTGTGTAGCGGTCTTTGACTTTTGGACCAAAACTTTAGAACCCTCAAACAAAAGAAAATTTGCTCTGTGAATTTCCGTCGAAAAATTATGGGGTTGCTATTTTAAAAAGTGAGAAAGGGGTGGGGGTGAAATGGTGAGCATGAAAATTACAAACTAATACTACAATGTGTGAAACAAAAAAAAATAATTGATGTGTCCAAGCGTTTTTCATAATAAATATGTCCCTTCGAATTATGAATTTTATTCCTTATCTGCGGTCCACACGGTATTAATATTCATGATAAATTAAATTTTTGATATATCAGGTCAACATTTATTTATAACCTGCTATCTGATACAGAAATTATGTAAGGAAAGCAGCGAGGGTGTGTGCTTTATCGAATTTAGTGCATCGGTTGTTGTATTCATTGATAGGTTTATGTTATAATTATTATAATATATTTAATATTTATGCATATTTATGATGTAGTATTCAAATATTTATGCAGGTATCACATCATCTCTTACGTACGGAAGAAGAAACTTTCACAAGATGCTTTAGAACCATATTTTGGTTAAAAAATGTATATATTTTAATATGGTGCAACACTTCTCTTAGGTTTCACTATAAATACAAGATTTTTTGCATTGCTTATCATTCCAGTTTTATTACCTGAAAAGAAAGAGTTAAAAATATAGGTTAAAAATGATTAAATCGGTGAGTTGAGTGTTGAGTGATAATAATAATAAAAATAACAATAATCAGAATTAAAATGATAACAATGTGTATCAAATTATTTTAACTTCAATATAGTAGTTAACTACGTAATTCAAATTTGGGGTGCTATGTACCACACAAATTAAGTGTTTGTTTTGTATAAAGTGTGTTGTGAAGTGTAAAACATTGATTTGTACACTTGGAGAACCCAAATCGACATCAAATTTAAGAGAGTCGTTATTTTTAACTAGTACATCTAGAAAAGGAAGTTTACTGTTAATTTCAAATTCGTGGGTGAATTTTATTGAATCAAATAGACAATTCAGTCTTGTAAAAACTCATCTACTTTGCACACATTTGTGTTAAACACCGCAAAAATATTGTCCACATAACGAAAGCATACTCTGGGAAAATACTCACTTCCATTTTCTAAATTTGTTCAAATCTACTCATGAAAAGGTCCGCCGAAAAAACTACCCCTCTAAGTTACATTCCAAATGATTCCAAATCATACGTTTGCACAAAGAACGGCTGCTTTAAATTTCTTAGTAAATATATTAATAAAATTAGTAAAAGTAGATATAGTATAGAATTAGGGTAGGTAAAAACGTGGCTAAACACAACGGATATTCGGATTGCTTAGTGGAGAAATTAATTAATAGACACAGAACAAACAAAAAATCTTAGCGCAATGGACGACATCAGAAAAGATAAAATAGAGAAAAAAATATTTAGCTACCTTTTAAACCCCGTATCACAAGGGGTCTCCGGAGAATTTTTAAGAAAGCTGATTTGCAGCTAACTTTCTCGAAAAAAAAATTTAAGAAATTTGTTAGGTAATACGAAAGATAAAGATAAAGGCACTGAAACTTCGGGTATCTATGAGATTGTAAAGATTGTAATATCAAATGCGTTGGGAAAATTAAGAGAACCATTCAGACTAGATTTCATGAACATCTGGTACAACTGAGATACAATAGTGTGGACAAGTCATGCGTGGCACAACATAATTGCGATAATAATCACCACATTCATAAAGGAAATCTGAAAGTTATCAAAAATGTTAGACGGACAGTTGAGCTTTATGCGTACGAAAGCATATAATTTCAAGGGCAATGAAAAACAAAAGTTCCTTAAACCGAGCATCGCCACTTGTTTGCAGTCCTCTGTTTGCGCTCTGTCTTTGATGCAGATAAACATTCCGAAACCTTTCAGGAAAAGCGATAAAGGAAGTTTAAAAACCTCGTCCGGCAATTAAAATACAATACATTGAAGAATGTGCCTGCGATTTAGTTTCCCTCTCCGTATCGTTCTTTAACTAAGACTCAGTATAAAAAGTGATGTTAGTAGTAAAGTAGTTTAATTTTTTCATCCTCTGATGACGCTTACTGTGTTAGTGAAACGATCGTCAGGTCTTTATAAATATGTTTTGTGCGGATTTGGGTCCTCCAAGTGTACTTATCAGTGCTCATCTTAGGTTCCAACCTTTACTGAGTGAAATAATGAATTACCTAAAGGAGTCAAGTTAATTCACTTTTTATATTAGTCGTGGCTCCCCGAGTCTCGTGAAGCATTGTTGCATAAGCAGATTTAGAAGTTTTCATGTGGTTTCACAACTCTATTGTGCTGTGTGTATCTCAAAAAATCCTCATTCACTTCCGCAATATTTTCGTCTGACAAAACCGTAAGATAAAATGTTGTGGTAAACTGGGGATAATCAAATAGGTAGATAGAGAAAGAGAAAGCGATACTGAGAGGTAGAGAGGGAAAGAGGCAAAGAGAAAAAGAGAAGCAAAAGAAGGAGTAATTGTTAATAAATAGTTGCTACCCATATAGAAGAGTGAAACGAGGGGTAAAGTCTCTAAATTGAGAAATACTTTCATAAAAGGGTATCTCATATTACTCAAAAGCAATCTATTCGTTTATCTTAACATAATATTTAAAATATTTTGTATGTACGTGTTTTTATTTCTTTACCGTCGGCCTATTTCTGCGACTATGACCAAGTACCGACCCAGGGAGCAGTTTCACCTCACTATTCAGGAAATTTTGCCAAACCCCTGCCTTTCTGTAAGGAGGGTAGATACCTTTAACGTGCCCAACATTGCATGGACACGGAACCGACGGCTTTACGCTTCCCCCGAAGGGCGGAATCTGCAGACATTCAACTTGCTCAAATACAATGCCACAACCTCGGTTGATGTAATGTTACAGTATGTACTGAAAAAGTGGAGGCAGCACCCTGGGATCGAACTCCCCTTCGGTTCAGAGGCACACGTTCTTACCACTAAACTACCGAGGTTCTAAAAAAATATTTTGTAATTATCTCAAAAAAGATACAAATTAGATATATTTATATATACCTTTTCAAAAAAAATCCAAACACCTATTAAGCGTTGATTAATTTTAATAAACTTTATATATAATGTGCGTTTAATCAAACTTAAAAATGGCTACATTTTTAAACTAGACTATTAATAGTGGTAGTAGTAGCAGTGGTGAGGAGGCCAACGCCAAGCAAGTAGGCCACCATGGGCCTTTTTTGACAACCCCAGCAACCCAGCAACCATGCTCCACTCTTCCTCGGTTCCGTCGCCAAACCGCCTCGACCTCGAGATGAAGGCCGTGAAGGTCTTCAATTGGACGGTACTTACCTGATTCCTCTGCAGAGTCCTCCATCCGAACAATTCTGCTCGAAGACTCCCAAAAGCCTCGCATTCGCACAGGTAGTGGTAGGACGTTTCCTCATCCTCGCCGCACTCCTGGCAAATGGGATCCCTCTCTACGCCTATCAATGTGAGGTGTCTTCTAAGGGCGCAGTAGCCTGTTAGCACCCCAATGATGCGGCGCAGCGTAGGTCGACTCCTTCCGAGTAGATAGACAGCTTTATCTATGACCGGCCCCTCCACGAAGTCCCTCGCCTGCCTGCAGCCACCAACCGACCCCCAGTGCCTCTTCAATACTTCATCGGTCCACCTGTCTAAGGCGACAGAGGCCGTCTTCCTACTTATACCTATCGCCGGCTACGGGCTACAGAACAGCTGCCGGGAACCGAGCCTTGCGAGATTATTCGCTACCTCATTCCCCGATACGCCACAGTGTCCCGGAACCCACACTAGTTGTGCCTCCTTTGTCCTGGCTAGTCCTTTGAGGGCGTCAGCGCACTCCTGAACCAGTGTAGACCTGATTCTGGCCGCAAAGAATGCCCGGAGGACTGCCTGGCTATCCGAGCAGATGTTCACACATTTCTCGGGACTTCTTTTCACATCCTGTCTATTGGCCACAGACATGATAGCGTACACCTCTGTTTCGAATGCCGTGGTATATGCGCCAAGAGCATAGCTCTCGCGCACCCCCAGGCCCTCGATATATATTCCTGCCCCGGTGGATTGTTGGTCCTCCAGCCGCGATCCGTCGGTGAAACAGACCAGGCTTGCGGGCTGGATTTATTCAACCTCATTTTCCCTCCACTGATCCCTACCCGGGATCCTGAGGGTGTATGGCCTAGTCAACCTAATATCATCCTCGGCATCCCGCATCTTTATGGCGGAAATCGGAATTTCCCTTTTCACCTTCTTGGCGACTCTTGCATGCCCTATTACTGCTCCCTCTTCGCAACAGTTTAGTGCACCTCGCATTCTGAGATGCGACGCCATCGCCTCCCTCCTGACACAGATGGGAAGCGGTGGCAGCATCAACAGGACCTCTAGCGCGGCTGAGGGTGTCGTCCCCAGAGCGCCTGTGATACCCAGGATTGCCAGCCTTTGAAGTTTAGCCAGCTTCCTGCTGGTAGTTTTCTTCACACCGCACCACCAGACCAACGCCCTATAGAGGATTCTCGGCCTGACGATCACAGTGTAGATCTAGTGAAGGAGACGAGGATTAACTCCCCAGGTCCTCCCTATCACTCGACGCAGTTGCCAGAGGGTAGCTACTCTCTTCCTTACAACCCGTTCTATTTGCGACCCCCATGTTAGTTTGGGGTCCAGGATCACCCCCAGATATTTGACCTCCCGCCCTAAAGCTAAAGGTTTTCCAAACATGACGGGCGCCCTAAACCCTTCCTCTTCTTGGTAAATAGGATCATCTTCGTCTTCGCCGGGTATACGGAGAGTCGCAGCTCACCACACCACCTTTCGATTATGCTACAGGCAGCTTGCATGCACTCACAGACGACGCCGAGGAATTTGCCGGTGACTAAGACCAGCCCATCATCAGCGTACGTCTAGGCGTAGAAGCCGTTCTCGGAGAGCCGCTCCATGACCAGACACCATAGATGGGGCGAACGGCGGCTGCCCTGAGGTCTATTTGAAGACTATTTGTTATAAAATTCCCAATCAAACATTTACAATTAACCATGTTGTGGAAACTCTGTCCTGTAATCAGCCGTAATCCTAAAAGGACGATGTTCTTGCGCTGAAGTTGCTCGAGGTCGTCCAGATCCATGACGATGATTCTGGATCCCCTTTTTAGACCACCTGAACTAATACTGTAACATTGTTGACACACTGCATCCTATGCTGTCGGAAATTTGTCTGATTGAAGAAACGACTCTCCGCATACCAACATTGCTCCCCGTTTCGAATTTACTTCAATGATTGTAATTATTCCATAAACGGCATAGCATAATAACTTAACGACTTAATAAATTAAGCACAAATCGCTAGGAAATATTTCTTCAAACTGAACGAAACTCAAACTCAGAGGGATAATGTAATAATAAACAGAGTAGTATATAAAATTCCATTGAAAATTTCTTGATTCTTACTGGGTATTTGGGTTTTTGAAGAGTCAGTAGGCCCTAACTCTTCAAAAAATAGGTATACATCAGAACTGAGCATTAATGCGTGATCAAACATTATGGTGAAATTTCCCAAACACAAACTATTTAACTTTAAAAGCTGGATAAAGTTCCGTTTCAATACTATTTCTTCAATACGCTCACAACAATCTAGTAAAGTTGTGTTAAATGATACTTTTTAAGTCATAATTCTCTAGTGAATATAAATTAATGTAAAATATTCTCTGTCTTAATTACAGGTAGTGACTGACAAACGGACGGACGAAACTACATATTCATTATATCACTAGTATGACTTAGATATCTTTCAAATTTATTGTAAGTCATCATTTTTTGTGTATCAGGTACTGATTTTAACCATCACTTCGGCTGTGCTTGCTGATGTTTCTGAGATCTTAAGACAGTCAGATAAAGGTTTGTCGACGCCTAGGCCGTTTGGTTCACAGTCAAATAGAAGACAAGCTTATCCCGATATTTCTTCTCAAGGTCAAGTATTTCAACCAAATCAGGAGGTTATAGCTATTCTTAGACAAGAACAGGAACAGTCAGCTGATGGAAGCTACAGATGGCTGTAAGTATTTCTTTCTGTTCACTTGTAGGTCCGTCTAAGATATTGCCTGTGATCCACTGGAGCCTTCAATGGCCCTGAGTACTTGAAAATATATTTATTACATGAACTAGACGCGGCACTTTGTTTACCTGAGTAACTTGAAATCGTTACCGATTAGACACCAAGCACACTCTGGTAAAATCCACTTTACCAGTTGTGGTGAGATGTTAGCCATGTGTGCTTATTTGGCTTACCCAATAGCAAATGAGTCTAGATAATTTGTACCAAATGTTTTGATGTTTCTGGCGGTGCGATTTTCGTATAACGTTTGGATGTTTTGTGAGTAAGGATAAAATATATATATCTTTATAAATCCATAAGGTTCTAGCGAAAAGTTGAAATACACTTAAAATCGCCTTCGAATATAGTCAGCAAATGTGTGATCTAACCCAAGTCAGATAAAATTCTAGTGTAATAAACCTCTTTTCCAATAAGCATATCATCTGACAACGGGGGGTCAAAATTACTAATAAAATGCGCGTATTATTTGGAAATATATTGTAAAAAAATATACTCTTCCGACGGGTAAAATCATAGAGCTAAAGGGCATATTAGAATAAGGAAAACTTATTAGACCTGATCGCAAAACACATTAGGAGATAGGCTTCGCCGATGTAATAGGGAACTAGATTTAGTGCAATGTTATATATTTGTCCACAGAAAAACACAACTGTAGATAGCTCCCAGGAATTACAAGCAGATTACAATCAGTACAAGTAGTTGTGAGGTGGTTCAAAAAACCATAAGTTATATATCTAACGATCAAATCATTATAAGGAATGCAGTTTCGAGCATGTGCTCTACTTTCTGGCTCTTGCTCAGAGCATAATGATTGCAAGATGAGTTGGTGGTTGAAATATAGATCAAATTCAAGAGGACTTAATTGCTATCTTACTACTTAAAACACTTCGACAGATTTACTACTAATCACCAGTGTAAATAACTGCTGTTCCTAAGCAGTTGGTAGGTGGTAGTGGACTTTTCCTTTACGTAATAGTAAAGGATTTTTTCACCCCTTACCTCAAGGGGCCAGTGAAGTCCCAACAGACGTTTCCGGTTCTGGTGTATGACTTTGTTTCCCTTATAAAAAAATGATGATGGCTCCTCCTTGTATAAAAGATTGCGGAGATAAAATACCCCTCCATTCGGATCTCCAGGAGAGCGGTGCGCCGGCATCAATATTTAACATATCCTTCTCGACTATATGTGGCCTAAATTCTAACCTGAACTCCGTCCACCATTTCCCCTAGGCTAATACGCTTCAACTTCTCTTCCACACCGAAACCCAAATCAGTGCGAAAATAGCCTCTTTTCCTTTGTCACCCATTCGTGGAGCAAGTCTATGGAATTACATGGTGAAGCCCAGATTGTCGCTCTAGACATATACAAAGCATTCAGGCCTGGCACACAACGCTGCTTAATAAACTTCCGGCCTATGACCTACCACCAAAACTCTGTAGCTGGAGAGCAAATTTCCTCTTCAACCGGAGCATTTATGTTGTCGTGGATGGAGATTCCTCTAAGCTGTATCCAATTAATGCCGGATTCCCTCAAGGTTTAGCTTTAGCCCCTTCTTTGTTTCTTCTCCACATAAATGACTTCCTCTCTAGCATATCCAACCAAGTTCACAGTTACGCGGATGACAGCACCCTTCACTCAAATATACAATATTCTAGGCCTGTCTCTTTAGCCCAATTAGATGATGATTGCAGACTCATGGAGGGTTCTGTCTCTGTGGATCTCTAAAAAAATATTAGATTGGGGAAGTAAAAATCTTGTACAATTCAACTTCACCAAATCTCAGTTTTGCTTTCTATCTCATAAGAGATACACCAGCCCTAGACCCATCACAATGAACAACCAAGTTTTCAAAGTAATGAGTCCTTTTCAATTGTTGGCATTTCTGTGGATCTAAATCTCAATTGACACCAACATGTCACATCAATTGCAGAAGCGGCTGCTAGGAAACTAGGTTTCCTCTTCCGGGCTCGCAAATACTTTTCACCAGCTAATCTCTATACCTTATATGCTTCACGAATAAGGCCAAACCTCGAATACTGCTCCCACATCTGGGGTGTCGCTGCCGCTTCTACACTCGCTATCCTGGACTCCATTCGGAAGAGAGCTATACGTTTCATCGGTGAAACTACCCTCATCCAAAAGTTGCCATCCCTTTCCCACCGACTTGCCGTTGGTGACCTCTCTCTCTCTTATATATATATATATATATATATATATATATATATATATATATATATATATATATATATATATATATATATATATATATATATATATCTGCACGGGCACTGCTTAGAGGAGCTTTCTTCCATAGTTCCTCCACCTGCTGCCCCCAACAGATCAACCAGCGGAACAGAGCGAATGCACCCTTTTACTGTCCAGGTCACCAGACATAGAACATCTTGTTATGCCTGCTCTTTGGTCCAGAGAACTTACAAGTTGTGGAATTCCTTGCCGACACATGTTTTTCCTTCTCCTCCGAACCTCCTAACCTTCAAGTCCAGAATTAAAAAGTTGCCTCGTTCCTTCTTGCCGACACTCACCGTACGGTAGTATTTAGGCTGTGAGCCCTCGTGGTTTGTTGTTGAAATAAAAAATTAAATAAAAAAGTGTGATTAACATGTTAAGTGAACAAAAATGGATCGAAATATCGATGATGATTGATCCTGACGATTTAATGAGAATTCAAGAAGTATGTCGTCTTTTTAATTAGACACATCCAGATTGTCCTACAGTAACACTTGCCATAATGTCAAGAATTTACGCACATTTTTAAGAAGGAACTCATGTCCGTGATTAGCCTCGGAGTACAAGGCCTTCAACATAAAAAACACAAGTTTAAATTTAATGGTCGCTACTGTCGAAAATTTACACTCAACAAGCATGCACTTGAGAATTTGACATACAATATTTTATCTGGTTCAAACATTCTCCAGTTTTGATTTCGACCGTAGACTGCAATTCTATGAACAGGACATGCTAATTTTCCATAGAAACCCCATCATGTGAAAAATGTTATGTTTTACGACATATAATACAGTAAGCAGAAAAAAAAAACACATAAAACTGTACATACTGAGTAAGATATTTCCGCACTCAATACCCTTAAAAATAATTGTATGAGCCAGTATAGTTGGGAACCATTATTCAAGGTCAATTTTTGTTTGGAAGACATTATTATAGCAGAGCTTTACCAAAACTTTCTAAGAGACAAACTAAATAACTTTTACTTGGGCTGCTTCCGAAGCAAGAAAATCCAGGCACATTAGATAAACGGTATCAGCAAGATCGATCCCCGTCACACTATGGGCTCAATGTCTGCCAATAACGGCACAATTTATTTATAATGAGAGACTGATGACCTGACCTGGCCTAGCCGGTCACTGAATCATACCTCCCCTGTTTGGTTGAGTGGCCGACCAAGTTACCAGACATGAATCCTCTGGACTTTTATGGAACCAAAAACAAAACTCACGTAATTAAACCTTCCAATTTAGAAGAGTTTTAGAAAACATTTAAATTAAAATACGCTCTGACCATATTCAAAATAATTTTGGAAATAACCTTGTAGGTTACCAAAAGGTAAGCAAATTACTAAAGGAGATTTTATAGTTTAACACAACATAAGAAGTTACTAGATACTCAACAAGGGAAAAAATCAACATAGTTAGACATAACATATATGTTTGGATACATAAGTAAATTTTTAAACAATGGTAAACAAAACATGTTAGAAAATAGCTAATACCAAATACAAGTACGGTCATCACATGCGGAATGAAAACTTAAATAAACAGTCAATATCAGGAGCTGTGCTTCCTTTTATGGCCTACATACTATGACGTTCTATAAATTCACTTTCAGTCAGGTGTGTACTAAAATCTTCCCATATAAATATGTAGAAGTTTTTTGTTTAGGAATGCAAGAAGGTCAACAGGTAACAAAATCTTATTGTGAAGACGAAGGCTAATAAAAAATTAATGAGGATTCATTAAAAACATCTACCATTAAAAGAGTGTGAGGTTTATCTATTGTTTTCCGCATGTTTTAAAATTAGACATAAGCCTCTAAATTTAAAGGACACAACTAGATTAATTTATATCTTTAGGCTCAAATACAGGTTTTTACACAAATGTTTTAAGCATAGAAGTGATTTAGTGTGCCGAAAACAATTTAAATCAATTTATATTAACTAAAAGAATTTCATAAGGATTTATTGGAGATCCACAGAAATTCATTAATAAGTTAATACCTAAGCGGTAAACATTATTAAATTTATTGCAATTTTTTTAAATTAGATTTCACAAGTTAATTGTTTGTAACAATAACGTAGGTGAAAAAATTTTTGTAAAATAGACGACAGAAAATCTAATTTTAATTTAGCAAAGCAATTTTGAAAATGCCATGAAATGAAAGTGGCTATATAGTGATATTATTTTGATTAAATTAGAAAGTTCTCAGACAGCAAGTGCGTTAGGGTAGCGAATTTCGCAAACATTTCTTCAAACGCAAACCCTTTTGTCCTCATTCACTTAGAAGCTTCATTTTTGGGACATCGTATGACTTGTATTATGTCAAAGTGTGTATTAGATGTAACAAATATAGCTTTGTTATTTTAAAGATAGCATAAATTTAAAAAAAAAGAAAAAACATTATTTGTCCAACGAAATTATCGAAACCATTTAAAAAAGGCTGGTTGGTAATCTATTCCACGCTAAATACAAGCATAGATGGTTTTCCTTTGACTTACCAAGAGCTCGTTTTGATCTTAACAACCGGTTTTACCTCTATGGCATTGACAGAAACGAAATGGTAAAACCAGTAGCACAATAATAAGAAGTCATTGTAAAGCTAGAAAGGCTTTTACGTCAGTATTTATATAATTTATGTTTGTTATAAGTTACATTACAACAAATTTTATATTATATGTCTTCGTCAAACACTCTCAGCATTCTCTACAATTTATTTTACTCTTAGGATTTGTCAAGAATGCCCAGGGTCAGTATTTCTGAGTTACCTGTTTAAGTTTTTTTTCTAAATTAAATATTTTAGCTCAAATATCATCCAAGTCTTTGTTCTTGTACACTTTGAGTTTCGTATTCCAACAAGCATCAAAATTGGATCCTAGAGAGCGATGCCCGAGGCTATGCAGTTAGGCGACAATCCCCGAAACTACCAAAGTTCTGCAGATATTTCTGGGAAGCTAACTTGCGTGAAAGCCCTCCTGGCTCAACCGCAAATAATAGTGAATAGATTTTATTGATATGATAAAAAAGTAAGTACCAGTCTTGCATGTAAGACATCGTCAGGCCGAAGGAAATGAAACATTTTTATTGGTACTTACCAGAACTATAAATAAGAACGGTTCCTACAACAGGGTCTCTTTAGAAATATAATATCAAATTGGGCTACTAAAATGTCTATATGGCCTATGGAAATACGTAATACGTATAAGTAACATTATCTAATCATAAAAATGGTAATATAACAACAACCACAATGACAATACCATTCTGATAGGCTTCATGTTTACAGTTATGTTACCGGAGGCTTTTAGGCTTCCTTGAAATCAGTGTTACAGAAAGTTTAGTGTCTGGTTTTGATGTAATTGTCTTACTTTGTCAGTTCCCTTTGATAGTGTCCCAGTGAACTTGCTGTTGATATTTTACCCATCGTTCATGATGAATCTGTTCGTCACTTTTGTTATGCCTGATATCGGTTCAGAGACAAATAAGTAGGTTGATATTTTCGTTTTGGTAGTTAATATTTTATTTTCTTATATTACATATTGTTATTATTATTTTTTATGGTTATTTACATCTACATGCATTGGCATCCATTTTAGTTCTACCCTGTTACGGCTTATACTGTTGCTTGGATTTGGTCTAGACATTGGATTGCCTAAACTGATGCCTGACTCTTGAATAATAATAATAATAATAATAATAATAATAATAATAATAATAATAATAATAATAATAATAATAATAATAATAATAATAATTTATTTATCCATGAAATAGTAATATAACACGAAATACAAGTTTATGCAACAATATAAGGACTAGAATAATATAATGTGTTATTCTCACAGAGGTGCAGTGACCTGTACATGAGACTCCAGCACATCACCTCCAATTATCTTCGTGCACACTCATCTGTTTTTCTCGTGTTTTTGTTCTTTTCCCATCCAATTTGTTTCAGATTTTTGCTTGAGAGCAAGTCCACGCAACACCAGCTTTTCAAATCATAAATACAACTGGATTACCATTTGACTTCATACACCCTACTTTCTTTTTCACCTTCTTTCAATTTACTCTCTCACTCTGTTTAGTATCATCACTCTCTATTCATTCTCTATTTTAATAAATGTATGTCTCCCACGCCTACTCTTTTACACGGACACACAAGAGCGCGCGCACACGCATGTATACACACACACAGACACATACACACAAGTTACAGCGTACAAGTTCCTAAACGCACAAACGCCAACAATGACCAACGTCGCCCCATTAACCACAGAATAAATGTGCTTCCCCCCTTCCTTTTTTTCTAAAGTTTGGATTTAGCTCTAAACATTTAAATTTGCCAGTTCATGAAGTTTTTGCCTCGAATAATGTAGTATCCAATCTTTGAGTTTCACTTTATATTTGTAAACTGGCATATACTTGCCCCAATCTTTGTAAGTTTGTTCGGTACTTACTCCCTATATCTTGTCCCATATCTGTTTTCTATGGCTGCCATCGTCTGTGGATTTTTATGTATCCATAACGATAGTTTTTTCGCCAATAACTATCGTATATCCATCATTTGGTAGAGCAGTTCAGTTGGATAATCTACTGACTTATTATATATTATTTTAATAAATCTTCTCTGGATGATCTACAAGTTTCTTATTTCAGAATTTAATGCTCCTCCCCATCCCACCATTCCATACTATATCAAACATTCAACTAGTGCTGCATAGTACACAACTTTCATCCCCCGCAAACCTACAAAGCCCTTAAGCTGTATAAATTTGAACAACTTTCATCCCCCGCAAATCTACAAAGCCCTTCAGCTGTATAAATTTGAAAAGTAAACTTCTAAGCCTTGACACTAGATCCCCTATCTGTCAATTCCATCGCAATTGTGAGCCTATCTTCACCCCTAAGTATTTGATAACATTCTCAGACTTTATAATAACATTAGGATAAATATTTTTTATCTTTAAGCAATAAACAGTCGGTAACGTAGTTATCTTACATGAAAATGGTACAATTTTTTTCGTGTCATAATTTATTTTCAAGAAGTTTTCATCAAACCAGTCCGTAACTAGCTGCAGATCAGTCTTGATTAATTGTTTTAGAGTTTCCCATGAATTGGACTGGTAAATTATAGCTGAGTCATCAGCAAAAGCTATTATATTTCCCAGGGTTGGCAGAGATAAAAGACTATTTACATAGACGCTAAAAAGGATTGGACCAAGCACAGTACCCTGGGGCACGTCACATTTATCATTTTCTGGCTCGCTGTACTGATCTGACACCTGTTTTATTTGCTATTTGCACCCTGTCTGACAGGTAGCTCTTTATCAGTGAGTACGCAGTATCCCTAAATCCCATACTCTCTAACATTGATAGTAACCTGACATGATTGACACCATCAAAGGCTTTTGACACAATTAAAAAGATCCCTATTGCGTATTTGCTCTCATCCAGTGCTCTATAGATTTGTGATGTTACATGATAAATAGCATCTACTGTGGAAGTGCCTTATCTGAGTCCGTATTGTTTCGCTGAGAGCAATTTGTATTTGATCAGATATTAAGATATTCTTACTCTGGATTCCGTCAGCGCAGATCGACTGCCGACCTCCTTTCCTTTGTCACCAAGTCTATCTAACTACACGGGGAATCCCAGATTGTCGCTCTAGACATATCCAAAGCATTCGACCAGGTCTGGAACGCAACGCTGCTTAATAAACTCCCAACCTATGGCCTACCACCAAAACTTTGTACCTGGACAGCACATTTCCTCTCCAACAGGAGCATTTCTGTTGTTGTGGATGGACATTCCTCTAAACTGTATCCAGTTAATGCAGGATTTCCTCATGGTTCAACTTTAGCCCCTACTTTGTTTCTTCTCCACATCAATGACCTCCTCTCTAGCACATCCAACCCAGTTCACAGTTACACGGACGACAGCACCCTCCACTCAAATATACAATATTCTAAGCCTGTCTCTTTAGCCTAATTAGATGAGGATCGCAGACTCATGGAGAGTTCTGTATCCATGGATCTCAAAAAAATATTAGACTGGGAAAGTAGAAATCTTGTACAATTCAACCCCAGCAAATCAGACGCCCTCGTGGCGTAGGTTGCTGGGTGCCAGCCTGCTAAGCGAGAGGTCCCGGGATCGATTTCTGGGCGAGCCATTTGACTTTGTCTGGAAAATTAGTAAACATAGTGAATGATGTGAAATGAATGTGCTAACGGCCTAAGATTCCGCAGCCAATAATATTATTAAAAAAAAGCCACCAAATCTCAGGCTTGCTTGCTTGCTTATAAGAGATACACAAGCTCTAGACCCATGACAATGAACAACCAAGTTATTCAAAGTAATGGGTCCTTTAATCTTGTTGGCATTTCTGTGGATCGAAATCTTAATTGGCATCAACATGTCACATCAAGTGCAGAAGCGGCCGCTAAGAAATTAGGTTTCCTCTTCCGGGCTCGCAAATAATTTTCACCAGCTAATCTCTATACCTTCTATACATCACAAATAAGGTCAAACCTCGAATACTGCTCCAACATCTGGGGTACAGCTGCCGCTTCTACATTTGCTATCCTGGACTCCATTCAAAAGAGAGCTATACGTCTCATCTGTGAGTACCATCACCCAAGGCTGCCATCTCTTGCCCACCGAGGTGCCGTTGGTGACCTCTCTCTCTCTCTTATAGATATCTGCACGGGCACTGTTCAGAGGAGCTTTCCTCCATAGTTCCTCCACCTGCTGCCCACAACAGATCTACCAGGGGAACAGAGCGAATGCACCCTTTTACTATCCAGGTCACCAGACATAGAACATATTTGCCCGCTCTTTTGTCCCGAGGACTTCCAAGTTGTGGAATTCCTAGCCGACACATGTTTTTCCTTCTCCTCCGAACCTCCAAACCTTCAAGTCCAGAATTAACAAGTTGCCTCTTTCCTCCTTGTCAACACCCACGGTACGATAGTATTTAGGCTGTAACCCCCCGTGGTGTATTGTTGAAATTAAAAAAAATATATATTATTATTTTTTTCGTAATTTTGGCCAAGTTTTATACTATAGAGGTTGGCCTATAATTATTTAGGTCCAACGAATAGGATTAGGTACTATGTCGCTACTTGTACAAGTGAACCTTTCTTTATATCAAACTGCAGGCATTTTCAACAAATTTATACTTGTAATACAGTGTAGCATGCTGCTTAAGACAGGAAGATGTTTTAAATCTGACCTGGTCACATTATTCTCATCTACTGGTTCCAGCCTCTGTTCTTGGAGTCTATTGAATATTTTGTTTCGTGTTCTTTAAAAAAATTTTTTTTTGACTAGGGGTGAATGCTCTTGTAAAAGGGGCACACAGGCTGCAGTGCATCCAAACCAAAACAATACCATAGATGTAAGTAGCATGTATGCAAGCAAAGAATCTGAAAAATATCGACCAAGTTTTTTAACTACACCTATTTATACTGAGCTACTTGAAATTACCTTTTATATAACATCCTATTACGTAATCCATTGATTTAATAAAATTTTACAGCTCTATTAGAACCAAACCTTAAAACGGCTTCTTAAAATTTATACGAAATAAATGCAGATAACATGCGCCAAATAGCGTCGTTAAAATTTATCGCTTTCCGATTGATAATTATTGAAATCAATTCAACAATATCCTAAATTGTAGATACATTATTCTTTATGAACAGACTTACACAGCATTTTCAAAGTTCAGGTCTGAATAACATTGATTAGCATATTGCCCTCATCATTTCATTTTTGTCGAATGTTCAGATGTAGGTTTTGTGTCCCATTGACATTTAATTATAACAATAGCCATGATTATGAATTTATTTATGCAATTAATTGAATTAAAATTATAATGTTGATTTGCTTGGTGTACCTATTTACATCTTTTAAGTATTGTTTGGTGATGTCATGATGACGTTTATTAAGGTAATTTGTAGTCAATAATGCATTAAGTTGAACTGAATATCTTAAGAAACAAACTTTAGGTTTTACAGATGATGATCCGTTTGTTTTATATTAAACGTTAGATGGGTGTTTTTGGCATTATCATAAATGCCGCTGTTTCGTCGTCGTGATCATCATCAATCTTAAGCTAATGTCGCTTTGTCGTTAAAATCAGGATTTTCTGTCTTCCACATTGAGTTCACTGAAGCTTCCTCGCTACCCTACAGATATTCCAGAGGCATTTTTTGGCCTGCTTTTCTTTTTTTCAAAGTATGTTTCCTTTAGATAATGTTGTTAGAATCTTATTATACCTCAAAATTGGTCCACCATATTTTGTCTTTTAGTAAATGTATTCTTCTTTTCCTTCTTCTAGGAAAATTTGGTTGGCCTTTCTAACGATGTATCTTGTCTTTGTCATTTTTTCTTGTGTCCACAATTTAACATTTCAGAAGCTCCTGCTCTCTTAATCTCATGCTTTAAAGTTCAGATTTCTGCCTCATATATTACAATTTTCATACGTATCCCTTGATGTATCTTTTCCTCAGCTTCAAATTTTATTTAGCAGTTAGGACTGTTAGTCAAAGGATATTTCTCAAAAAACTATAAATTTATTCTGAATATTTAATTATTTAAGTTTATTGCCTTCAAGTGATTTATCAGCTTCTTTATTTTAACAGCATTTCTCTGGAATTTGTACCCACATATAAATTAGGTTATATTTGTCACATCTCAGAAGTATAGGTTTTACTGGAACATCACCCACACTTCACGTATCGATTTGTTTCTAGCTGAGAAAATACAAGACCATATGTAGGTCTTGTGTGACCTATGAGCAAGCTACATAATACGACTTGTTTTGTTCCTGTGCGATTGTTAGACTATTTTCCGGCTTTGATATTTGCCTTCGCCGATTTCAGTTTATTATTTTCCATTATGTTTGCCAGCAGTTCCATACGATATCCTCTTTTGCACCGTGTTCTGTTTTGAGGATAACCTTGGGATAGACAACTGCATTATCTGCTCACTCATTCCCACTGATGTTTGGGTGAGATAGAGTCGATACAAATCTAACATGCTGACCAATTAGCGGAGTCAACAAAACTCAAATTGACTTTCTCCTTTCTCCTATATTTTTGTGAAAATTTTTAAATTTTAGCTATATATTTAGGAACGTTATAAGTCATATTAACTGACACAATATATTCCTCTGTGAGAAGACATTTAAATTAACTACTGTTTTTAGGTACGAGACTCAAAATGGCATCTCAGCACAAGAAGAAGGTCGCATTGAAGTAATTGGACCCGAAGAAGCCACAAAATCCGTCACAGGTTCGTTTTCGTACACTTCACCCGAAGGTATTCCAATCTCAGTAACGTATGTTGCCGATGAAAATGGTTTCCGTCCGCAAGGAGATCATTTACCGACACCACCTCCAATCCCTGAGGCAATCTTAAGATCTCTAGAACTTAATGCTGCTAATGCCCCAAGGCAAAACTTCTAAATACAATAATAAAATTGCGATTAGTGTTATAATATAACGGCCACAATACCTTATATTGTTTGTGTTACATGAATTTTGTTTAGATTGTTTTTATACATTTTGATACGCTATTACGTTTTCGAATAAAGTTTTATATTTTTTCTATATAAGCCTTTTATTTGTTAATACTTTTGCACGTTCTTTAATAGTTGATCACACACTACTGAATTGTTTTAGACCCATTGCACTTGCAATGTCATGTTGGAAACCGCCTGTATATGTATTTTTAAGTTGTGACTAACAATCGTCTAATCTGCGCAAAATTTATTTAAGTTTTGAAACACAGCTTGTTAAAAAATAAAAAGTTCGGGACGCAGCAAGTGCTTTATGGTAGCGAATTTTCTTTAAAATATTTTTAATAGCAAATGTCTTTCTTTGATGAAAGCAGGCATCCAACTTGGTTGCCTATATAGTAGAAACAATGTATCATATTTCATTGAAACAAATTTATTGTTTGAAAATATATAAACATTTTTCAAAAGTCTAGATGCAGCAAATGTGTTATGGAAGTGATTTTCCATAAAAATGTTTTCAATAGCAAATGCGAGCAGGCATCAATATGATTACCGGTATAGCCTATGTGGTAGAAACAATGTACTATATTTTATCAAAATTACTTATGGTTTGAAAATATACAAAAATTTTCCGAAAATAAACTTAAATGTTGGTTTTCTATCCAACAAAGCTTACGTTAATTGCAAATTGAGTTATTGAAATTTGAAGGATTTAATGAAACTTTGGTAAATTTGCAGATTAGCGCCCGAACGCTTTTCAACAAATTGTTTTCAGAGACATTACTAGGACCTCACCTGCAGGTTTCTGAACAGTTTTTTGAAAAACGTTTGGGAGCTAAACTGCAAATTTACCGAAAATTTGCTACCAAAACGCACTTACTACGTCCAGATTTTTTTCTTACAAACGCATCATATTTCGATAAAAAATGCAAAAATGCATTAACGAATTTGTTCTACGAAAATTAGTTTAAAAAAATTATACACCCCTACTCACTCCTGGTCCCGTAACTTCCTTGGGGAGTGTGAACAAGAAATTTTTTTTGAGGTTTGTGGATCCAGAGGGGTGGGGGCCTAGGCAGGTTTCTGAAAACAGTTTTTTGAAAAGCGTTCGGGAGCTAAACTGCAAATTTATCGAAAATTCGCTACCAAAACGCACTTACTGCGTCCAGATTTTTTTCTTGCAAACGCATCATATTTCGACAAAAAATGGAAAAATGCATTCACGAATTTGTTCTACAAAAATTAGCTAAAAAAATTATGCACCCCTACTCACTCCTGGTCCCGTAACTTCCTTGGGGAGTGTGAACAACAAATTTTTCTTGGGGTTTGTGGATCCAGGGGGGGCTCTAGGCAGGTTTCTGAAAACAGTGTTTTGAAAAGCGTTCGGGAGCTTAACTGCAAATTTACCGAAAATTCGCAACCAAAACGCACTTACTGCGTCCAGATTTTTTTAAGATAAACGCATCATATTTCGATAAAAAATGCAAAAATGCATTAACAAATTTGTTCCACGATAATTAGCTAAAAAAAATTATAGGCCGTTAAACCATAAATTTCACTAAACCTACAAATAAATATCCAAACAGCTACCAAACTTAACTAAACTGACAGCCAAAGCACCAGAGAAAGGGTCTATTTGAAATGGATTTCCTGTAAACGTTTTAGTAAAATGAAGGGCAATGACGGTTGAATCTGAAACTTAAGGGTTTGCAGAACACTCTTCTTGCAACATTTTCTTTTTACAAATGGTATTTGTTTTACATTCTTTGCCTAAACATTGCCAATTTTGACGTTTAATATTGCGAGTTTGACGTTTTGAGGAAAACTCCTACATTTATTGCTTTAACTGCCCATAACGTCTTTGTCTTTAAAGCTATGGACTTAAATTTTGGGACAGAGTTCACTCTTTATAATACAAACACGCGTACCAAATTTGGATGCCCTTACTTTGTTATTTCCGGAGATATGAATTTTTTTATAAAGAAAACACAAAATTTTCCAGGGAAAACCTGGTCAGATTTTCCTGGCTAACGAACTTATCCAAGCCACTTGCAAAAGGAAGGTACTCTGCAAATTTTATCAAGATCGGTCCATTATTTTTTGAGTTATCGGTCGGATATATATATATATATATATATATATATATATATATATATATATATATATATATATATATATATATATATATATATATATATATATATATAAACACAGATCTCCCCATAAGCGAATTTTTTAAAAAAAAATTCGCTAAAAGATGAAGCCAAACTTTAGAAATTAAATAAAATGAAATGCAGATGTAGGGGCAATCTCTGGCTACAAAACAGTACCTATTGTAGCGAATTTTCATTAAGAAAAATTCGCTAATGGAGAGGTCATGATGAAAAGCTTTTGAAAAAATTTCTTCAGATGAGCGCGAATTTGGGTCGCTGGAACCCAAAACCAAAATCAGTGTAAATTTTTCTATGTTATATATATATATATATATATATATATATATATATATATATATATATATATATATATACAGGGTGGTCCCCCGGGAGATCCCTGGATCGATTGCGGGAAAACTATCAATAGGAAAAACCTGAAAATTTGATATTGCACTAATGTCGTTGGGGGCCACAGGTTAAAAATATTTGCAAGATGGCGGCACTTCCGTTTATACCGGAAGTAGATGTCGATTCGCCTATTTTAAATAGAACACCCTATAATTGGATTCAGTTTCGGATTCTATAATAAATTCTGAACACTTTTTGTAAATAATGTTCTATACCTATCATCAACCGCCCAGAAGATATTTAGACTTTAAGATAAAATTTGACATTTACGGCCAGTCATAAAGATACCGACATTTTTATAATAAAAACATATTTCGCTACGATTTTTAGAATTATCTTGAAATATATTTCACTTCATCTATTTACACATCGAGACAAATGATAGAGTATACAGAATGTCCAAAAAAATCTTGAAGTTTGCAATGAGAAATTGCAAAAATCTCGCGATTTTCAAAATGGAACCCCCTTTTTTTATAACACTATCGTGTTAAACTCAAAAAATCACTGACACTTTGTATATAATTACCTATACCTAAATCAAACGGTTTTCATTTTATTTTGAAAAAGAATCATTTCAAAGCCTGATATTTTAATAAATTTCCTACCATAAGCGTTAGCCATGGAAAATAAATTGTCGAGTGTGTTTCTATCGAAACTCTGACAGTTTGTTGATTAACTAGCTAATAATGGCATGTTTAAATTACACACACGAAGATTATTTAAATTTTATTTACTATTTATGGACAATGTAAAAAAGTAATTTCGCGAACGTGTGATACATTTGCTGATAGATATCCAGATAAACAGAAACCGTCAAACGAATAGTAGACAATTTCAAAAACTGCGGATCTGTCAAGAAAAACGTGCATAGGGCTAAACACGTTGTTGACAACAAACAAATTGAGACAGCAATTTTTAGGTATTTTGCCATATAACTTTATATAAAACCACCAAACAGATAATACAAAATTAAAAAAAAGCAATTCACGCACAACATGGACTGAATAAAATGAAACAAAAATTAACGTCCTATGTGTTCAAATTGACGACCTCTGGCGTCAAGACATTTTTCACACCTACGTTTCAATCCCTCATGTGTGGCCCCTCTTATTGAATCCGGACCCAATTAATAAAATGATTCTCGAACCCGCTGCATGCAGTCTTCTTTAGTAGAAACTGCACTGTTGTAGATTTTATTTTTTATAGTACCCCATATAAAAAATAGAGAACAGATAAGTCAGGCGATCGAGGCGGCCAAAGGTGTGGCCCATTGTTGGCAATACATTGGTCAGCAAATAGAGATTGTAAAAGATTGTTAACCAGGTGACCATTATGAGGAGGGGCCCCATCATGTTGGTAAAATATTTGCCTATATTCATTCAAAGGAAGGTTGTCCAAATAAGTTAGTTCTAAATTTTGCAACATTTCCAAATAACGCTCACCTAGAAGTAAATAAATAGAGTTGACACAAAGTATTTTATGAATTTCGGATTAATTCTCACCATTCAAATTATCGTCGTATATTTCTAGGGCAACAACGCCGTCATTCCTTATAGCACAATAAAAATTAAACTGCCAGCTTTCCTGAAAATGTCCAACCCTAGAAGGACGAACATTGGTGTCACTCCAATAGTGAGAATTACGACGATTGAAAAGTCCATGTTTTGACAATTTTGCTTCATCCGTCCATATGATGTAATCTAAAAACACTTCGTTTTCTTGGAATTGCATTAAAATAAATTCACAGAACTCCACCCTTCTGGAAAAATTAGTATCCTTTAAATGTTGCACAATTGAAAAAGCATAAGGATGGAACTTATGTTTTCGTAAAATTCGCAGAACGGAGGTTGTGGACAATCCTGACTCCAGTGCTACTTGCCTCGTTGACTTTGTAGGGTATGCGGCAAAATATCCCAAAATTGCTGTCTCAATTTGTTCGTTGTTAACAACCGGTTTAGCCCTATGCACCTTTCTCTTGACAGATCCGCAGTTTTTGAAATTGTCCACTATTCGTTTGCCGATTTTACGTGACGGTTTCTGTTTATCTGGATATCTATCAGCAAATGTATCACACGTTCGCGAAGTTACTTTATTACATTCTCCATAAATAGTAAATAAATTTAAATAATCTTCGTGTGTGTAATTTAAACATGCCATTATTAGCTAGTTAATCAACAAACTGTCAGAGTTTCGATAGAAACACACTCGACAATTTATTTTCCATGGCTAACGCTTATGGTAGGAAATTTATTAAAATATCAGGCTTTGAAATGAGTTTTTTGAAAATAAAATGAAAACCGTTTGATTTAGGTATAGGTAATTACATACAAAGTGTCAGTGATTTTTTGAGTTTAACACGATAGTGTTATAAAAAAAGGGGGTTCCAATTTGAAAATCGCGAGATTTTTGCAATTTCTCATTGCAAACCTCAAGATTTTTTTTTGACATTCTGTATATCCTATCATTAGTTTCGATGTGTAAATAGATGAAGTGAAATATCCTTCAAGATAATTCTAAAAATTGTAGCGAAATATGTTCTTATTATAAAAATGTCGGTATCTTTATGACTGGCGGTAAATGTCAAATTTTATCTTAAAGCCTAAATATCTTCTGGACGGTTGATGATAGATATAGAATATTATGTACAAGAAGTGTTAATAATTAATTGTAGAATCCGAAACTGCAATAAAATATAGGGTGTTCCATTTAAAATAAGCGAATCGACATCTACTTCCGGTATAACCGGAAGTTCCTCCATCTTGAAAATATTTTTAACCTGTGGCCCCCAACGACTGTTGTGTAATGTCCAATTTTCAGGTTTTTCCTATTGATAGTTTTCCCGCAATCGATCGTGGGACCTCCCGGAGGATATATATATATATATATATATATATATATATATATATATATATATATATATATATATATATATATATATATATATATATATATATATATATATATATATATATATATATGTATGTATGTATCCGAGCGATAACTCAAAAAATACTAAACTGATTTTAATCAAACTTGTAAAAATCTTGTTTGGGCAAAAACCGAGGTCGAGTTCGTTCATCAGCCTTTATGCTCAAGTTTTTTCAGGGGAAAATCGGGGAAATTTTTTTGAAAGCGCCATATTTTTTAAGTATCACAGTAACTGGAATGAGATTTTACATTTCGCTAGAAATGGTGCAAATAAACCCGCGTTGTGAATTTTAAGTAATTTGGTACACCATATTTAGAGTTCTTCCAAATTAAAAATAAATGCCAAAGACATGCGTTGAGACGACTTAGTGGTTAAAGCCCAATGCCTGACAGACAGAGTAGTTAACTGCCACACGTAGATCAATTCATACAACAGATATTAACCATACATCAGCGGTAACCAAACTAAATATATTATACCATGCATAAACATACTACCCGAACCAACAATCGTGAAATCTCGGCCGCAATTGTCGAAAATGACATACAACATGAAATTAAAACTTTGCCATTTATTTGATCTTAAGTGAATGAGAGAATAGGTTGTTTTTCGATTACTAACTTTAGTTTATATGAAAAGCTTGTGAACTAGCTAAATCATTGCCGAAAACAACAAAGTTGTTTGATTATATCAGTTGTCCAAGACCCTAACCGATAAAATAAGTTATGTTATTAAATTAATTCTTTGACACGGAAACAGTACATATGCAACCAGGACTGTTAAAAATTGTGTAAATATAGAAAAATTAGAAAATAATTTAATTCTTTATTTAAAATCAAAGCTTAAAAATTAATAATGATTATATAAAACTGGGACAAATTAACATGTTAGGCGAACGGCGATACCACGTTGAAAAAACCGATTGTCGTTCACATACCAACATTATCAACTACGACGCAAATAGCCTTCACCAACGAAGATAAAGCAGAAATGCTGGCAGAATCTTTCATTACTGTACATAAAATGCCCATAGCACCAGAAACCCAGGAACACACACAGATTACAACAGAAACGAAGGACTTTCTGTCTTCTCAATGCCCTCAGATAACTACAACCCAACTTTCACACCTGAAAACAAATCCAACTGAAATTAAAAACATCATTAAAGCTTTACCCAATAACAAAAGTCCTGGTCCAGATGGTCTACCCAATAGATTAGTCAAAAATTCACCGAAGAAGGCCATCGTTCAATTTATGTATATCATAAATGCAATCCTACTTCTCCAATACTTCCCACAAAAGTGGAAAATAGCGCATATAATATCAGTCCCAAAACCAGGCAAAGACCACACAGACCCACTAAATTACCGACCTATAAGTCTTTTGAACATACTAGCAAAGATCACTGAAAAAATAATATTAAACAGACTAGACAAAATAGATAAAAAGAAACAAATTACTATAGATCAGCAGTTTGGTTTCAGATCAAAACATAACACCATCATGCAAGTAGCAAGAATTTATAATGAAATAATTACTAACTTCAATAAAGGTAACAACACAGTGATGACCCTCCTGGACATAAGAAAGGCGTTTGACACAGTCTGGATAAACGGCTTAATATTCAAACTGCTGAAACTAAAAATTCCATGCTACCTGATAAAACTTGTAAATAATTTGTAAATACTTGCTACCATAATATACTAAAACACTGAATTACTCGAGGCAGGTTTTTAGCTGCTTTTCCTGTCATAGTTCACAAAATATGTACACTAAATATAAACCAAAATTATACACATACAACATTCTATAAATTCCCTTAAGATTGTTCTTAAATTAAGATATCGTTTAAATCAACATTAACCATGGATAAATCATATGATAGGGACCATGTATTTGTTATTATATCTAACTACAAACAATAGGTATGTAATAGTTCTTCTCTAATGAGTATGTTAGACTAAGGCACATTATTTGACTTATTGTAAAAAATTGTAACCACCTAATACTAAATAAACCATTTGAATTGAAATTGATTGTCGTTCGATCTCCGAAGTTAAGCAACTTCGGGCACGGTCTTTTCTTGGATGAGTGATCACCAGGGAGTCGTGTACTGTTACTTCTTTTTTAGGTAGTGACATTTCTCTTTTGTTTTTATTACCGATTTCATATGGAAAAAATTAAGCACACTTTACACTTTTCAAAAATTTTAGATACCATGGTTTAAAATTGTACATTTAATACAGCCACAAGCCTTAGCTTATTTGTATTGTACCTTGTAAAATGTATGCCAGAAATAAATAAATAAATAAATATATATATATATATATATATATATATATATATATATATATATATATGTGTGTGTGTGTGTGTGTGTGTGTGTGTGTGTGTGTGTGTGTGTGTGTGTGTATATGTATCCACACGATAACTCAAAAATTATTAACTTGGCAAGAATCTTTATTGCATTAATAGCTTGGATGAGTTCGTTTTTCAAATCGGGCAGCCCGTATATTATTTCAAGGTTAATTACAGATTATGTAATTCAAGTTTTATGTATTTTATCGGCAAATTTTCGTGTAAAATATATATCAGTGTTCGCAGAAAGAATGTTTTGTCGAATTATTGTAAAATGTTAGTGATTATCAAGTACTGTTTAATAGATTATTGTAAAAAAAGGTGTTTGCAAATTCACATGAAAAATCTGTTTTCGAATTTTCTTTAAAAGTAATTTGTTTAGCAAATTGTGTAATATATTTTTACTTAGCTAATTTTCGTAAAAATACTTTTATATAAATTTTGTGAACATTTAAGCCAATTTTCGTAAGAAAATGGGTAACTTTCATGAAAGGGGTTGTTTGCAAATTTGTGTATAATTTTTTTTTTTAATTTTTGTCAAAAAGTTTTTTGAGAATAATTATATCTTGGCTAGTGTAGTTTTTGTGTAAATCGCTTGAATTGGTTCTTTGTCTAGAAAATCGGATCAGTTGTTTCGAGACAATTATATTTATTTTCGGAAAATGTTTATATTTTTTGAACAATAATGTGTAACACGACCCTACCTTGTTTACATGGATACCTTGGCCTGATTGTTATATTTCATCACCATAGAAGCATGCAGGTTACGCCAGCCCTATCGGACCAGTTTTTCTAAAAAAAATATATATTTTCTCCGAAAAAAATTAGCATTAAAAAATTGTGTGTGTGTGTGTGTGTGTGTGTTAGTCTAGGGATGGCCTCGGAATCAAAGTCCATTAGCCACAAACTGTTGTACGAGACAGACAGAAATTAAAGAATAGGGTCCACAATAAAGAGTAACAAATCGGAGTTATGCGTATAATATATGACATCAATTAAAAAAAAATTAACCAAGTTATTTTGATCAAATTTGGTTAGTATGCTGCCCTCGTAAATATCTTACTCCACGAAAATCAACTTTATAGGTTTATAGAATTTTGAGTTATACAAATTTGAAGCATTTAATGAAAATTCGCTACCATAACGCAATTGCTGCGTCCCGAAATTTCATCTTGTGACAAACCGTCAAGGATTTGCTCTTCATTCTTCAGATTCCTTAGTTTCTTTTTATTTTGACACTTGAGGTCAGTAAATTAAGTAATGAGACTGATTTTTAAGAATCTTATTATTTAAATATAATTACAATTGAACTTTTTCTCCCTCAAAATAATTCTCTTGTGAAGCAATAGAGCGTTGGAAACGATTCTTCCACTCCTCATAGCAGTGCTGGAACGCATATTGGAATGGCCTTTAGCTGGTCGGTTACAGCCGTTTGAATGTTTTCGTGTATCCCAAAATGATGTCCCTTGAGATGAATTTTGGGAAGAGGAAAAGTCCCGAAGACTCAAGCCAGGGGAGTAGGGAAGTTAGTGCGCCAGAGTAATGTTTTACTGGCCAAAAAGTCGTTTGTGGAATTTGCTGTGGGACAAGGTGTGTTGTCATGATGCAGGATCCAATTGTTTTTGATGTTTGGTCTCACACATGACCATTTTTCGGAGTCGAGAACCTGTCAAACTCTTTGTGGACGATTTCCTGGATATCAAAAATACAATTCAGCATGCTTTTCATGCCTGATTTGCTCATTCTTGCTTTTTTTGGGCCTTGGATAGCCTGATGAGTGCCACTCCATGCTATGGCCTTTGATTTCCGGGTTATACTCAAGCACCCAGTCTCCGTAGACCCACTGAAGTTTGCAAAAGTTTCTGTTGCACTTTTCCCAAGTCTGAAGCAAAATCTGGTAGCACACCTTTCATCGCAATTATCCTTCATTTTTAAAACGCACTAGGAGAACCGGTTTCACGGGAACAGCGACAACGAACAACCAAATTACTCTACCGAGATCAAACTCTGAACGCGCGACACATCTCAACCTGCTGCCCCTCCATGCTACTGGCTTGCAGTTATGCCATATCAAACGCTGCGTTGTCAGTGCCATTATTTAATTTACAGACTTCGTATATATATATATATATATATATATATATATATATATATATATATATATATATATATATATATATATATATATATTTAATGTATTTATTTATTTAATACAAATACTCAACGGTAATGATCCCAATTTAAGACTATGAAACAATATAAAAGACATAGCATACATTAGAAAAATTAACATTGTAAAAGTACTGCTAATTACCAAACAGCGATTCACCGTGTCTCAGCTCAGACTCACCACAACACAATGTGTCTATTGACTAATGCTTATGAAAGGAACCGGAATTGCGAATAAGAAAGTGTCTTCGATGCCCTAGCAATAGAATGTTCATAGTTCTCCGCGAACGAGAGTTTCGAGTCAAAGACAACACCCAAGTCTTAAAAGGTTGCAGGTATATATATATATATATATATATATATATATATATATATATAATTTATTTGCTGTAATTTATGTGCTTTTTTATTCGTTCACGTGGACTGCAGTTTCGAACCATCCTGGTCCATCATCAGCACGCTACTCATGATGATGAACCAGAAAGGTTCGAAACTGGAGTCCAGGCAAACAAATAAAAATTCATAGAAAGTACAGCAACCAAATAAAACAAATAAAATTGTATATTTAATGTGACTACATTGTAGTGCAACATTATATATATATATATATATATATATATATATATATATATATATATATATATATATATATATATATATATATATATATATATATATATATATATACAGGGTCGCTGATAAGTCTGGAAACGGTCGATTATCCGGGAAAATATACAAGGTGTCGAAAAAAGTTTTATACAAAAGTTTTTGGGTTCTTCAATGTCTACTAGGCGGTGATAATTTTATTTATACAGGGTTGGTCATACAGGCGTGGCACACCAATATTAAATTTTTTTTAATGGAACACCCTATATATTATTCGATATTTCAATCCTTCTCTTAATTTTGAGCAACATTTATGAGGAGCATAATGTACCTAAACTCAATCGTTTCCGGGTAAAAAAATAAATAAAAATAAACGCTACTGTTTTTAAAATCTATTGGATGAAGAACAAAAATAAATGAAAAGTAGAATATCTCTTGAAAACAATCTGTGAGTGTGAAAAGAACCGGTTGCGATGTTTTTAACATTGTTTGGAATCCCAAGATAAGATAAGATGCCCATAAGAAACGCAGTATTATTCTTTTGTTTTAAAATGTTTCCAGGACAACGAATGTCAAACATTCATTCAGTGTCAACAGTTTTGAAACATTAGTAATTTAGTGTCAACAGTTTTTGTGCAAAATGGCAAGTTTAAGTGAAACCGAACGTATCGAAATTTTAATGATGATAGGGTACGGTGACAGAACACGAAGTTTTGCTCAAGTGGTGATTATGTTCAATGAGTTGCATCCTGAGCGGGAATCGATCTCCAAATCCACAGTTTCGAAAACTTTGCATCGTTTTCACGAAACTGGTGGTATCAAGGATAAACCTAGAACTGGAAGGCCAGTAACCGTTACAAATGAAGAAAATTCTTTGAATGTAATATTGGATGTGGTGGAAAATCCGAAAACTTCGGCACAGCAATTGGCTTTAAATCACAATATGAGTCGATATTCAATTCAAAAGATTACGAAGCGGGAAAAGTTCCGTCCATATAAAATTCATTTATTGCAAGAACTGAGTGAAGACGATTTTGATCGCAGAATCGAGTTCTGTGAACTTATTATGGAGAAGTTACGCCAAAATTTTAACTTTGCCAACCACATTTTGTTTTCCGACGAATCTACATTTTGTTTGAATGGACAAGTCAACCGACACAACTGTAGGTACTGGTCAGACGAAAACCCACATTGGATGGAACAAATTCACACCCAAAAACCGCAAAAAGTAAATGTTTGGTGTGCTATTATTGGTGGACATATCATAGGACCTTATTTTATACACGGTAATTTGAACTCTGCTCGATATTTGACACTTTTGCAAGAATCAATTGTTCCAGACGTTAGTCGATTATTTCCGAACAATAACGACCCAAATCTACCAGCGGAAGAAATATGGTTTCAGCAGGATGGGGCACCCCCTCATTTTGGAATTGAGGTACGGGAATATCTGAATCAAACCTTTCCTGGCAGATGGATAGGGCGCAGGGGAACTATTGAATGGCCAGCTAGGTCTCCCGACATGACGCCGCTTGACTTTTTTTTGTGGGGTCATGTAAAAAATTTAATTTACCAAAATAGACCGCAGAATATTGAAGAGTTGCAAGCAAGGATTGTGCATGAAATTAATAACATTCCTCAAAACGCTCTTGTAAATGCAGTGCAATGTTTTGTTAAGCGAATTCATTATTGTCAGGAGGTCAATGGAGAACACTTTGAACATCTTATAAAATAGGATTTCAAACAATGTTAAAAACATCGCAACCGGTTCTTTTCACACTCACAGATTGTTTTCAAGAGATATTCTACTTTTCATTTATTTTTGTTCTTCATCCAATAGATTTTAAAAACAATAGCGTTTATTTTTATTTATTTTTTTACCCGGAAACGATTGAGTTTATGTACATCATGCTTCTGATAAATGTTGCTCAAAATTAAGAGAAGGATTGAAATATCGAATAATATATAGGGTGTTCCATTAAAAAAAAATTAATATTGGTGTGCCACGCCTGTATGACCAACCCTGTATAAATGAAATTATCACCGCCTAGTAGACATTGAAGAACCCAAAAACTTTTGTATAAAACTTTTTTCGACACCTTGTATATTTTCCCGGATAATCGACCGTTTCCAGACTTATCAGCGACCCTGTATATATATATATATATATATATATATATATATATATATATATATATATATATATATATATATATATATAATATATATATATATATTTGTGTGTGTGCGTGTGTTAACTAGTACCTGCAAATTCATAGGAAACACATTTTGACGTTTTTGCAAAGACTTAGCCATTGCCCGCAAAAAATTCTGCCTTACAAATAACTACTGTGTATAAAACATCTGAAAGTATTTCAAAAGAAACATACTGTATTACACGGAACTCCACTAGCTAATCGAGATATTCTCGATAATACAATACAATACTTCTTACTGATCCTACATTTCATATTTAATAATCTTTAATTCGTGCTTGTTTACTATACCTCTATAAAATTGAACTATTAATATTGGTTATCGGTTCATAAAATGCTTTTTGTTACTTACGACCGGTGTATTATAGCTTCCTAGAATATTATTTGAAAAAAAAATAGACTTACGTCCTGAAACGATAAAAATAAATATTCTTTGTAAACGTAATTACTAGAATTTTTTTTTGTGTAATTAAGGAGAAATTAAACATTATCAAAATTTGCTGACAATCCAAATTTTATTACTTTTCGAGCAAGCAGCAAGGAAATTATTGTGTAAACCATATTATAAATCTAGATAATATATTCTAGACATTTTTAAGGTTAACACATAATGTTAACTATAGGTTAGCTAATTATTTTGTGAATTTTAGAAGCTACGATGGGCACTAATAAAGATATATTGGCGAATCTATTCACTCGGGCCATACAATTGATCCGACTTTCGTCGGCCAAGTAATACATTCAGAGCAGCTCTTCTCTCTTCTCATAAGCTTACCTGTTGTGCCCTCGTGCTGCGAATTCCCTGCTGCCCTTAAATATTTGGCAGTTCTCCGAGGAGCTTTGGCTCTCATCGTAACCAGCAGTATTCGAAATTGTCGTTAAACCCTTCACAGCCCAGTAGTGTCCGACAGACACATCTTCGAACTTATTCCCATACAAAGTCGTATGTGTTTAATTTTTCGCTATATGCTCTTATCTACTCTATCTACTGCATTTTATCTCCCAAATTACCTTGCTGGGGTTTTTAAAATACAAATGGTGCTCATTTTACATTACTTTCTTAGAAAGTAACACAACAGCCCAGGTTTGAGCGCGGGACACCAGTGAGGTATACCACTGCGCATGTCAGACATCTAATAGTAACGGGGTATGCGCATTGTCTGTAACTGTTCTAGTTCATTAGGTTGTCAGTATTATAGAAAATATGCTCATTACCTTTTCCATTTCCGTGTGTACTGCCATGTTTTTGAAATAAATATAGAGATCTTCTGTCAGTTTCAAGATTTTTGTCACGGTTTTCATATTGTTAGATATTAAGAATAAAGCGAGGTTAAGAGTAAATGAGATAGTGATATAGTTCTACTTCGGTCTTATTTCAGATTTCAATAATGCCTGGAAAGAAATTTCTGAGCGATGAGGAACCTGGACGTGCTCTTGAAGACAGTGACGGCGAGAACTATATGTTTGGTGAGAGTAACGACTAAGATGATGTTATAGACAATGCTTCTGAGAGTGTAACGAAATGAAGACATGTGTATTTTTTTAGTTATCGCTCGGATACAAACATATATATATATATATATATATATATATATATATATATATATATATATATATATATATATATATATATATATATATATATATGTTTGTATCCGAGCGATAACTAAAAAAATACACATGTCTTCATTTCGTTACAATCGCGGATGAGTTTGTAAATCAGCTAAAACGGACATATTTTTCTCCCAAAAATATACAAAAATATTTTTGAATACGCTATATTTTCAAAAGTATTAAAGTAACTAGAATGAAACTTCACATATAGCTAGAGAGGTTAAGAGTAAATGAGATAGTGATATAGTTCTACTTCGGTCTTATTTCAGATTTCAATAATGCCTGGAAAGAAATTTCTGAGCGATGAGGAACCTGGACGTGCTCTTGAAGACAGTGACGGCGAGAACTATATGTTTGGTGAGAGTAACGACTAAGATGATGTTATAGACAATGCTTCTGAGAGTGAAGAGGGCATAACAGAAGCAGCATCAGAGGCCGACGATGAGTAGGAATGCAGTGACGGTGAAAACAATGCTAGCGAAGAATAAGCGAATAATTATGATATAACTAGTGTTACATTTTTGGGTAAAGCTGATACTAAGTGGAAAGCAGAACCAGAAGAAACAAAATGAACACCACGACATAATATAATCAAATGGCGTATACATAAGGTTGTTTTACATCCAGGAAAATTTATTAATAACCCTATAGACAGCTTCAGCTTATTTCTTGACAATCACACTCTGGAACTCATAGTGTATCATATCAACACTGCAGGTCAAAAAGTGCTGCAAAACAGATGGAAAGTAATAGATACAATCAAGGTGCAAGCATTTATTTTTCTAGTTCTGGCTGCTGGTGTCAATAAACAAAGTAATGTGGAGATAAGTACAATTTGGAGATCCTAGTTCATCAAGTTACAGTTTTTAGACTTGACGATCGTTTCGCCAACAAAGTTAGCGTCATCAGAGGGATGAATAAACTAAGAGTAGAAAAACTAGAACTCCTATTTGTATGCTAGTTGCCAAGCAGTTGCGAACAGCGGCCTCTACAAAGGTATACAGACAGACCCCCACTGCTGAGTTTTAAAACCCTGTAATTAAAACTGCATACCTGCCTTTGTAAAATTGTGTGACGTTATCAAATATTTATTTTAAGGAGCACACACCGATTATTAAGATTTATTTATTTGGTATAAAATTAGCCCCGACGTCGAGAAATCGTAACACTTGCCTGTTTAAAAGGCATTAAACTGTTTTTATTTAAGTGAATTTTCGTTAAGAAAATAGAGAGGTAACGATGATGAGTCTTTCGGAAAAATAATTTCTTCAAACGAGCGCGAATTGGGGCCCTCATAACCCATATCCGAGGTCCGTTTGAATTTTTTTATATATATATATATATATATATATATATATATATATATATATATATATATATATATATATATATATATATATATATATATATATATATATATATATATGTTTGTATCCGAGCGATAACTAAAAAAATACACATGTTTTCATTTCGTTACAATCGCGGATGAGTTTGTAAATCAGCTAAAACGGACATATTTTTCTCCCAAAAATATACAAAAATATTTTTGAATACGCTATATTTTCAAAAGTATTAAAGTAACTATAATCAAACTTCACATATAGCTAGAAATGATGTAAATAAACCTCTGACTTTTAAGTAATTTGTTTTGCCAATTTGAAGTTTTTCCGAAATTAAAAATAAAATCTGAAAAACATGAATTTAAACAACTTAAGTGGTGAAAGTATGATGCTGGACAAAGACAGAGTACTTGTCAAGCGTAGATTAATACATATACCACAGGCATACATCATAACAGCGATAACCAAACAAAATAACACACGTAAGACGGGATCGCCACAACATCCTAATGTGCAACAAACCTTCACACCCGAACTGTGGCGATTCCACCCTAACGACCGCCTTCCGATATGTTCGGAAGCACGGATTTGTAAAATGTTCACAAATATCCCAACTGAAAGTGAGAGGAGAAAATAAGGAAGTTTTATATCAGCTACTTGAAATAGAAACCAGATAGTGTGTTTTGTTTATTTATTATGTTTTGACAATGCTGTTTTGAGGTTAAGTAGTAAATAATTGTATAAAATGCTTCTAAATGT
Source organism: Tillus elongatus (assembly GCA_964006375.1). Classification (NCBI taxonomy): domain Eukaryota; kingdom Metazoa; phylum Arthropoda; class Insecta; order Coleoptera; family Cleridae; genus Tillus; species Tillus elongatus. The sequence goes on along the minus strand of OZ023265.1, from coordinate 141,262,271 downwards.
GTAAATAAAAGAATAATGATATTAAAGTTAATATTGATTGATTTATCCTTTAAGTAGGTAAATTATTTGAATAGTTATCGATTACTTGACTTTTATAAATTCAGGAGTGGGAAGATTTTGTTTGTTCACTTGCTGCACAAAAAAACTATTAAAATTAATCGCAGAAGAAATCAGGCTTTAGGTCAACATAGTGTATTATTATATAAAATGAGGCTCACAGAAAATAACACAGGTTAGATTAAATAACCATTTCTTCAGCAGATATTTTTTGTTGTTAACATTAGTAATCTTTACACAATATGGTTCAGCAACCTACTTACTTTCCTCGCATCTCAATACACAGCTCAAATCCCTTGGATCTCCTTCTTAATACAAAACCTGAATGCTATAAGACATCGGTCACCGCCCGCCTTGGTCGCTCAGACCACGGCAGGGTCACTTCTTCCTGCGCAAGGCAACCCAAGGTCACACAGTCATCACACCCACGCACTACAACTCCGCGAACTGCGACGAAATACGGGCTTACTTTTCCTCATTTCTATGGGCGTCTGTCTTCTCTCATCCTGACCCTTCTGATATCAAACAAAACGTCACCGAAATTATCCAAACTGGCATGGAATTATTTATTTCACGTACGCAGCAAACCTCTTCAGCCACTGAAAAGCCCTGGTTCTCTATATCCTGTGACAAGGCCAGACTTGAAAAGGCCAAAGCTTACAAAACGCATCTAGACAATCCCAGTCAAGAAAACCGCCAACCATTTAACTAAGCAAGAAACCACTATGTCCGCATTCTTTCTGAGGCAAAAAACTCGTTTAATAACCACATCAAAAACACAATCCTCTCAAGGTCCAACGGCAGCAAATCCTTCTGGACTTTTGCTAAATCTATTGGGAATAATTTCTGCAAGAGCACGCTCCCATCCCTTGTTTAAGGGGATGGGATTGTTTCTGCCGCGCTGAGCAAGCCTGACCTTTTTCCCTCGTTGTTCGCCGGCAATTCTACTCTCAACCCACCTCCAAATGTTCAACCACCAACAGTCCCCAATGTCGCGCATAAAATGACGGATATCATTTTCAAAACTAAAAAAGTACGAAAGATGCTCTCTTCTCTTAATACCAGGAAAGCCCCTGGCCTTGACGAGATCCCAGTAATTGTTCTCAAAAAATGCTTACAGGAACTTGCTCATGTCCTGACTTGTCTGTTTCAGACATCTTACAGTAGAGGCATATTGCCTAGTAACTGAAAAACTGCTCGAGTACAAACCGTCCCCAAAAAAGGATCTAAAGCGCTTGCTAGCAACTACAGGCCCATTTCTCTCCTTTCAGTCGTCTCCAAAGTGATGGAAAATTATATAAAAACCGAATTACTAAAATTTCTTGAAGAACACAATCTAATCCACGACAGGCAGTATGGATTTCTCCAGCGCAGATCAACTGACGACCTCCTTTCCTTTGTCACCCATTCTTGGAACAAGTGTTTGGAACTACACGGTCAATCCCAGATTGTCGCTCTAGACATTTCCAAAGAATTCGACCAGGTCTGGCACACAGCGCTGCTTAATAAACTTCCGGCCTATGGTCTACCACCGAAACTCTGTACCTGGACAGCAAATTTCCTCTCCAAGCGGAGCATATCTGTTGTCGTGGATGTCCATTCCTCTAAACTGTATCCAATTAATGCAGGAGTCCCTCGGGGTTCAGCTTTAGCCCCTACTTTGTTTCTTCTCCACATCAATGACCTCCTGTCTAGCACATTCCACCCAGTGCACATTTACGCGGACGACAGCACCATCCACTCAAATATACAATATACTAAGCGTGTCTCTTTAGCTCAGTTAGATGAGGATCGCAGACTCATGAAGGGTTCTGTCTCTGTGGATCTCCAAAAAATATTAGACTGGGGAAGTAGAAATCTTGCACTATTCAACTTCACCAGATCTCAGTCTTGCTTTATTTCTCATAAGAGATACACCAGCCCTATACCCATCACAATGAACAACCAAGTTATTCAAAGTAATGAGTCCTTTTCACTTGTTAGCATTTATGTGGATCGAAATCTCAATTGGCACCAATATGTCACATCAATTGCAGAAGCGGCTGCTAAGAAATTTGGTTTCCTCTTCCGGGCTCGCAAATACTTTTCACCAGCTAATCTTTATACCTTATATACTTCACAAATCAGGCCAAACCTCGAATACTGCTCCCACATCTGGGGTGCTGCTGCCGCGTCTACACTCGCTATCATGGACTCCATTCAAAAGAGAGCTATACGTTTCATCGGTGACCCTACCCTCACCCAAAAGCTGTCATCCCTTGCCCACCGTCGTGCCGTTGGTAACCTCTCTCTCTCTCTCTCTCTCTCTCTCTCTTTTATAGATATATGCATGGGCACTGCTCAGGGGAGCTTTCTTTCATAGTTTCTCCACCTGATGCCCCCAACAGATCTACCAGGGGAATAGAGCGAATGCACCATTTTACTGTCCAGGTCACCAGACATAGAACATCTTGTTATGCCCGCTCTTTTGTACCGAGGACTTCCAAGGTGTGGAATTCCTTGCCGGCACATGTTTTTCCTTCTCCTCCGAACCACCAAACCTTCAAGTCCAGAATTAACAATTTGCCTCTTTCCTCCTTGTCGACACCCACGGTACGATAGCATTTAGGCTGTGTAGTTGAAATGTATAAAAAATGTTATTCAGAATATATTAAAAAAAAACTTTTTTGTTGTAGGGAAAAGCGGTTCGATTAGGTTGACTAAAACAATCATTCAGGTGGTTAACAAGGAAAATACCTGCCACGTTTATAATTTGGCAGATACATTTCTTGTATAAACATGAATTAAATTTTCTTCTGGAAAGCTTTTGTAACTTTAATGAAATTTGTAATACAAGTTTCTTTTAAAGAGACTTACCGTAGATTCACCAAATTTTAATTTTCTAGCGTCCTGGAAAATTGAGTTTGGCCATTCAAAGTTCTTTCTCAAAAGGAGCTAGGACAGAAATTTGAACCTTTTTTGTAATGCAGAGAGAGATATTCTTCAAATGAGCTTGTATCAGGACCTCTAAACCCGATCCCCGGCATGTGCTTAAATTTAAAATATGAATTTTAGTAATATGCCGTAGTAATAGTGTACAATTCTCATGAAAATTCACTATTGTAACGCACTAGCTGCATCCAGAAATTGTTAGTACTCTTCCTGATAACGGTTTTGTTTTTGCAAATATGTATCTGTTTTTTTTTTCCATATAAAATGGCTGATATATTAGACCTATTACTAAAAACATCTAGTCCTGCCTAGTACCCTAATAAGGAACAGATGCACAGAACATAACTTAATAGGATCACGGTTAGTATTTACATAGTTTGATCGTAATACGGTTACATTTACTAGAAGCATGCAAAGGTGCAGCTAGACTCATTTGGTAAGAAACAATGGACTGACCTCTCGCAGCTTCATATCATCACCACGCCCTGGCTCTTTGATAAATATCATCGCACCTTGCCTTCCGGCCAAACACAAGAATTCTCTCACATCGCTTATCCACGATTATGTCCGTATTAGTATCAGTTCTTACAAAACTGTTCTTGAAACAATTAAGTTAACCAAATAGGTCCTTGGTTAACATAAAAATAAAAATCATTAATTTTGTAGCTGTCTTCTATGTTTGCGTGCTATAAAGTTCGAAAAAGTAAAGCTTCAAAACCAGAATTTTAAATTTATTTTATTTGACACGTTGTCTCTGTTCAGATAGCTCTCTGGAACTAATTTTTATAAGCTAGATATTCGATTTACATTTTTAGTGAATTTTCTTAAAAAAAATTCACTAATGAGGAGATCCCGATTTTTGAATTTTGAAAAAATTTCGTCAAATGAGAGCTAATTAGGCACCCTAGAACACATATCCGGGGTCGGTTTTGATTTTTATTTATTTATTTATTTATTCAAAAATTAATGGGCTGATTTTGACAAAATTTTGCGAATACGTTCCTTTTGTAACTGGCTTGAATAAGTTCGTTAGCCAGGAAAATCCGCCTAGGTTTTCCCGGATTTTTTTTGGTTTTATTTAGAAAAAAAATTATATCTCCGGAAATAACAAAGCAAGAGCAACGAAATCTGGTACATCGTTTTAAATAACTATAAGTAAATTATCTACAAAAATTTAGTGCTGTAAGTCAAAAGACAAAAAAGTTATATGTATTTAAAGAAACATAAATTGGGGTTTTCCTCACAACATCAAGTGACAATTTAAAACGTCAAAATTCGCAACATTGTGCAAAGAACTTGAATCTAATATGAGCTATGAAAAGAAAATGTCTCAAGAAGAATGTTTTACAAACCCCGAAGTCTTAGTTTCAACCGTCATTGTCCTTCATTTTACTAAAATGTTTCCAGAAAATTCATTTCAAATAGACCCTTTCTCTGATGCTTGGCAGTAGTATTAGCTATAGAGTTTATCGTTTAATGGTATATAACTTTTGTTGAATTTTCGTAAAAAATTAATAAAGCTCAATATATCCGTTATTCTACAAGATATGAAAAAATTTGTATACATTAATTATAGGGTGTCTTAAGCTACATCTTAAAAAAATATTTCTACAATCACAGGATGGCCCATAAGTCGTTGGTGATACAAATAATTTTTCTTTTAGTCGAAAACGCCTTCTGTTTTTCAATTTTCCATCAAAATATAATGCATTTTTGTAAGTAAAGAAATTCTGGACGCAGCGAGTGCGTTATGGAAGCGAATTTTGATTAAACGCTTCATATTTTAAAAGCTCAATTTTCTATTAACTCATAAGGTTGACCAAGAAACGGATTTTTTCGGTTATACTTTAAGTTTACTTTCGGAATTTTCTGTACGTTTTCAAACAATAGAGTTATTTTGATGAAACATGGCACATTGTTTTTACTATATATGTTATACTGGTAATCAAATTTGATGCCTGCTTTCTGAAAAAAAAACACACATATTTGCCATTAAAAAGTTTTTATGAAAATTCACTACCATAACGCACCTGCTGCGTCCGGACTTTTAAATTTACTTGAGGTACATGCTTGTGTTTATCTAGTATTTCTAAAATTTTTCCTAAATTTAGTTTGTGGTAATACGGAAACATTCTTAATTAATATCTGTGGGGATTTCAGCTACATAAATAAATTTTAGTGTTATGTAAATTTTGGTATATTCCGATGACGTAGCTTCTTATATAAAACGCATCTTTGCAAGCCAAAAGATCTTTGGTATAAGCCGGAAATTAAAAAGCGATCATTTAAAGCCATTATTTTAAACCAAAGTGGAGATGGGTTACTACACGACAAAAGTGTAGCCAAAGCAAACCAAAAATTAAAATTTAGATAAACGTGTTTTTGCGATAGCTAAATAAAATTTTAACTCTATTATATTTGCGGTAAATTACATAACAATGAATGTTTTTTGTCAATATAGGATTACATTACAGTTACATTACATATCAACCACGTTAGCATTTGTGCCTTTGTTATTCTTTTCTTCATAGGTCATGCTTGTCTTTTATATCAAGGCGACGACGCCCGTGAATCACTTTCAAAGATGATTTGCGGATATTTGGTACAATTGTCTTTAAAATAAAACAATTAATGGTATAAAAGACAAAATGTATTGTATTTGATTTTCATTTGTATTTGGCAGTCAACCGAATGGAAGTGTTTAAAAATATGTTTATATTGGTGAGTGAGGATGTGATGCCGATTAGCTAATAAAAAGTAATTTTGTTTGTAACGAAACGTGTTTCTGGACCACAGCAAATAATGTAAAATGTGACTTTAATTAAATGTGCAGCCGTGAAAGTGATTTAGAAGTTCATCTATAAAGAGTCAGCTAAAGTTAAAAAAATGCATATTATGACAGCTTAAACAGGATGTCACCTTCTCGTCTACACCATGACTCTCTCTGCCCAGCAGCTTTTCTCAGTTCATTGTGATTTCGGCACTTTATAAATTGGGCCATGTCTTTCAAAAATCTTCTTCTTGGTCTACCTATTTCCTTTTTTCCAGAGGTATGTGCTCCTCGTAGCGTTGGGAAGTAACTATCTATAATATATCCAAAGAGTCTTGCTTTTTTCGTCAAGTTATTTTAACAAGCATATTTTCTCCCACCTCTTCTTGTATACTTTTATTTGTTTTTCTATCAGTGTTGTCTTTGCAACTTTTTTCATGACCAACGCTTCTTTTCGTAGTGTCTCACAAATTCAAAATCCAGCTTTTCACTGTATATATTATAACACTCCAGAGGTGTGAAAGTTTTTATGAGGTCAAAGTTAAAATCTATACTTCGTGTAAAGTATTTCGTCTATAACGTGCTTGCTTTGCAATCGCCATCCCCTCAATTCTCCGATATATTTTGCCGATAATAATATTCCTAAGGTACGTGAACATTTCTATTTTTCGAGATGTCGGTCGTTAGATTTGCATCCACATTCGTAGTCCCATCTTACGCATCTTAACTCTTTGCTTTTGTCATATTGATTTTTATTGCCAATTCTTAAAACGGCACCCAGTATTTGAGCATCCTGTAAAATCCTCTTGCATTTTTTTTCCATCAGCGCTGTATTATTTGCGTATGCAATGCAACCATTGTCATTTATTTGGATTCCTGTTATCTTTTCCCCTGACCGTTTGTTTTAACTTTATTCGTTAAACTGAACCAACATGCTATCAGTGGACATCCTTTCCATACATATTTTCTCATTTTCACGTTAATTTTATATTTATTAATATCTATTATGGCACTTCAATTTTTATATCGAAAATAATGCATTTATATCTTCAATCCAATCCAGCTGTTTTTACTGTATGAAGGAATATTGCGCAATCTACACTATATAATCCTTTTATCAGGTTTACATATGCAGTTAACGCATCCCTGGTTTTCAGTTAACGCATCACTAATGGGGGGATCCCGACTTTTCAATTTTGAAACAAATTGTTGCAAATGATATATATATATATATATATATATATATATATATATATATATATATATATATATATATATATATATATATATATATATATATATGGGTTGGATAAGTGGATGAGTTCGTTAGTCAGGAAGATCAGACGAGAAAACTTTTAGTTTAAAAAATATTTATCTCAAAAAATAAAAGAAGCTATGATAACCAAATTTGGTGGGTAGGTTTATGGTATAAAAAGTAAACTATACACCAAAATTTAGATTTCTATGTTACAAGAAAAAAAAGTTATAATAAAATATTTTGTGCCAGATAATTTCTATGAAAATTCACTACCGTAACGCACTTGCTGCGTGCAGGCTTTTTTTCTTATGTCTCTTATTGCTTCGACTACTGCTCTAGTTCCTTCGTCAAGTCCAATTTTATCCTAAAGTTCTGACGTAATTATTAATGTCATTTTAGTGAATTTTCGTAGAAAAAATTTACTAATGGGGAGATCCCGACTTTTGAATTTTGAAAAAGATTTGCAAATGAGCGCGAACCAGGACCCCTAGTCTCTCAAAAAATAATGGGCCGATTTTGATTAAATTTGGTGAATAAATTCCTTTTGCTAATCGCTTGGACAAGTTCGTTAGCCAGGAAAATATGCCCAGGTTTTCCCGACAAATATTGTGTTTACTTTCGAAAAAAAATTATATATATATATATATATATATATATATATATATATATATATATATATATATATATATATATATATATATATATATATATATATATATATATATATATATACATGTATCACACCGATAACTCAAAAAATAATGGGCCGATTTTGATACAATTTGGCATGTACCTTCCTTTTGTAAATGGCTTGGATAAGTTCATTATTCAGGAAAATCGGACCAGGTTTCCCGGGAAAATTTTGAGTTTTCATTCGAAAAAAAATTCTCTCAAAAAATAAAAAACTCTGGACGCAGCAAGTGCGTTATGGTAGTGAATTTTCATAAAAATGTTTTTAATTGCAAATATGTGTGTTTCCTTTTTAAGAAAGCAGGCATCAATTTTGGTTACCAGTATAACCTATATAGTAAAAACAATGTGCCATGTTTCATAAAAATAACTTTATTGTGTGAAAATGTACAAAAATTTCCAAAAGCAAACTTAAAGTGTTCCCGAAAAAACTCGTTTCTTGGTCAACCTTTTAGGTTAATAGCAAATTGAGCTATTCAAATTTGAAGCATTTAATGAAAATTCGCTACCATAACGCACTTGCTGCGTCCCGAATTTCTTTTCTTACAAACATGCATCGCTGAAAAATTCAAAAATGCAATAACATAAGGCGTGTTTGATTAAAAAAAAAGAAGAAAATTTGTATCACCAACGACTTATGGGCCATCCTGTGATTGTAGAAATATTTTTTTAAGATGTAGCTCAAGACACCCTATAATTAATATATACAAATTTTCTTCATATCTTGTATAATAACGGATATATTGAGCTTTATTGATTTTTGAAGAAAATTCGACAAAAATTTTATACCATTAAACGATAAACTCTAAAGCTAAGGCTACTGCCAAGCATCAGAGAAAGGGTCTATTTGAAATGAATTTTCTGGAAACAGTTTAGTAAAATGAAGGACAATGACGGTTGAAACTAAGACTTCAGAGTTTGTAAAACATCCTTGTTGAGACATTTGATTTCCATATCCCGTATTAGATTCAAGTTCTTTGCCTAAATGTTGCCGATTTTGACGTTTTAAATCGCAACTTTGACGTTTTGAGGAAAACCCCAATTTATTTTTTTTAAATGCCTATAACCTTTTTGTCTTTTGACCTACATAGCTAAATTTTGGTAGGTAGATTACTTACTTTGTTAATTCCGGAGATATAAATTTTTTTCGAAAGAAAACACAAAATTTTCGGGGAAAACCTGGTCAGATTTTCCTGGCTAACGAACTTATCCAAGCCATTTGCAAAAGGAATTTTTCCACCAAATTTAGTCAAAATCGGCCTATTATTTTTTGAGTTATCGGTGTGATACATATATATATATATATATATATATATATATATATATATATATATATATATATATATATATATATATATATATATATATATATATATATATATATATATATATATATATATATAAATATATATATATATATATATATATATATATATATATATATATATATATATATATATATATATATATATATAAACATATAAAAATTGAAACTGACCCCGGATATGTGTTCTAGGGGGCCTAGTTCGCGGTCATTTGAAGAAATTTTTTCAAAATTCAAAAGTCGGGATCTCCTCATTAGTGAATTTTTTTTAAGAAAATTCACTAAAATCTGTAATTACCAAATTTGGTAGGTTGGTTTACGATATAAAAAGTAAACTATACACCAAAATTTAGATTTCTATATTAGACGAAAAAAAGTTATAATAAAATATTTTGTGTCAGATCATTTCTATGAAAATTCATAACGCACTTGCTGCGTCCAGCCTTTTTATTATTCTGTCTCACTGTGAATCCCACACAACATCTTGAACACAGTCGTTGTTCTGTACTGGCTGTATTTTTACGCGTTTACCGCTTTTGTAACACTGACACTTTTACCCATCATAAACTCGCTAGGCAATTTTTCAGATTTATGACACAGTTGAAATGAAACGTTTTTAAAACATTTCACTAGTTTAAAAAAATTTAACTGTTAGTTGGTCTACACGAGGGGTTCTACATTGTCCAAGTCGTTTAAGGGTTTTCTCAAATTCTTTTCTTAAAGCAGGCGGTTATATTTCGACAACACACCACTAGGGCCTAAATACTATCGTACCGTGGGTGTCGACAAGGGGGAAAGAGGCAACTTGTTAATTCTGGACTTGAACGTTTGGAGGTTCGAAAGAGAAGGACAAACATGTGCCGCAAGGAATTCCACAACTTGGAAGTCCTAGGGACAAAAGAGGGGCCATAACAAGATGTTCTATGTCTGGTGACCTGGACAGTAAAAGGGTGCATTCGCTCTGTTCCCCTGGTAGATCTGTTGGGGGCAGCAAGTGGAGGAACTATGGAAGAAAGCTCCTCAGAGCAGTTCCCGTGCATATATATATATATATATATATATATATATATATATATATATATATATATATATATATATATATATATATATATAAAGAGAAAGAGGTTACCAACGGCACGACGGTGGGCAAGGGATGGCAGACTTTGGGTGAGGGTAGGGTCACCGATGAGACGTATAGCTCTCTTCTGAATGGAGCCTAGGCTAGCGAGTGTAGAAGCGGCATCGGCACCCCAGATGTGGGAGCAACATTCGAAGTTTGGTCTTATTTGTGAAGTATATAAGGTATAGAGATTAGCTGGTGAAAAGTATTTGCGGGCCCGAAAGAGGAAATCTAATTTCTTAGCAGCCGCTTCGGCACTTGATGTGACATGTTGGTGCCAATTGAGATTTCGATTCACAGAAATGCCAACAAGTGAAAATGACTAATTACTTTGAATAACTTAGTTATTCATTGTGATGGATCTAGGGCTGGTGTATCTCTTATGAGATAGAAAGCAAGACTGAGATTTGGTGGAGTTGAATTGTACAAGATTTCTACTTCCCCAGTCCAATATTTTTTGGAGATCCACAGAGACAGAACCCTTCATGAGTCTGCGATCTTCATCTAATTGGGCTATAGAGACAGGCTTAGAATATTGTATATTTGAGTGGAGGGTGCTGTCGCCCGTGTAACTGTGAACTGGGTTGGATATGCTAGAGAGGAGGTCATTGATATGGAAAAAAAACAAAGTAGGAACTAAAGATGAACCTTGAGGGACTCCTGCATTGGATACAGTTTTGAGGAATGATCATCCACGACAATAGAAATGCTCCTGTGAAAGAGGAAATTTGCTGTCCAGGTACAGAGTTTTGCTGGTAGGCCATAGGCCGGAAGCTTATTAAGCAGCGCTGCGTGCCAGACCTGGTCGAATGCTTTGAATATGTCTAGAGCGACAATCTGGGACGTGTAGTTTCATAGACTTGTTCCAAGAATGGGTGATAAAGGAAAGGAGTTCGGCAGTTGATCTGCGCTGATGGAATCCATACTGCCTGTCGTGGATTAGACTGTGTTTTTCAAGAAATTTTAATAATTCGCTGTTTATATACTTTTCCATCACTTTAAAGACGACTGAAAGGAGATAAATAGGCCTGTAGTTGCTAGGAAGCGCTTTGGATATTTTCTTGGAGACGGGTTGTACCCGATCAGTTTTCCAGTTATTAGTAAATACGCCTCTATTGTAAGATGTCTGAAACAGACGATTCAGGATAGGAGCAAATTCTGGTGCGCATTTTTTTGAGAACAATTGCGGTTCTGGTTTATTTTTATTATCTTCCCTATATACCCGTTTTTAAGACTAATTTTTTCTGTAATACAAACCTATTATATAGGTTTTTCAATGCTTAATAATATGTTTCTCTTAATAATTATAAATTTTCATGATTGTCTATGATTTTAGTTTTATTACATTGTTGATATTACAATCTTTTTAACTGCTGAAAATAAAAATGTGCGAATGGCAACCAGCCGCAGCCATGTCATCCTTCAAAATACAATACAATACAACTGCTGAAAATCTCTATACACACGTGGTTCTTTTCTCTAGATTTTTGCTTCATCATATCTTAAGTCTGCTAACATTTGCTGTAAGCTTCTTGCTTTCTAACCTTTCTCCGCCTCCTACGTTCTTGCATTTATTTTAATATTTTGTATTGTAATACACGGTTACTTTGCCCGGTACTTTTCGGCAGCTGGATTAAACAAGCTTTTTTTTTTGTACACGTAAAGATTTATCTTATTGGTTTGTTTATAAAATTTTCCACAATATAGTTATTTTTTTGTTATAATAAGCCTGTGTCAAACCTTTAAAATGGTGTCATAGTTTTGACATAAAAAATTAAATTAAATTAAGTTTCTGATGTCGAAATTTTAGTTCAAAATTTTTTTCAGAATGTCCAGATTTTTTGTTTCATCTTGCAGTCTATACTTTCATTGCAAGTATAGTTCCCTTTGGGAAATTCTCGTCAAAAATATCGCCAATAATGAGATCGCGACTTTTAAATTTTTATGAGTTTATCTCATTGAGCACGAACTAGGCGCCATCAAACCCACATTCTAGGTTAGTTTCAGACTTTCCACGACTACACAGATACTTGTTAATTTCTACGTACTGTTTTGAATGATCAATAAGAAGGAACAAATGGCCTTTCCGAACATCAGGCATAATCCAGCTTGATTACTTTTTGTGGGGTTACATCAAAAACTGAATTCACCAGCAAAGATACGAAAACGTTGAAGCCTTAAAGACTTCGGCTAGGACAAAGATAAGCAAGCTAGATAGCAGAGCCATAGTAAAAACTGTTAAAACAGTTTAAAAACGTGGACAAAAATGCATTGAAGAACATAATGGTAGTTTTGAGCAACGTTAGTAAAGAAAAATATGATTTTGATTTGGTGTCGTATAAGCTAATGTGTAAAATATAGTTCGAAAATCCAGCTAAAGTGTTTCAGTTTGAGATTTATAACTGCAATAATTTTAATCCTAGGAAAAATACTTGATAAGCATGTTTATTTAAAATTTAAAGACCACAGGAAAAAAATATTCAGGGTTTTTCATTAATAAGTGCTTTACTTTACTTTCTTATTTGAAAACAATGTGCTTAATAGTCTTTTGCATTGCTCTAAAGAGCGTTAAAAATAATACTAGATTTCTAACTTAAACAACACAGTCTAATCCACGACAGGCAGTATGGATTCCGTCAGCGCAGATCAACTGCCGACCTCCTTTCCTTTGTCACCCATTCTTATAACAAGTCTATGGAACTACAAGGTGAATCCCAGATTGTCGCTCTAGACATTTCCAAAGCATTCGACTAGGTCTAAGCCGCAGCGCTGCTTACTAAACTTCCGGCCTAGGGCCTACCACCAAAACTCTGTACATGGACAGCAAATTTCCCCTCCAACCGGAGCATTTCTGTTGTTGTGGACGGCCATTCCTCCAAACTGTATCCAATTAATGCAGGAGTTCCTCGACGTTCAGATTTAGCCTCTACTTTGTTTCTTCTCCACATCAATGACCTTCTGTCTAGCACATCCAACTCAGTTCACAGTTACGCGGACGACAGCACCCTCCACTCAACTATACAATACTCTAAGTCTGTGTCTTTATCCCAATTAGATGAGGATCGTAGACTCATGGAGGGTTCTGTCTCCGTGGATTTTCAAAAAATATTAGACTGGGGAAGTAGAAATCTTGTATAATTCAACCCCACCAAATCACAGTCTTGCTTTCTATCTCATAAGAGATACACCAACCCTAGACCCATCACAATGAACAACCAAGTTATTCAAAGTAATGAGTCCTTTTCACTTGTTGGCATTTCTGTGAATCGAAATCAATTGGCACCAACATGTCACATCAATTGCAGAAGCGGCTGCTAAGAAATTAGGTTTCCTCTTCCGGGCTAGCAAATACTTTTCAACCGCTAATCTCCATACCTTATATATTTCACAAATAAGGCCAATCCTCGAATACTGCTCTCACATCTGGAGTGCCGCTGCCGCGTCCACAGTCGATATCCTGAGCTCAATTCAGAAGAGAGCTATACGTCTCATCCTTGACCCTACCCTCACCCAAAGGCTGCCATATTTTTCCCACCGACGTGCCGTTGGTGACCTCTCTCTCTCTCTTTCAAAGATATCTGCACGGGCACTGCTCAGAGGAGCTTACTTCCATAGTTCTTCCACCTGTTGCCCCCAACAAATCCATCAGTGGAACAGAGCGAACGCACCCTTTTACTGTCTAGGTCACCAGACATAGAACATCTTGTTGTGCCCGCTCTTTTGTCCCGAGGATTTCCAAGTTGTGGAATTCCTTGCCGGCACATGTTTTTGCTTCTCCTCCGAACCTCCAAACCTTCAAGTCCAGAATTAACAAGTTGCCTCTTACCTCATTGTCGAGACCCACGGTACGATAGTATTTAGGCTGTAAGCCCTCGTGGTTTGTTGTTGAAATATAAAAAATATTTTATATTTCTTATAATAATAAATAATATAGTTGCCAATGTTGGTTAACCCGGTGTACTTGGTGGGTCTTTTAAAGTCTTACAATTGAATCTCTTGACAAGGGTTTAATTTTTTTGCTGAAATTTTTGGTGAAGTAATAGGGGGTGAGGGTGGTCACATTAAAAATCCATTTTGTTGACATGTACCCCCATTATCTCTTTTAATGGGGGGGATTCGTATTTTTAAATGTGATGTACTTACTTTTTCGAAGTTTTGAGTCTACGTGAATCACAAAGTATACGCAAAAACATTTATGATTTGCCCTAGTTTTTTAAGAAACCAATTATCTTGAGTAGTAAACCAAAACATAAACCAAGACATGTGGTTTCAACAAGATGGAGCTCCATCCCACTAAAATAGAGTCCCGTAATCATCTTAATGAAATCCCTGAAAACAGTTGGATTGATCAAGCAGACCTGTCCTGCTAGGTATTCGGATTTGACTCTTCTTGATTATTTCTTTTGGAGTTTTATAAATGACAAAGTGATGTCGATTGCACCTAAAACTTTAGATGATTTTAAAATAGTATCCGCTTTCTCTGCTCTTTGTTGACACTTGAAATATAGCTGTATGTACGGGAATCATGTAGAAAAAATATTTACAATCTGTCATTCGTGGAAAACTATTCGAAATGTACCCCTTATATTTCTAATAGTTTTCCACGAATGACATATTGTAAATATTTTTTCTGTGGTTTATCCTACCTAATAAACGATATTACGTTACTGAAAGAGCAAATCAAAAATTTTGACACATACAAACCCAGTTTTTATGCAGATTTCGAATTTTATAAAAAAACGTATATCAGCACATTTGAAAATCCAAAATAGTAACCTATAATAACACTGTAACCCCCCTCCCTGTCAAAACAAATTGCTGACCTGACCCTGAATATGAGTTTTGGGGATTAGTTCACGCTCAGCTGTAGAATTTTTTTTCGGGACACCCGCATTAGCGAATTTTTCTACAAAAATAATAAACAGCTTAGTCATCCCTTTAATGACGCAAACTTTTTTTAGCGAAACGTTCGTCATGTCTGAAAAATGTCCTATGGTGCGTTGGGTTCTCCAAAACATACTTCTTATTACCAGCTGAACAATCTGTTGAAATTAACTTAATTTTTTTTTTTGCAGGTGCTATTGTCATTTCTTTTTACTGTAAGTATGGCTAGCTTTTGGCCAATAGTACCAGATTATGGGGTGAGACTAACACGATCACCAACAGAGGTAACCAAACATTCAGAAGAAGACATTGGAGTAGTTTTGCCAGCTATTGTCATATTACGACAAATCCAGGATTACTACCCAAGTGGAAGTTACTATTTTTCGTAAGTTGCGTCATAATATTTGATTTTTTAATAAACTGTAAATCTTCGTCCTTCTGGTAGTGGTATAGCTAAAAACTATGCGTGGTACGATATGTGATACATCGCCAGAAGTCATAGATTTTGGTTGCAGAAGCATATTTTCAATGTAACATAAACGTTCAAACAAGGATCCAAAATCCTTTTTACTGTCACAGTTAATTTGCTGGAATTCCAGATTCTTCAACACACTTCTGCTTAGCTCCTCTTACCAGTATTAGTTCACATTTTAGGGTAAAATTTTCCATGGTTATTACCTGGCTGTCTCAGGAATACAAATCTAATTTTTATACAATATTTTTTTATAATTCTAAAAACTAATTATTGCGAAACCTGCCAGACTTCTATAGTTTAGAAGGTTTTCTGGTCGATACTGTTAAACTATCTTACTTAGCAATGTCATTATAAAATATATATGATTCACATATATTTACAAATAGCTAGTTTTCTGATGTTTTGTTTTATTTGAAACCGGCAAGTAATATTATGTATACTACATTGCTTAAATCTCTTTTAATAAATAAAACTCATTACATTTAGTAATGGTTGGCATTTTAGCCAAACTAAAAAGAGCTGTACTTAATGTGACTCTATTTTTTGTGTATGTTCAATAATTTCTCTGTAATACTTCGTTACGTTCGGTAAACTAAAAGCTGGTCCAATGAAAATTAATTTTTAAATTGGTTTAATTCAATTTTATATTATTTAAAAGCCACAAACTGGTAGTGATATCTCCTTGTATACAGGCGTCCAATAATAAATATGCCATACTTTAATGTTAGCTTTCTTGAATCAAAATAAGGCTTTCTTACGTAAATACCATTTGGGCCATTAAAAACTTATAAACCTCCAAAGATATTGGACGTAATGCTTGAGGAAAACCCACATCCTTCGAGTCCAAAAGCAGCTACATCATTGGATGTTAGCCATTCATCGATTTTTCGGGTATTGGAAGTAAATAAAATGCATCCCTACAAATTAACACAAACTCAGGAGCTCATGGAAGACGATTTTAATAGAAAACGTCTTTTTGTGAACCAACGATGTGTATGTATCACACCGATAACTCAAAAAAATAATAGGCCGATTTTGATTAAATTTGGCAAATACCTTTCTTTTGCAAGTGGCTTGAATAAGTTCGTTATCCAGAAAAATCGGCCCAGGTTTTCCCGGAAAATTTTGTGTTTCCTTTCGAACAAATTATATATCTCCGGAAGTAACAAAATACGGGCAGCCAAATTGGTTCGCAGGTTTAAATCATTATAGGTAAATTACGTACAAAAATTTAGCTCTGTAAGTTGAGAGATAAACCAGTTATGGGCATTTAAAAAGTAAATTGAGTCGCGATTTAAAACGTCAAAATTGGCAACATTTAGGCAAAGAACCTGAAACTAATTCGAGCTATGGAAAGAAAATGTTTCAAGAGAACGTTTTACAAAGCCTAAAGTCATTATCCTTCATTTTACTAAAATGTTTACAGAAAATTCATTTATAGAGTTAACCGTTTAATGGTATATAGTTTTTAACGAATTTTCGTAAAAAATTAATAAAGCTCAATATATCCGTTATTATACAAGATACGAAAAAAATTGTATACATTAATTATAGGGTGTCTTGAGCGAATTGAGCATCTTAAAAACATTTCTACAATCACAGGCTGGCCCATAAGTCGTTGGTGATACAAATTCTCTCTTTTTTTTAATCGAACACGCCTTATGTTATTGCATTTTTTGCATTTTCTATCGAAATATATTGCATGTTTGTACGAAAAGAAATTGGGGACGCAGCAAGTGCGTTATGGTAGAGGATTTTCTTTAAATGCTTCAAATTTGAATAGCTCCATTTGCTATTAACCTATAAGGTTGACCAAGAGACCAGATTTTCGGGAACACTTTAAGTTTACTTTCGGAAATTTTTGTACATTTTTAAACAACGAAGTTATTTTGGTCAAACAAGGAACCTCGTTTCTACGATAGTGGTTATACTGGTAACCAACTTTGATGACTGCTTTCTTAAAAAAAACACACACACACACACATATTTGCTATTAAAAACATTTTTATGAAAATTCATTACCATAAAGCACTTGCTGCGTCCAGACTTTTGTTGTTTAATACGTAACATCAGGTGGCTGCATTAAGTGCATTGCATTTGCAGGCAAGCACGAAAATTGTATGAACTTTCTGTCCTGAATTTTTTTTTCACATAAGGAATGAAGGTGCTTTTAAACCAATCTATAAAAATGGAGCTTCGAACAATCCTGACTTTCTTTTGTTGTTCCTTGTTTCAGAAGCCTTCCTTCGGTCCAGGTAGAAGACGGCTACGCAGCCTTCTACACAGCATCAGCATGTCCAACTACAAAATATTATAGAAACTGCATTTTTGTACAATCATAAACCCATTCGGGGTACTTCACAGTTCTTTTAAAACTACGCTTTTCACCGGGATTCATTTCACCATGTTTCGAGAAAATAGAGACTATGCTTTTGCGAAGTTGTTGTTATAAGAATTGCACATTCTCGCAACGCTGTTGAATATGTTTATGATACAAAGGATTCACAACTTCATGATTTTATATTTAATTTCTCTTGTAGGTCAAATAAATTTGACTTATACCCACGAACTACATGGACGTAGCCACTGAGAGCTAATTGTGATGAAGCTTCTTTGCATTATACTTCCAAGAAGCAAGATACAGTGTTCTGTCAGACGTTATCATAGATAACAATAACTATAAAACTTAAATCGACTAAACTATTTAAAACCAACATATTTTTGTTAAATTTATTAGTGTAATATTAGTACTAGTATCAGCTTCATAACATATGTTTTTAGATTTGCTACCGGAAACGGCATCACAGCAGAAGAGAGAGGAACTGTTCAAAATCAAGGACCAGGGAAAGGTACAAAGACAGTACAAGGAAAGTACGGCTACACATCACCAGAAGGTGTTCCTGTATCCGTTGACTATAACGCAGATAAAAATGGGTATCGACCCAGGACTAGATTAGGAAACGTTGGTGGTGGTGGAGCCAGCAGACCTAGAATGAGCACTCAACAATAAGTAGTACAAAGTGGAAAAATGTAATACCTAAATATGTTATATTAACAAATAAATAATTTTATATAAAAATCTTTTAATTTATACCCCTGCAGAATGCAGCACTGAAGCCCACCCTGTAACATAATTTTTACAAATTTGGCGATACCATTGATTTTGCAACGTATTTTATAACATTTTCAAAAATATGTGAACTATCTTTTTATCTGTGCATTTACCCAAATATACAGTACAGCGATCTTTGCAGAATCTGCAACTCTTTCTTTTTGTATTTGTAGCTTCATTCTTACAATTCTTTTTGTTATTATGTTCTATGAAAATCTTAAACCTATCTGTCTAAACTTGATGACAGTGAATATTACAAATGTTTTAAACATTTAGGTAGCAATGTGTAGAAATGGGTAAATTAAAACTGTCGTGACAACGGTATTGTTCACTTGTCATTTTCACCCCCTATATCTCACAGACTGCAGCCTTTAGATGTTGGGGTGTGTGGAACGTTCAAAGGAATTCAACGACTAGCATGTAAACAATCCTCGAAATTCTTTAACTACCTATGACATACCAAAATTAGCTAAACTGGCTTATTTTAAAACCTTTATTTCAATCCTATAAGTAATTTCGGCAAGCTGGGCATTTGACCATTTAATAAATGAGCCCTTAGAGATAACGACTTAATAGCCTGCGATGTTTACCACAATAACGAATGTCAGCAAGATGTAGTTGGTCTTAAAGAAACAATAACATCACAGGAAGCAGATGATACTAGCAACCTGACACCCACTTCCAATTTGGTAACTTCTTTATCTAAAAGTATTACCACCGCAACATCAAGCAGTAGTAGTAGTAGCAGTGGTGGGGAGGCCAACGCCAAGCAAGTAAGCCACAATGCGCCCTTTTTACAAAACCCAGCAACCATGCTCTTCTCTTCCTCGGTTCCGTCGCCAAACCGCCTCGACCTCGAGATAAAGGCCGTGACGGTCTTCCATTGGACGGTACTTACATGATTCCTCTGCAGAGTCCTCGATCCGAACAATTCTGCTCGAAGACTCCCAAAAGCCTCGCATTCACACAGGTAGTGGTAGGAGGTTTCTTCATCCTCGCCGTATTCCTGGCAAATGGGATCCCTCTCTACGTCTATCAATGTGAGGTGTCTTCTAAGAGCGCAGTGGCCTGTCAGCACCCCAAGGATACGGCGAAGCGTAGGTCGACTCCTTCCGAGTAGCCATACAGCTTTATCTCTATCCGGCCCCTCCACGAAGTCCCTCGCCTGCCTGCAGCCACCAACCGACCCCCAGTGCCTCTGAATTGCTTCCTCGGTCCACCTGTCTAAGGAGACAGAGACTGTTTTCCTACTTATGCGTATCGCAGGCTCCGGTCCACAGAACGGCCGCCGGGAACCGAGTCTTGCGAGATTATTCGCCACCTCATTCCCGCTACGCCATAGTGTCCTAGAACCTACACCAGTTGCACCTCCTTCATCTTGGCTAGTCCACTGAGGGCGTCAGCGCATTCCTGAACCAGTGTTGACCTGATTCTGGCCGCGCAGACTGCCCGGAGAACCGCCTGGCTATCCGAGCAGATGTACACACATTTCTCGGAACTCCTCTTCACATCCTGTGTATTGGCCACATACAGGATAGCATACACCTCTGTTTCGAATGCCGTGGTATATGCGCCAAGAGCATAGCTCTCGCGCACCCCCAGGCCCTCGATGTATATTCCTGCCCCGGAGGATTGTTGGTCCTCCAGCCACGATCCGTCGGTGAAACACACCAGGCTTGCGGGCTGGAATGCAACCTCATTTCCCCTCCACTCATCCCTAATGGGGATCCTGAGGGTGTATGGCCTAGTCAACCTAATATCGTCCTTGGCATCCCGCACCTTTATGGCGGAAGTCGGAATTTCCTTTCCCACCTCCTTGGCGACTCTTGCATGCCATATTACTGCTCCCTCTTCGCACCAGTTTCCTGAGTCTCGCATTCTAAAATGCGACGCCATAGCCTCCCTTCTCATGCAGATGGGAAGCGGTGGCAGCATCAACAGGACCTCTAGCGCGGCTAAGGGTGTCGTCCTTATAGCGCCTGTGATACCCACGATTGCCAGCCTTTGGAGTTTGACCAACTTGCTGCTGGTAGTTTCGTTCACAACACACCACCAGCCCCATAGATGATTCTTGGCCTTACGATCGCAGTGTAGATCCAATGAAGGATCTGAGGATTAAGTCCCCAGGCCCTCCCTATCAGACGACGCAGATGCCAGAGGGTCGCTACTCCCTTCCCCACTATTCGTTCTATTTGCGACCCCCATGTTAGTTTGGGGTCCAGAATCACCCCCAGATATTTGACCTCCCGCACCACACTACCTTTCGATTATGATACAGGCAGCTTGCATGCACTCACAGACGACGCCGAGGAATTTTCCGGTGACTAAGACCAGCCCATCATCAGCGTATGCCTAGGCGTAGAAGCCATTATCAGAAAGTCGCTCCAAAAGGCCGTCAATGACCAGACACCATAGGTGGGGCGAAAGGCAGCTGCCCTGAGGACAGCCGCCCGCCACCTCAACGTCCAGCCCCCAGCCCCTCAAGGTCAGCGAAACTCTCCTGTCCTCCAGCATGCTCGCCACCCAGCTTATTAGGGACCTCGGCGTCCCCCTATTCTGTAGGGCGGTAAAGACCGTATCCGTCCTTGCCTTATCAAAGGACCCCTCTACATCGAAGAACACAGATAATGCGCTTTCCCCGTAGTGTAAGGCCCTTTCCAATTTCCGTGTCACAGCATGGTCCGCCGTTTCCGTCAACTTCCCCCGCTGGTACGCGTGCTGACCTTTATGGAAGGGGTGATCCTTTAGGATCCCTCCCAACATAAACCTATCTACTATCTTTTCGAATGTCTTAAGCAGGAATGATGTAAGGCTGATTAGCCTGTACGCCTTGACCAGCGTGTAGTCCTCTCTTCCCGGCTTGGGAATGAAGACCCCCCCTAACCCGGCGCCAGGCTTTCGGGACGTAGCCCCACGCCAGGCTGGCCCGGAAAACCTCTATTATGTTGGCAAGCCGTATATCCAGGTCCCTCTGGAGCAGCCCCGGAAAAATCCCATCACAGCCTGCGGAGTTGAAAGGAGCGAACTCGCCCACCGCCCAGGCTATAGAGCCATCCGTGAGCACCCCCTCTGCCAGCTGCCAGTCCGCATTCGGGATCGTCCACCGGCCCAGGTCGGCAGCCTCTGTGACGGCTGCACTGCCCGCGAGGTGAACTTCGGCGAGATGACGCAGGGTCTCCTCACCGGTGCTTGTCCAGCTCCCGTCCGGTTTCCTTAAGGATCCTACATTACTGCCTACCTCCTGTTTGAGTACCCTTACCAGCCTGGCTGCGTCCGGCAGGGAGTTGACTTCCCCGCAGTACGCGCTCCAACTAGCTTGTTTACTCCGTCGCAGTTCCTTCTTAAACTTCCTTCTGGCAGTCCTATATTTGTCCCAGGCCGCTTCACTCGATTATCGGACGGCTCGGTTTAAGGCCCTCCGAGTCCGCCCGCGTAGTACGGCAAGGGATCTTCCACCATCACAGTTTTATGGACGGTTTCCTGGTATTTGATGGCAAGTTCTTTATTGATAATTTATGTCACTTGGTTGTGTCTGGTCAAGTACTCAGTCTGGTCGTATGTTGTCCGAGTTCTGTTACTCTGTAGTAAATGCGCGTAATAGTTACATTCTAATCCATAGTCCATTTCATGCGGCGTCTTGGTAATCCCATCTGGGTTAGCGCTGGCTGATTTTTCTGTGAAGCATCCACAGTGGGTGGAGCTCTTGATCATACTAGGCTGTCCTGCTGTTGATTTTCGGCTTTTTTTGCATGACAGGGGCCTGCCTCATCAGCATCCCGCCGCCGACGTCCCGCATACTGTCATGTCCAGCGCCAGCTCCAGACATGCCTTGATGAACCCTAGGCTGCGGCATTTTTCCGAGGGTTTGGTTTTGTTCCATTTCCATGGGTGTGCCACCAATTGACACCGGTAGGGTTGAAGAAAGGAGTAAGGTAATATGGTTAAGGAAAAAGAGGGTAAATAGAACAGCGGACAGCTCGCGGCGCTGGCTGTATCGTCTACGTCGTTACGAGTAGCGATGAGCACACTGCTGGAAGCAGTACACTCACCGGCCAAATAGACCTGCAACCCTAGTCAGGGTCGCTTACATATTTTTCTTCAAAAATTCGTTAAACATTCCCATAATCTGATAAATTAATAGAATTAAATAAAAACTAAAAAAAAATGTTGTAAACTGATCCCTACATCATGATATGCGATTATAAATGTAAATATTACCAAAATTAAAGTCTTTATGTACATGGGTATTGCACAAGGTTGGAGCACAGGGCATACCGTTTATTTCTAAAATATAAAGTGGACGCTGTTTTATTTAAAAACATTGAGTTACGCCAGTTTGAATTTGTACAAATTCAGCCACTATTTGAGAGCGACTATATATGGCATCAAGTTTTTTTTTTGACAAATAATATAATTGGAAATCTCCCTAAATGCGACATTTTCATGGGATTTCGATTTCCATTGGTAAAAACGCCGAATCGCAATTTTGATGTGTGCATAAAATGTGAAAAGTTCCAAAACAATGTTTATAACTCGAAAACGATAGACGATATCAATTTTATTTCCTTACAACCATGCATCAAAATTCAATGGAAAATGCAAAAATCCTATAATAAAAGAAGTGTTCCATTAAGAGAACAAAACTTGTATCACCAACGATTTAGCCAGCTGTGATTGTCGACATAATTTTATAAGATTAAGATCAAAATATCCCATAAATTTTCCTGTATCTTGTGTAATAACGGGTATATTAAGCTTTACATAAAAAATTCGCCACCCTGTATAAATGTAAACATGAAAAAATTGAAGTTGACCCCGCACATGTCTTCTAGTTCGCGCTTATTTCAAGAAATATTTTTAGAATTAACGTCGCGGTCTTCTGAATAACGATTTTTTTCTACATAAATTCGCCAAAAAGTATTGACTATTAAACCACAAACTTTATGAACCGAAACTACTGTCAAAGGATCAGAGAGGGGGTCTATTTAAAATGAATTTTCTGCAAATATTTTAGTAAAATGAAGGACAATGATGGTTGAGCTGTAACCTAAGGCTTTGTAAAACTGACATATTATACCATTTTTCCACGTTGTTTAAGGTTCTCCGTCTTAAAATTATTGCAATTTTTGACGTTTCAAATCGCAAGTTTGATATAGTAAAAGACAAATATAAAATTTTGAAAGTAATTTTTCTGTTATTTCTTGACCTTTTTGCGTCGGGAAAATTTAAGGTGTGTAATGTACAATATGTTTTGTATCTACATAAAATATTTTGGTTTTCTTTGTTTTTCTGGTCTTCAGTGGCACCCATAATTTTTTTCTTTAAATGCCTATAATTTTTCTTCGTTTTAACTTTGAAATCTAAATTTTGGCATGTAGGGTAAGTTTAATAGTGTAAACCTAAGTAACAAATTTGCTTGCCATAGATTTCTTATTTTCGGAGATACAAAAAATTTCCAACAGAAAACCCAAGAGTTTCTGGGAAAAACCATATTCATAGCTCACGAAATTATCCAAGCCACTTACAAAAGGAAGGCACCGACCAAATTGTATCAAAATCGGCCTACTATTTTATATATATATATATATATATATATATATATATATATATATATATATACATATATACATATATATATATATATATATATATATATATATATATATATATATATATGTATATATATATATATATATATATATATATATATATATATATATATATATATATATATATATATATATATATATATATATATATATATATATATATATATATGGGTCTTCCGAATGATGCTGCAAATGTGCACTGGTAGCCTGTTGTGACTCCATGTATTTTTGCTGCTTCATCCAGAGTGTTCCCATCATCACCTGGATATACCGTACTGATGATAGCTAATAAGCTTGAAACATGTGTATGCGGTTGTCTCCTTGCGACCTTGCCCTTAACCTTTCTCCTTGTATAGTATACAGAAATGCCATGTTAAAAATTCTGTTATATATATATATATATATATATATATATATATATATATATATATATATATATATATATATATATATATATATATATAAACACAGATCTCTCAATTAGTGAATTTTTTCGTTCTAGGAGAATTTCGCTAAAAATTACGCAATTGACAACATTTTACCTGACCATGGAAAAGGTGTTTTACGGTTGCCACCTTACCACCCAGACCTTCACCGATAGACCGTGTTTGGTCTTCTTTAAAACTATATGTAGCTGATAGGAATGTTGAACTGAATTAAAAAATGTGGAAAATTAGTTCCATCTATTTTTCGAAACTTTCTCAACAAAAAAAAAACGAATGAAAATCGCGTAGTGCAAATTTCAGATAGAAACGGAAGCTGCCTTCAATTGAGTTACAAATAACCTTGTCATAAATCTAGGAAATTTAGGAATTTATGAAATTTAGAAATGTAGGATTGGGATAAATTTAGGTGAGAGTGATATCTCTGACCCAGACAGTAGATAATTATTGTGATAATGATAATGATATAATGGGTGATATGTCAGGAATACAATTTTTACAAAAAATAAATAATTGCATTAAATGTTTGAAGTTTTTATGTTAATAATTATCCTAATAGTAATCTGCAATCTAAATAAACCACGTCTCTGGATCAATACCCTCTTCATTTTGTCACAGACTTTACTTTCAAGCTTCCAAGCTCGCAGAGGTTCCCTGCAACGACCGACAAGTTCCTCTTGTCAAACTGTATGTTGCGAACTTTTAGCAATGCACAATATCATTGGTTAATAACCAATTAAATTAGTAGCTTTTTTAAAACTTCAGTGACACTGAATTCATTTTTTTTCTTTAATGTAGGTCTATTTCCACGGTTATGCACAATCATCGAAGCCAGGAAGCAGTTCTACCTTAATATTCTGAAAATTTTGCCGAATAATTTATTTTCTATAAGGGGAATATGGATCTTTCAGGTACTTAACATCGCATGGTAAACTGAACCGACGGTTTAACGCCCTTTCCGAAGAGCGGGACCTGTAAACATTGAAGTTGCTCAAACCAATGCCACAACTCTGGTTAATGTTAATTGAGGAGCAGACATGCAAAACGCATTTTGTCCAAGAGTTCATAATTTTAGCTATAAGTGGCGTTCGCTTCCTTATACATATTTACATCTATTAGGTCTATCTAAGACATTCAAACCGAATTAATTTTCATCTGAAACTTTACTAGAATGTTACTTGGATAAACTTGTCCAACAACAGTAGACAAAGAAATCACGTTATGTCCACGAATTGTAGGCAAACTGCATTTTGATTGAGATTTAAAGCAGTGAGCATATGTTCTTACTTTTTAGCAGGTGTGTAATAATATTGTCAGTGCTGTTTTATATGTTGTGCATTATTGTTGTTACAATAATGCACGAAATCGAAGGAGAACATATTGTTGGAGACACTGATCATGGATGCAGAAAACAGAAACTAAATTCTACATCGAGAGAACACAACAAAAATGTGAGGTATGTTTAAGCCATTTTCTAGGTTAAGTACCATCACTATTATTGAATACTTAACCTTATAGGTACCTTTATTAATTTTATATAGTACATTGTTTATGGTAAATTGCAGATATTCCAATTTGGATCCCGGTTTACTGAATTTCGAAATCAGATGCAACCATAAAGACCAACACTTTAATTGCCACAAATTAACAAAACCTATTATAATAGAACTGAGAAATGCATTTTTTTATTGAAACATGCAAAACGACGCAAGACAACAAATTAGCATCTTTGATGACAATAGACAATCCAAAGCGTTCAAGAAGTCGTAAACAGGATGGAGGAAAATCTCACTGTTTTACCGTAAAGTACTATGTAAGACATTTTCATTAAGTATAATAGCAAATAATAAAAATTTGGCATTTTTTAGGTGTTCATTGATAACAAAAAAGTACAGGTTTGTCAGAAGTTGTTTAGAGGTATTTACAACGTTGGTCAAAGGAGACTAAATACAATTTGCAATAAAATAGTACATGGAGAACCAGTTGAAGAAAAAGGGGTGGGGACAAACGGTCTTCTAAATTTTGTGAAAAATTACTCGCAGTTATGGATTTTATAAAACAGTTGAAAGGCAAAGACAGTCATTGTGGTAGAAACAAATCCAAAAGGATATACTTGCCTTCCGAGTACAGCATCTCTAAACTTTGTGATCTATACAATGAAAAAGCTACTGATAATCTAAAAGTAAACTACAAATACTTTAGTGGGGTGTTTAATAATAAGTTCAACATATGATTTAGTAGTCCTGCAACGGATGTGTGCGGGTTGTGTTAGAACAGTAACTCAAATAAACAATACAAAAGTTGCAAATGAAATACAAAAGTTGCAAACTGAATTGAAAGTGCACCGAATAAAAGCAGCGCAATTCCACAAAATGATGAAAGAGGATCCGCCTAATACAATATCTTTTTGTTTCGATCTTCAGCAAATCCAAGTACTACCCAAAGTACCAATACAAGATGCTTTTTATGCCCAACAGCTTTCCCTATACTTTTTGTGTGTCGCTAGAACTAATGGCGAAAGTCCAATATTTTACTCATGGATGGAACATCAAGGTGGTAAAGCGGTTGTGGAAGTGTCGCCTGCTCTTTTACATTTTTTAAATAAAATAGAACTTTCCCCAGATATAAACTGTCCACGACTGTTCGCGGATGTTTGTGGGGCAAAAATAAGAACAGCTATGTCATACACATGCTAATGAGATGGCTTTATAGATTTGCCCCCGAAACAGTTAGAACTATAGCGTTGATATTTCCCGTTCGTGGGCGTTCATACTTACCTGCCGATAGAATCTTTGGCAAGGTCGAAAGAATTTTGAGGCGCCACAGTACTATTAAGACACCTAAAAAACATTATCAACTTTATTCTCAAGTAAGCAAAATATGTCAACTTGGCAATTATTGGTTTTTGCTAAACATTAAAAATGCATCAGTATGTTTAAAAAAGTGATTGGAATAAAGCAATGTAAAAGAATTTACATCAAAAGGGGAAACCCCGGTGATAAAATTTGAGTAAAAACAGAAACTTTATACAGGAATGACGACACATCCAAAAAGGCTGAAACCCTTATAAAACCACGAAAACGTTTAGATCAAATTCAGATCCCCTATATACTTCTGGGTCGTAAAAAAAAATAGACAGCCTCAAAAAGCTGTTGACTTCTTTATCAGGTGAAAACTGGAGCACTGTGGATCCGGAATTGGCTTGGATGGTTCCAATCTTTTCTGAATTCGTCGATGAAGAAAATGATCTGAATGACGATGACAACGCCATAAGGTTGTGTGAATGTGATGACATTAAAGCAGTAAATTTTGTATAAAAAGTTATTTAATTAATGAGCATAAGAATTAAAAATTGCGTTTTTTCTTTAATATGTGTTAAAAAAAGTTATGATTTCTTCAATAAAGCACTTGTTAGCTATTATATTGGGTTTTAAAATTATTTTGTCGTTTGTACGTACTGATAAAAAATCTAAAGACTTGCAAAAGGCAGTTTCTCCACTATTGACATTTAAATTGCATTTTGTGCTAACTATTTTTTGGGCTAGTAATTTAGGGGTAAATTATCTTGTGTTAGTTTTTAAAGCAAATATCTTTGATTTATTTTCTATTTTTAGAAATAAATCCGATTTAAATAACATCTATAGTTATCCTACCACAGTTTTTTCTGTTTCCTGTAAATTTACAATATTTGACAAAATGCGTTTTGCATATCTGCTCCTCAATTTACAGTGTGTATTGAAAAATAATTTGACGTTTGTACTGAGAATTGAACCTTGGGTCCAAAGGCACAAGTTACCCCTGTACCACTAAAGCGGTTCACTGAATTATTTTAAAAGGGCATTTGTCATACAATTTCTGTAAACATATTATAACACAGTATCTTATAATGCATATTTTAGTGCACAACAAAGTTAGTTATGACATTACGTCGTTAGAATTGTATCGTGCTGTAAATGCAGATGTGTATGTAAATTTATGGAATTAAACAGATGCCTAAAATGGACAAGAATATTATTTAACATCACATTTTCCCACGTACCTACTGCCTTACACGTTTTCTTTCACTTACGTCAATTGACAAATATTATATTTTAATCATTTTATTGTCTAATAATATTCTAGACATCTAAATATATGACCTTAATGTTCGTATTAAATGAGAAATTCATGACCAAACACAATTGCAAATGTTTAGTTCTATGTTAGCAAACAGTAATAAATGTTTTAATGTCAGATCACGGAACAATATTACCTTCTGACATTTAATAGGCCATCTCACTTTTCATCACGCTCCATCTTCTACAGTAAGTAGTACTGGGTGATCAGGTACTTCTTTAATTTAACACTGAATTTAGAAATGTTAGGGAATTCTACACTGTTACTGACCTTGATACAAAATGATTCTCCTAATGGGTTCAGAAGGTACTAGGCCTAACCAGTGGCGTGCTTATTTTCAGAAGAATTATTTCCGTGTATTGGTAAACAAGAATATCGTGATTCAACCAAAAATTATGCAGTAGTAAGTACGTAATATCTATTTAGTATTCTCTTTGGTTAAATAGGTGTACTTGCCATAATGTTTTTCTATAAAATTGTTTAAAGTAAGATGTTACAAAATTGTCAAACAGCAAATCCTGCGGTATATGTATCTCGATTGCACCCGAACGTAACGTCATATCACACTTAGATTCTAGAAAGTTTTTGAATGATGTGTGTGTGTGTGTGTGTGTGTGTGTGTGTGTGTGTGTGTGTGTGTGTGTGTGTGTGTGTGTGTTTGGAAAAGTTTGCGCAGTCATTAGTGTGAGAAATATTTGGGTTTCAGATTGAACCGCTTATATGATTAATCTGCTTACCTTAGTGCAGTGGATAAGAGTAGGTGCAGTTGTTGTAGTTGCATTACGGGCCTCAATATGCTTACTCTTCAAATCCCACTGGAGACAACATTATCTTTATTTCCTTTTCATATATGTACGCATCACCAAACACTCTGTATGAGGATTTTTTTACATTGTTTACCGAAACCAACCCACACTAATCGCCACCTTAACGTCCAACCGCACCATCATCCATCTCAATTAAATTCCGTGGATAAAACACTAGTGATACGATCTTATACTAACGCACGTTAACAATAAACAAAAAACCCTGGACCTTTAAAACAAACATTACTCGAAAATGAATACGATACACGTCACATGCTAAGAAATATTAGAAACGCCCAAAAACCAGCCATTATACCACAGCAAGAAAATACAGAATCCTAAGAGAAGCATACAGCTCTTTCACTATACACTAGGGGTGTCACCGATATGATCAGTCGAATCTTTAGAACCCCTAATATCAAAACTATCTTCGCCACAAAGCAAAAACTGCCAAGTCCAATAAAACTTCCAGGCATACGATTCCAAACAAACAAAACGAACTTCTCTTGGAGGCTACGAAATTGCTTTCCTCGACTCTTTCTCAATATATATATATATATATATATATATATATATATATATATATATATATATATATATATATATATATATATATATATATATAAGAGAAACAATAACTGTATCCACAATAGAGTATATGAACGCACACTCTCAGTTAGAAAATCTGACTCCTTATTCACACTGCCCATGCATCATATTCATACATGACATATATTTGAGTTCTGGGCTATTATTCGGGATGCGATCAAGATCGAAAACCCTCCCGATTTTTTAAACAAGTGATTCCGACTTCCGATTACCTGAACACCTGTTACCATTCCTAAGGTCCTGAATAAACGACTATTGAGACTGGTGACGAGCCAGGTAGACAGCATGCTATAAATAATACAAGACTTAAAACAAACCGTCATATCTCTCTTTCTCTCTTTCTCTCTCTCTCTCTCTCTCATTCTCTCTTTCAGGTTTAGGGTTAAACGCACTGAGACCTTAGAAACGATATCCAGTGAGACTTGGGTAGTAGAAAAATTAAGCCGCGTAGTCGAACTACAACAACTTAACATATGTAAGGCTAGATGCATTCTCACCACAATTAAAACCATGGACTGGTTTCACTCTAATTAGGGCTCGTTAGTACGGTATACTAATTGCAGTGAGAACACACCTATAAAGTAATACGGCTATTGTAGTCAGCCTCATAGCACAAAGTGAGATGCAAGACAGGAGTCGCCATCTCGTTGCTGAACCAAGTAGTAGATGAGATTAGACTTATATTGAGTGGGCTATTCCAGTCCCTCCACCGCGACCTTAGGTCTATTGTGGCTCAAGTCTAATTATCTAAATTTCAGCCATCAATTCCAGTTCCCTGCTGATGTCAATCTTTTCTTGAGGGTGCAAACTTGTTTGGCAGGTGCACTGTCATCTGAGTGAAGTGGATTGCCCGTTTCTAAGCTCAAAGAGAGATAACGTCTCTCCGAGTTCGTCTAGACCGGATATCCGTGTTTGCCTCTAGGCGGTATCATCAAGTCTCGCAGCATCCAATCTCCAGCTTTAATCCACCCTTAGAGATCTCAGCTTCCGCCCAGACTCGTCTAAACCTGACAACCTATCCACCGATCTAAGGGACAGGCAGATTGAGGCCTTAGAATTCATTTAGTTCCACATTTCGTTAACCTCGTGAAAATAGCTCTAAAACAGGAGCCGAAACGTCAAGCTTTAATAAATTCTAGACGCAGTTCAATCCGATAACCATAGGATTGAGAAATAGCTGCTTCTCGGGTTAAACCGCGTTTAGAATGTGTCGAGCGCAACGTTTTGGCTCCTGTGTTGGATCCCTTTTAAGAAGCCAGGAATTAAGGCCTCAATCTTCCTACTCCTCAGACCGGTCGACAAGGGTATGCTGGATAGCTTTGGATTAGGGCACCGGAGTTAAACTACCACCACTGCCCGTGCCAGATGCTTTACGCCAAATTCTGTATTCCGTATGCAAACTGCGCTACCGAGGCCACCGCTCATATTTGCATTTCACAAGTTGTCAGAAATACTGAGCTTATTTAGTGTGTACTTTGACACAAATATATATATATATATATATATATATATATATATATATATATATATATATATATATATATATATATATATATATATAAATGTAATCCATGGAAAATTGTATCTAGCTCCACCTCCCGACAACCTCTTGCCATTTCTTTTGATATAAAACTTACTTGAAAGGTTATGGTACTTTTTAGGGCCTCACCACTAAATAACTTTTATTTTATTTATTAAAAAAATGGGGGAGGGGTGTCTCTTTTACAAAAGTGCTACCTGAAGTAAATTAGTCATGCTTTGAACAGAGATAAATGGGTTTCTATGCTAGTCGATGCAGCGACCTTTAGCTTTTCGGTCAGATGTCGTAATCGGTGCGTCAAGTTTAATTATTTTCTAGAAAGTATAATAGGTTGATGCTTGTTTTGATTTTTTTGTATTCCAACATTTAATTTAAGGTGTCCAAGTTGTACAACATTGGCAGTCGCTCCTTGTATAGCTTTAAGTATTACGGTGTCAGTAGTAAGAAACTTGCATCGTCACTGAAAAAACTGTTCAACTGTCATCGGTTGTGTAGTTTGGAACCCACTATAGGCAGTAGGTTCTGTAAATTGCATCGTTGTAACCATTTGCAAAACTACAAATGCGGAACCGACAAATCTGAGAACTAATACGGCACTTGGAGAAGAACAAGGAAACATATTTGTCCATTTTCCATATAATAAACGGTAAAGACTTTACACCTTACCGTGAAGCAACATATAAAACTTTCTTTTATTTCAATAACACACCACGAGGGTTTACAGTCTAAATACTATCGTATTGTGGGTGTCGACAAGGAGGAAAGAGGCAACTTTTTAATTCTGGACTGGAAGACCTCGGGACAAAAGAGCGGGCATAACAAGATGTTCTATGTCTGGTGACCTGGACAGTAAAAGGGTGCATTCGCTCTGTTCCCCTTGTAGATCTATTGGGGCAGCAGGTGAAGGAACTATGGGAGAAAGCTCCTCTGAGCAGTGCCCGTGCAGATATCTATAAAAGAGAGACAGGTCACCAACGGCACGTCGGTGGGCAAGGGACCACCTTTAGGTGAGGGTAGAGTCACCAATTAGACGTATTGCTCTCTTCTGAATGGAGTCCAGGATAGCGAGTGTAGAAGCCGCAGCAGCACTCCAGATGTGAGAGCAGTATTCGAGGTTTGGCCTTATTTGTGAAGTGTATAAGGTATAGAGATTAGCTGGTGAAAAGTAGTTGCGGGCCCGAAAGAGGAAACCTAATTTCTTAGCAGCCGCTTCTGCAATTGATGTGACATGTTGGTACCAATTGAGATTTCGATCCACAGAAATGCCAACAAGTGAAAAGGACTCATTACTTTGAATAACTTGGTTGTTCATTGTGATGGGTCTAGGGCTGGTGTAACTTTTATGAGAAAGAAAGCAAGACTGAGATGTGGTTAGGTTGAATTGTACAAGATTTCTGCTTCCCCAGTCTAATATTTTTTGGAGATCCACAGAGAGAGAACCATCCATGAGTCTGCGATCCTCATATAATTGTGCCAAAGAGACATGCTTAGAATATTGTATATTTGAGTGGAGGGTGCTGTTGTCTGCGTAACTGTGAACTGGGTTGGATATGCTAGAGAGGAGCTCGTTGATGTGGAGAAGAAACAAAGTAGGGGCTAAAGCTGAACCTTGAGGAACCCCTGCATTAATTGGATATAGTTTAGAGGAATGGCCATCCACGACAACAGAAATGGTCCGGTTGGAGAGAAAGTTTGCTGTTCAGGTACAGAGTTTTGGTGGTAGGCGGTAGGCCGGAAGTTTATTAAGCAGCGCTGCTTGACAGACCTGGTCGAATGCTTTGGATATGTCTAGAGCGACAATCTGGGATTCACCGTGTAGTTCCATAGACTTGTTCCGAGAATGGGTGACAAAGGAAAGGAGGTCGGTAGTGGATCTGCGCTGACGGAATTCATACTGCCTGTCGTTGATAAGACTGTGTTTTTCAACAAATGTTAGTAATTGGGTGTTTATATACTTTTCCATCACTTTAGAGACGACTGAAAGGAGAGAAATAGGCCTGTAGTTGCTAGGAAGCGCTTTGGATCCTTTCTTGGGGACGAGTTGTACTCGAGCAGTTTTCCAGTTAATAGGGAATATGCCTCTATTGTAAGATGTCTGAAACAGACGAGTCAGGACAGGAGCAAGTTCTGGTGCGCATTTTTTGGAAACAATTGCTGGGATCTCGTCAAGGCCAGAGGCTTTCCTGGTATTAAGAGAAGAGGACATCTTTCGTACCTTTTTAGTTTTAAAAATGATATCCGTCATTTTATGCGTGACATTGGGGACTGTTAGTGGTTGAACATTTGGAGGTGAGTTGAGAGTAGAGTTGCCGGCGAACAACGAGGCAAAAAGTTCAGCCTTGCCCAGGGCGGTAGAAACAATTTCATCCCCGGAGACAAGAGGTGGGAACGTGCTCTTGCAGAAATTATTCACAATAGATTTAGCAACAGTCCAGAAGGCTTTGCTGCGCTTGGAGCTTAAGAGGACTTTGTAATTGATGTGGTTATTAAACAAGTTTTTGCCTCGGAAAGAATCCGGACATAGCGGTTTCTTGCGTCGTTAAATGCTTGACAGTTTTCTTGACTGGGATTGTGTAGAAGCGTTTTGTGAGCTTTGACCTTTTCAAGTTTGGCATTGTCACAAGATTTAGAGAACCAGGGCTTTTGAGTGGCTGAAGAGGTTTTCTGTGTACGTGGAATATATAATTCCTTGCCAGCTTGGATAAATTCGGTGACGTTTTGTGAGATATCGGAGGGGTCAGGATGAGAGAAGCAGACAGACGCTCATGGAAATGAGGAAAAGTAATCTCGCATTTCGTCCCAGTTTGCGGAGTTGTAGTGCCAAACGTTACGTGGGTGTGATGACTGTGTGACATCGGGTTGCATTGCGCAGGAAGCGGTGACCATGCCATGGTCTGAGCGACCGAGGGGGGCGCTGACTGATATCTTATAGCATTCAGGAT
Source organism: Tillus elongatus (assembly GCA_964006375.1). Taxonomy (NCBI): domain Eukaryota; kingdom Metazoa; phylum Arthropoda; class Insecta; order Coleoptera; family Cleridae; genus Tillus; species Tillus elongatus. The sequence continues at coordinate 141,227,585 of OZ023265.1, read as the reverse complement.
TTGTACTAAGAAGGAGATCCAAGGGATTTGAGCTGTGTTGGGATTCGAGAAAAGTAAGTAGGTTGCTAAACCATATTGGCTAAAGTGTTGCTGAGTGCAAAGGCCTCCGCTGCTCTCCCTTGTGGATCGGTTTTTCAAGATCCTAGACATTCCTTATTCAGAAATCAGATGGTCGGTTTTTTCAGAAAGGTAGTCAAAGGGCTAGACAAAATTGTTGTCAGAAGGTGACCGGTAAATGCAGCAGATGAATTTAGTTGCAGCACTGAGAGAGTTTTATCCATAGTATGTCTTTTCTTCCAGCTTCTTAATTAAGGAGTCTGGTGCAGGGTAGATTGCTACGGACGTATGCGCACACGCCTCCATGCAATCTAAAGGAAGTAAGGTGCTGATACCCCGGGAAATTAAGGTGATTAGTGGCTGTTTTGGAACTGATTTGGGTTTCGGTGAGGAAGAGGAGTTGGGGCGTATTAGCCTGGAGGAAATGGTGGACGGAGTTCAGGTTATAATTAAGGCCACATATATTCGATTAGGATATGTTAGATATTGATGCTGGATCCCCCTATACACCCCTCTCCTGGAGATTCGAATGGAGGGGTGTTTTACCTCCGGAATCTTTTGTACAAGGAGGAGCTATCATCATTTTTGCTTATAAGGGAAACCGACTCATACACCAGAACCGGAAACGTCCATTGGGACTTCACTTGATACATAGGGTGGTACCTTCTCTGGCGTGAAAAACTTTCACTATCACGTAAGGAAATTTCCACTACCACCTGCACCTACTTAATGTATCCTAAAATTTATGCGGTTATTAGTAAAAAGTGGGTGCCCTTAATTAGATCAATGTCGAAGTAAAAAAGGCTAGAAATAATAAAATCATGTATATTGAAATAGGTGTGGGCAGTGACAGTAAATTACAATAATTAATGCAGAAATTCTCTGAGTCCCGGGTCGAAATAAGAAGACTAGATATTTTAATATATCACTTGCCTGTCATAATGCGCGACTAACTAAAGCAAATATAACGCATCGTAGAGCCTCGGCGGTTCAGTGGTGAGAAACGTGTGCTTCTGAACAGAAGGGTTCTGGGTTCGATCCCAGAGTTCTCCTTTTACTTTCTCAGTACGTACTGTAACGTTAACATCACCCCATGTAGTGTCATTCTATATGAGCAAGTTTAATGTCTGCACGTTCCGCTCTTCAGAGGGGGCTAAAACCGTCAGTCTCGTGTCCATGCGATATTGGGCATGTTAAAGAGTCCTACCCTCCTCACAGAAAGGCGGTTGTTCTGCAAAATTTCTAAGATAGAGAGGTGAAACTGCTCTTTGCCGTCGGTGATTGGCCATAGTCGCGGAATTAGACAGGCGTTAAAGAAACAAATCACACACAAACAAAACACATTAGCGGATGCTGAGTCCAGATGACCTCAGAGGGAGACTGGGATCTCTAAAGAGTTAGAAAAACCCAAAGAGATTGAGGCCTCTACTGTGGGCTTCGTATTGGGTAAACAACTTCATTTGCATGGCAGTAAACTTCAACTTCTTTTTCTTCTTCTATTGCTTATCCATTAATGGATATTCGTGATCACATGTGCCCATTCTTCCCTATTTCTGATGGCGCTGAATAGGTGTTTAGTCCTGTTCATTGTCTCACGTTTCTGAGCCATAACATCCTCTTCCTGCCGACTGCTCTCTTCCCCTCGATCTTTTCTTTGATTACTAATTGTAGGAATTGGTATTCTTCATTCCGTATTACGTGGCCCAGATATGCTGTTTTGTGCGCCTGATGGTGTTCAACAGTTCACGTTCTCTTTTAACCGTTCTTAGGGTCTCCTCGTTTGTTTTTATGACCTTCCATATGACTTTTAGTATACGTCTGTATGTCCACATTTCGAAGGCTTCAAGTCTATTCATGGTATTCACCCCCAGCGTCCAGCCCTCCACACCATATAGTAACACTGACCACACGTAACATTTTACAAATCTAATTCTTAGGTTGAGGTCAAATCAGTGTTGGTAAGAACTTTCCTGAATTTCATAAATGCGTTTCGCGCCATTTCGATTCGGCATCTTCGTTTTAGACGTCCAATTTTCACACACTTCAACAGCGGGTAAAAATCTCCCGGAAAGATCCTGCCAAACCAACATTCGATGCCTTAGCTGGAGGGTTCAGAATGAGAATCGTCCATCTTAAGCATCACACATTTGCACGAGATAATGAACAACTTGAATTGTTGCAGCGATTTAGCGACCTATGCTGTAAACTGTATTAGACATTCCAGTAGCAAGTCCAAAGCTAAGGTTCCACGGCTGCGCACTATGGCCTCGTTAGATCTTCATCGCTTGTGCTGACGACAACTGTTTCTACGGCTGGAGTAAGTAGTTGGAGAGCTTCAGGCATGGAAAGGGGTTCGTCTGAAGCTGCGAGGACAGTACCTCCTAAAGCCACAAGTCTGTTAGGCGTACATTCCGGACGACGTTGCACGCGACTAATGTCTGAACAAGTACTCACTAGACACAGAACAACAAACCTGACGGCCTGAGAACTTCGGAGCGGCCTATTCTACATCAAGAAGAAGCGGGTCGATCGGGACATTTTATATTCAACTTTAGATCATATTTTGGCTGTGGGCAGGTACCATTCTGACCAAAAGTCGTGAGTTATATGTCTGCAGAAAAACACACAGGCACTACTACCAGCTAATCCATAGGGACTGAAGCAGGTCGGGAGGACCTTAGTGGAAGGAGGAAATATTCTCCTGATAAATTTCTATAGCAGCAACTTTTTTGTGCCTATTCGTTTTCATTTAATTTTACTACCGAGGACGAAGTTGATAATATATCGTACGAAAAAAAACTGGTGCTCAGTGTGTTGATGGAATATCAGTATTTATGCTTAGGTATGATTTTCCTTCCTGCACTGTGGAAAATTGCTGTGGGCGTGCCCCTTTTAAAATGTGGCTCCACAGAGAAGTTCTCTGATGTTAGGATCATTAGTATATTGCACGGTCTCTTTAAAGTGTTTGAAAAAGTTTTGTACTGGCATGACCTTTGTGGGTGACAGAGACATTTTGTCAGATGATCACTTGGGTTTAGAAAGGGTCTTAGTACGGAAACAGCCTTGGCGATAATTACTGGTGACATCATGACGCTGGGCTTGTTAGTGTGCTGGTGTCGCTTGTTCAAAGGCGTCTAATATTATTCGTCATAAGCGGCCTTGTATGAAGCTTAGATACTTTGGTTTCGATGACTAATCTGCTCAGCTTATGAAGTCTTATCTGAGTGATAGAGAGCAGCATATCTCATGCGACGGTGCTGTGTTTCCATGTGTCAGCATACAGTCGGGTGTTGCACTGCGATCTATTTTAGGTCTTCTTTGTTTTATTGTTTACACGTCTGATATTTTGACATCTTTAAAGCATTGCAAGTTGCATGCAGACGCCGATGACTTGCTGACTTACGTCATTTTGAGAGAACCCAGTATCATCAGGCGTGCGTAACTATAAATTAGGATTTGGAGAAAATCAGGCAATTGTGCAAGGGACACAGTCTGTTTCTTAATCCAAAAAAAGTCGTTTTAAATTTTTTGGTCGAAAAAATATCAGAGATTTTGCGATTCGGAACTTCAGAGTAGTGCTGGAGCATGAGCAGCTGTCGTTTACTGACGGTACCAAATTAATGGGTATTACTTTGGACTCTCATCTTCGGTTTTCTGAACAGGTTAAACATCTTATACAGATGGCGTATTTCGGTTTAAAGTGTATCTGTCACAGCAGGCATATACTTGACGAGAGGAGGAAAAGGATTCTGTGTGATTCATTAACTCTGTCACTCTTTAATTACTGTAATTTTATTTACGGACCTTGCTCAACTTAGTCGGATTGTGACAGAATACAGAACATCCAGAATAGTGGCTTTCGTCTTGTGGATGGCATTAGGGAGTATGAGACGTCATACAGGATCATTGCTGACGGTTGCCTGGGAAACAGAAGACTACACCGCTTGTTGTTTTTACCCACAGGATTGTCACAGGCAGTACGGCTCCTGATTTCTTGACAGACAAGTAAAGGAGTCATTCTCAGGTAAATTCTAGGCTGACAAGATTCAACAGTAGATTTGTCTTGCCTCATCACCGTTGTGCATTGTACAAAAAAGGTTTCTTGTATCAGTCCGTCACTTTATAAACTGGGTTTCCAAGTGCTTTCAGGTTACCTAATATTAATAACTTTAAATATTAGTAAAAAGTCTTGCTGGTAGACAAGCAGAGATGCAAATAGACAGAGAGTTTTATTTATTTTTTGGCTTTTGTCCATATAGTTGTGTGTACTGTATGTGTGTTTCTCTAACTGTCTTTTGTCTTAATACCTTCCATTATGGCGATTTTTTGTTTTCTTTTGATGGTTGCCTGTATTGCTGACAGGACTCTTGCGCTGTGGTTTGGTTGGGCGTACATGCGATTGCGGATAAAGAAAAGTGTGTTAACAAGTTCTTTTTCTTGTTAGAGGAATTTCAAATTTTTTTTGATATATTGTATAGTGCATCTATTTTAGATGAAATCTAATTGTGACAAGGGTATATTTGTTTGTTTTTGCAAACTTCGCGCTGCTCAGTAGTTGAGTATAAATATCCGTGGTAGACTTCGTCACTAAGTGGTGTATGTGAAATATCTGACACTGTTTTTTTTTCTTTGTAATAAATTCGATTATTATTATTTTTATTATTATATAATCTCTATGAGCAGCATTTCAGTGACGGGTAAACCCGCCTACAGAACTAGCTAATTCATATACGGTCTAGGCCAACGTGCTGTAGAACTTCTGCAGGGAGCACCAGCAGATCTGGATCAACTTGCACCCTAAAAATTATCGATTTCAGTAAGAAGTTAGATTTGATGGGTCAGAACCTCGGTGGTTCAGGGGTAAGAACGTGTGCCTCTGAACCGAAAGGTACTGGGTTCGATCTCAGGGTACTCCTTTCACTTTTTCAGTACAAACTGTAATATTAACATCAACCGAGGTTCTGGCATTGTATTTGAGCAAGTGGAATGTCTGCACGTTCCGCCCTTCGGAGGGGGCGTAAAGCCGTCTGTCCCGTGTCCATACAATGTTGGGCACAGTAAAGATCCCTACCCTCTTTACAGAAAGGCAGGAGTTCGGCAAAATTTCCAGGATAGTGAGGTGAAACTGCTCCCTGGCGTCGGTCATTGGCCATAGTCGCGGAAATAGGTCGACGTTAAAGAAACAAAACACACACACACACACACACGATTTGATGGGTAAAAAATTGTAAGAAAAATAAATAAGCGTGAGCTTGAATAGACCTTAGGCCGCAATGGAGGGACTGAAATAGCCCACACACTATATAACTAACCCAAGTAGTGCTAGGGCAAAAATATTTAAAAAAAATATTGTTTGACATGCAGAATAACTCAGTTCGCGAGGCGAGTAACCTGTAGAATTAGACTAAGAGGTCGCTGGTTCGAGTCCCGTATTTGGACAGTCAGCTTTTTTCACTCGAATGTGTAAAGGCCGGCTTCTGATGAGTTTGTTCTATGTGGTGGTCATTATATTATTATATTATCATTATAACCAGCTTGCTTTTCTAGATTTATTTCGGCGGAAATAAGACAGTTTAGAAGAAGGTTCACAATTGTGATGAACACCTAATCATTATAAGATTATTATTAATTGTACTTCTGTTTAAGGTAATAATTTTATTTATCTTTTGATAAAGCAAACTTTGTCGTAGAAACACTAGTCGAGTTGTCTGTTTTAGCAATCTTTTCATGATTATGGTGGTAATTGGAGTAGGTTTTGAAACAATAGTCAAATCTTTACAATTGTATCGTCTATTTCTAGGTAACTCAGCATGAGCTTGCTTCGAAATATAGAGGGTAGTTCAAATTCCAGCTTCACCATTGAGATCTTCTAAATCATAAGAGATACGAGGATGGTTAAAGTGGGGCAAAGTTGCATTTTTATATGCTAATAAATTATGTGAAATGAAATTTGAGATGATATTTTGTGTTTTTTAATTATTTAAGAAAAATATTCAATTTTAGTTTTTTCGTTTTCAAGCGAATACCGAAGGAGCTAGATTTTTTTAACAATGACGTTGTTGGGGCATTTCTTTATGGGCAATCTAAATATTTCATCATATATTCCAAGGCGTTCTTGATGCAAGAGATACAATAATTAACTTTGATTTTTCTTATGGGCGCCATATTGGATTATTGCATTTTCAAAAAGTTTTTTTTCTGATTACAATGATACATCACACGATACGATCACATCTTACTTGCTATCAAAATTTGGACAAAATCGTTCCTGCGAAGAGTGCTTTGGAAGGGACGCCATTAATTAGTCGATCTAAATACTGACAATTCAACCAAAGTTTGACGTTTATAGCATTTCTGTACATTGTGCCCGTGGCATTTATTTAGGTAAGATGTGATCGTATCGTGTGATATATCATTGTAATCAGAAAAAAATAGATTTTAAAAATGTAAAAATCCAATATGTCGCCCATAAGAAAAATCAAAGTTAAGTATTGTAACTCTTGCATCAAGAACGCCTTGACAAACATGATGACATATTTGGATTGCCCATTAAAAAGTGTTCGAACAAGGTCAATACTAAAAAACTTCTGGACGCAGCAAGTGCGTTATGGTAGTGAATTTTCATAAAAATGTTTTTAATAAGAAACATGTTTTTTTAAGAAAGCAGGCATCAATCTATATAGTAGAAACAATGTGCCGTGTGTCATCAAAATAACTTTATTGTTTGAAAATGTACAACAATTTCCGAAAGTAAACTTAAATTGTTCCCGAAAAAACTGGTTTCCTGGTCAACCTTATATAGCAAATTGAGCTATTCAAATTTGAAGCATTTAGTGAACATTCGCTACCATAACGCACTTGCTGCGTCCCGAATTTCTTTTCTTACAAAGATGTATTATATTTCGATGGAAAATGCAAAAATGCAATAACATAGGGCGCGTCCGATTAAAAAAAAAAGAAAATTTGAATCACCAACGACTTATGGGCCAGCCTGTAATTGTGGAAATATTTTTAAGATGTAGCTCGACACCCTATAATTAATTTACATATTTTTTTTTCATATGTTGTATAATAACAGATATATTGAGCTTTATTGATCTTTTACGATAATTCTACAAAAATTATATACCATTAAACGATAAACTCTCTAGCTAAGCATTCTTTTTGAGACATTTTCTTTCCATAGCTCATATTAATTTCAGGTTCATTGCCTAAATATTACCAATTTTGATATTTTAAATCGCGACTTGGACGTTTTGAGAAAAACCCAAATTTATTTTTCTTTAAATGCCTGGAAATTTTTGGTCCTTTAACCTATAGAGCTAAATTAGGTAGGTAGCTTACCTATGTTGACATGAACCCGCGTACCAAATTTGGTTGCCCTTACTATGTTAATTCCGGAGTTATAAATTTTTTTCGAATGAAAACAAAAATTTCTCGAAAAACCTCGTCCTCACTAGTGAACTTATCCGAGCCATCTAAAAAGGAAGGTATGTGCCAAATGTTATCAAAATCGGCCATTATTTTTCGACTTATCTGTGTGACACACACACACACACACACACACACACACACACACACACACACACACACACACACACACACACACACATACACACACACACACACACACACACACACACACACACACACACACACACACACACACACACACACACACACACACACACACACACACACACACACACACATATATATATATATATATATATATATATATATATATATATATATATATATATATATATATATATAAACATATAAAAATGGAAAGTGACCCCGGATATGGGTCCTAGTTCGCGCTCATTTGCAAAATTTTTTCAAAATTCAAAAGTCGGGATCTCTCCAATAGTGAATTTTTTCTACGAAAATTCACTAAAAGTCTAGTTCTTTCGATATCCACTTGAAAAAAAAAACTAGAATTTAAAATTTCCGTTTTTTTCGAATAATTCAAAAACTAAAAATGCGATCTCAAATTCTCATTCAGATAATTGACAAGCATCAAAATGCACAACTTCGTCCCAATTTGAGCATCCTCGTATCTCCCAAAAGATCCCAATGGTGAGGCTCGAATTTGAACCATCCTGTGTAGACAAAGTAGAGCTTTATGTGATATTTACCACGGCCAACAAAAAGAGGTAAATGGAAAACCTGGTTTTAGAATTTCTTTATATTCCCTGGCTTTCCATCCATAACTTCATCATCGCGACAAAACAAGTGGCAGAGTTCGAGGTTGACTAGTACTCTGAGTTTCTGACTGTCAGATTCATGTCATCGTGCAAGAAAGCATTCTCGAAACTAAATTTTTAATGTTTTGACTTGCATAATATGTTAATTATTTATCCTGTTGTATCATGTAAAATGTGAGGCTAAATGCAATTCATACATATTCATACTATATTGCATGAGCAATACCAAATACAAAAATTTAAAAATTTAGTTTGAGAATGTGTGTGTCTTGTATAGACTTTATGACAGCATAACACATAATACCTAGTGTCCAATAAGTATTAATTATGAAATTGTGAAGGCCGATACTTTAAGTAAATCCACTGTCAATTTAGATAAATAAACGAATTGATTTACACTATTTTATTGAAAGTATAACTGCAGTTTTACTAAAGTTAATAGAACCTCGGTGGTTCAGGGGTAAGAACGTGTGCCTCTGAACCGAAGGGTACTAGGTTCGATCCCAGGGTACTCCTTTCACTTTTTCAGTACAAACTGTAAAATTAACATCAACCGAGGTGCTGGCATTGTATTTGAGCAAGTTGAATGTCTGCACGTTCCGCTCTTCGGAGGGGGCGTAAAGCCGTCGGTCCAGTTTCCGTGCGATGTTGGGCACGTTAAAGATCCCTACCCTCCTCACAGAAAGGCAGGGGTTCGGCAAAATTTCCAAGATAGTGGTGTGAAACTGCTCCCTGGCGTCGGTGGTTGGCCATAGTCGCGGAAATAGGCCAACGTTAAAGAAACAAAAAACACACACACACACACTAAAGTTAATAGTGTGTATCAATTAGTTTATTTATCTAAGTAATAATTATGGTAAAGGAGATCAAAACATTAAAAGTACAAATTTGTGTAAAAACATTCAACCAAAACTTGTATTTGTAATACAGAATCGAGAACAGGTACGAATAAAACCATCAAAGTTGATCCAAAAAAAGTTTTGTAAATGGGTAAAAGCCTATATTTATTTTTTGATTTTTCTGCATAAGAGATTTTACCACAATTTGCATAAAATTTAAACTCGACTTGAAACTGCACCTAATTTATTTATTATAGAGAATTGCAATTAATATAAGATGGGGTAAATCTGTTTAAGTTGATTGTCAAGTGGTTGTTAAATTTATCTTTTCTGATGGATGTCAGAGCTGATATAAAACAGGCGAATTGAATAATCTCTAAAAAAGCTTTGAGAATTTATCAAATGCAAATAAAAGTTTGTTCTTCATTTTCGTGCATTTATTTTCAAACTTGCAAACAATACAGTTGGTCATAATACTACTAATAATTATTATTTACTCAGAGAACTCACAAAAAGAAAATTATATATATATATATATATATATATATATATATATATATATATATATATATATATAAAACCTATAATTCATATTTATTTCTTTCAACCAGCTTTAGAGCTGTTAATACATATATAATAAGCATTTTAATACTTTTTAGTGGGTTTTAATCATCTTGAAATAAAATGTTCACATAGTTCTGTTTATGTTTGTTATTTACAAATTTTTTCAAGTTCAAGTAAAACTCGCTTTATATCCTTGATAATGGAATAAATTATTTCAAAAGCTCGGCAATTTAATAAAGAGTTCTTATTTTGCAACTGTCAGCTATTCCCCAATTGATATATATATATATATATATATATATATATATATATATATATATATATATATATATATATATATATATATAGACACAGATATACAAGATTGAATTGGACGAAATGCGAAAAATAAAGCTATAATTCATATGGACTTCTTTCAACCAGCCTTAAAGCTGTTAATAGAGTCTATTAGCACTTTTCGAACACCTGATACGTACAACCCATGACAATAAGAATTATAAATTTTACTTTACCATTTATAGACAGTATATTCACAATAGCAGCATTACTATCGAGAACTTATGGAACCTCAGCACATGTACGTGCTGTAGGCGGAATAAATGTATAACAATTGCAAATAATGTCAATAATCGAACGAGGCGCCCATGATATGCCTGGATGGGTGTGATACTCTCTATGTTACATCTTTAAAAAATGGGGCAACATAGTGATGGAGATCAACTATAAATACCAGAAATTTATTACACTTCTTAACACTATCGAATAGTTGTTCAACGACTTGAGTTTAGTAGCAGTATATATTAAAAATATATAGGTTAAAATGTTTAAACTGGTGAGTGAAAATGATATTGAGCAGTGCATGTAACAAAGTGTGCTAATTAAGTAACCACAGTCAGGAAAACGGATTGTCCCGCAAGTGAGAAATATCTGGAATTGTTTATCTTAAAATTTTAGGGTTATCATCTAGAGGGTTAATATTATTACTTCAGAAATGATTCGGCCATATTTGTTTTAAAGCAAAGCTTTGATAACAACATTACTTACATGATTGTAAAAATTAATTCACCAAAAGCAGCCCAATCAAACCTTTCAGATATATTAAAACGGCATAATAATTAAAATTTTACATTACGCTGGCTGAAAGAATAGTATGTTGGTTATTATTAAGTCTTGAATGGTTTCAGTAAACCTAATAACGATGAAAATACAAAATTGTGTTTCCGCGTCTCTTTGACATACTTTTTTGGCTAAGTATGATTTCTGGCAACATTTTAAAACTATGCAATCTATGGTTTTCTTTAACAGATTAACTTAGAAAACGTACGCTAATAAGCACATCACGATTTTTATATTTAACAAAATTCATGAAATAAGCGCGATGAAGGCCATCTATATATATATATATATATATATATATATATATATATATATATATATATATATATATATATATATATATATATATATATATATATATATATATATATCTATATATAGTGTGTCCCAAACTGGATGGGAATGTATTGCTATCTCCGTTATTATTACAGATAGGGAGACGGTTAAATTGGCAATATTTTGTAGAATTTAATGATCGTTTCAAATGTGACTTATACTTTGCCCTGCCTCTTTTCGTTTTTGAGTTATTTTGAAAAAACAAAATTTGTCGATTTCTTTTTCTTCAATATCTAAGTAGGCGTTGATCTGACATGTCTAAGGCTTGCACATTATTAGGACACTTCTCACAGAGTAATCTTTTTGTGCTATTCTCAACTTTGGATTGTCATTTGTTTTTGAGCTACAGGTATCAACGTTTGTTTTTATTATGGCAGCCGTATTGGATTTTTTGCTTATGTGATAGCATGTGAAAAGAGATTACGAATGATGTAAAACATGCTTGATAAATCTTGTAATTGCACTGACAATTTTGAGAAAAACCGTTTTGAGGATAGTAGGCTATGAAATTCAATACCAGAAAACAAATGACAAAAAAAGTGTTCAAAAAGCAGTAGGCCATGGAGTCTAACAATAGTCTTCTACTTTTGACATAATTTTCCGTAATTATTCACGATAAAAAACATATTGTGATTTAATTTACAATACTTAATAACGTAATAATGCTAGGTAATGTTATGTGAAACAGTTTAATAACGAAACCCGGTAATAGCAAATAGAAACTTAAACTCCACAAAACAACAGAATTACAAACGGAACTTAGCAAATAATAAAATAGAAACTTAAAAATACAGCAAACAGAAAATTGTCCAATATGGCCACCGTTTTGTTCAATGCACTTTATACACTTTTTCGAAACATGCCTGCAAACTCTGGTAAGGGTGTTTTGGTTAATATTATTTATAGCTGCTATGATTCTGTTTCGTAATTCATTAATACTTTTGTGGTGGATCGAATTTATACACATAATTCTTCAAAGTACCCCAAAAATAAAAATCCATGGGTGAGCACACCAATAAACCGGCCCATTGTTACAAATGCCACGATTATTAAAATTTTGGCACAAAAATTCTTTGACAATCCTAGCATTGTGAGCTGGACAACCGTCTTCTTGGTACCAAATCTCGTCTAAATTATCATGAACTCTTCTAATTGTTGGTAAGATATCATTTCTCAATAGATTAAGATACCTTTCCCCAGTTAAATTATTTTCAAAAAAGAACGGACCAACAATGAAGTTATCTGAAATTTTTTAAAATTAACTGTCTAATCTACAAATAAAAATAACAGTTTTTTATCTCACAAGCCACATCAAACATTCATACCAAATCTGTCTTGCAATCGTCTTTCTTCCGGAAAATTTCGGAAAATTATGTTAAAAGTAGAAGTAGACTCCATGCCTACTGCTTTTTGAACAGTTTTTTTTTGTCATTTGTTTTCTGGTATTGGATTTCATAGCCTACTATCCTCAAAACGGTCAGTGAAATTACAAGATTTCTCAAGCATGTTGTACATCACTGAAAGCTCTTTTCACAGGCTATCACATGAGTAAAAAATCCAATATGGCTGCCATAATAAAAACAAACCTTGATACCTGTAGCACCAAAACAAATGACAATCCAAAGTTGAGAATATCACAAAAAGGTTACTCTGTAAAACGTGTCCTGATAATGTGCAAGTCTTAGACATGTCAGGTCAACGCCTACTTAGATATCGAAGAAAAAAAAAACGACAAATTTTGTTTTTTTCAAAATAACTTGAAAGCAATAACTAAATAACAAACCGATTTTTATCAAATGGGGCACATATAAAAATATTGTGTTTTCCTTTGAAAAGTTCAAAATCGCAATTAGAAACGTCAAAATTGGCAACATTTAGATAAAGAAGCTAAAACGAATACGAGATATGAAGAGAAAATATCACAAGAAGAGTGTTCTACAAACCCGTACGTTTCGGCATCGACCATCATTGTCCTTCAATTTAGAAAAATGTTTCCAGAAAACTTATTTCAAATAGACCTTTTCTCTCATGATTTGGTAGTAGCTTTAGTTATTGAGTTTATCGTTAAATGGTCTATAATTTTTAAAAAAATTCCGTAGAAAAGAGACAGTCACTTTAAATTTTGTAAATATTTCTACAAATGAGTACGAACTAGCCCCCCTAGAACGCATATCCGAGTTTAGTTTCGGTTTTTATTTGTTTTCATATATACAGGCTGACGCATTTCTACGGTAAAGCTCCGTGATTATACAGGATACGATAAAAATTGTATTGGTTAATTATAGGGCGTCTTGAGCTGCATCTTATACAACTATTTTTACAATCACGGCCCATAAGTCATTGGTGATAAAAAATTTCTTTTTTTTTTCAATCGAACTCGCCTTATATGATTGCATTTTCCATAGAAATATAATGCATGTTTGTAAGAATGCACACCTTGGGCCGCAGCAAGTGTGTTATGGTAGCGAACTTTCACTAAATGCTTCAAATTTAAATAGCTCAATCTGCTATTTACCTAATGTTCGTTGCCCAAAAAAACTAGTTTTTTCGGGAACATGGCAAAGCTTTGCACATTCTTTAACAATAAATATATTTTGATGAAATATAGTACATTGTTTCTAGTATATAGGTTATACTGGTAACTAAATTTAATGCCTTGCTTTTTTACAAAATGACATAATTGCTATTACGAACATTTTAATGAAAATTCAGTACCATAACGCACTTGTCCGCTCAGACTTTTTTAAACCTCTGTAAATAGCAGCTATTTAACTTACATTTGATACACACGTCGTTACAGAAACTATAACAATACCGAATTTATAGCTTGTAGTTTTTTAATGAAATTTTCCTACCATAACGCACTTGCTGCGTCCAGACAAACAAACTTTTGCTTTGCAAATCAAAAGCTATTTAAAATTGCTTACATTGTGTGGGTATTAGCTATTATGCCTTATAATGTTTCAATCACAACCAATCTAATAATTGAGCTTTATTATGGTTGTCACTGCTTTGCTTGCTACAAGCGACGGTGTTTTAATCTTTTCACTTTTCCTTAACTACTAGGTTTACAAATTAATTTTCCATACGTTTTCATGTAACATAGTCCCTATTACATAATATTCTATAGGTAAAGCTTGGCCTTATATTTTTTTTAACCAAAATTTGTGTCTATCTTAACCTAGTTAGTTCTCGCAGAACGGATATATATATATATATATATATATATATATATATATATATATATATATATATATATATATATTTTATGGTGCTAAAATTAGAACTAGAACAGTTAAAAGTATGGATGCAGCAAGTGCGTTATGGTAGCTAATTTTTGTAAAAATGTTTTTAAAATGACATTTGGTTCACGGTATAACCTATATAGTAGTAAGAATTCCATATTCCATTAAAATAGCTTTGTAGTTTCAAAAAGTACAAACATTTTCCGAAAATAAAGTTAAAAAGTTCCAGACTTTCCTGGACAACGAACCTGTTCAAGCTATTTACACACCTGCCAAGATGTAATTATTGACAAACAGCTTTATGACTCAAGATGAAAAAAAATTTATTAAAATTTGTAAAAATTTCTTTTACCTAAATTCACCATTTTTTTGCCGAAATTGCCTTCAGTAATGTTAGACTATATTATATTTTTCACAAAAATTCGACAATTTTTTTTTACAATAACTTAATACTTATTATTAATTACGAAGGTTTCACAAAAAAATGATTTCTACGGAAACACTAAAAACATTTCTGGGAAAACTTTTCAAATTCAGCCACTATTTGAGAGTGCCTGTATACGACAGCTCGATTTTTTCGACGTGTAATACAAACAAAAAGCTCCCTGAACTCGTCATTTCAATGGTGATCCGCTATCTATATTGGTAAAAAGGCCGTTTCACAATTTGTGACATGTGTTTGTGCAATGTGCCAAAAATGCGGAAAACAATTAAAATAACTCAAAAACGATGAACGATATAAATTTTTTTCCTACAAGCATAGATTATAATTTAATAGAAAATGCAAAAATGCAATAACATGAGGAGTGTTCTATTAAAAAAAAAATGAAAGTGTGTATCACCAACGACTTATGGGCCATTCTGTGATTATCAAAATAATTTTATAAGATGCAGCTTAAAATACCCTATAACTAACGTATACAATTTGTGCTCGTATCTTGTATATAAATGAAAACATTGAGTGTTCCCCTAGAGATGCGTATATGTGTAAACAAAACAAAAAACTCTGGACGCAGCAAGTGCGTTATGGTAGTGATTTTTCATAAAAATGTTTTTGCAAATATGTGTTTTCTTTTTAAGAAAGCAGGCATCAATTTTGGTTACCAGTATAACCTATATAGTAAAAACAATGTGCCATGTTTCATAAAAATAACTTTATTGTGTGAAAATGTACAACAATTTCCAAAAGTAAACTTAAAGTGTTCCCGGAAAAACTCGTTTCTTGGTTAACCTTATAGGTTAATAGTAAATTGGGCTATTCAAATATGAAGCATTTGATCAAAATTCGCTACCATAACGCACTTGCTGCATCCATAATTCCTTTTCTTACAAACATGCATTATATTTCGATCGAAAATGCAAAAATGCAATAACATAAGGCGTGTTTGATTGAAAAAAAAAAAGAAAATTTGTATCACCAACGACTTATGGGCCATTCTGTGTAAAATTGTACAAAAATTTCCAAAAGTAAACTTAAAGTGTTCCCGGAAAAACTCGTTTCTTGGTTAACCTTATAGGTTAGTAGTAAATTGGGCTATTTAAATATGAAACATTTGATCAAAATTCGCTACCATAACGCACTTGCTGCATCCATAATTTCTTTTCTTACAAACATGCATTATATTTTGATCGAAAATGCAAAAACATAAGGCGTGTTTGATTGAAAAAAAAAAAGAAAATTTGTATCACCAACGACTTATGGGCCATTCTGTGATTGTAAAAATATTTTTTTAAGATGTATCTCAAGACACCCTATAATTAATATATACAAAATTTTTTCATATCTTGTATGATAACGGATATATTGGTCTTTATTGATTTTTTACGAAAATTCGACAAAAATTATATACCATTAAACGATAAACTCTATAGCTAAGATTAATGCCAAGCATTAGAGAAAAGGTTTATTTGAAATTAATATTCTGGAAACATTTTAGTAAAATGAAGGACAGTGACTGTTGAAACTAAGACTTCAAGTATTGTAAAACATCCTTCTTGAGACATTTGATTTCCATAGCCCGTATAAGATTCAAGTTATTTGCCTAAATGTTGCCGATTTTGACATTTTAAATCGCAACTTTGACGTTTTGAGGAAAACCCCAATCAATTTTACTTTAAATGCCTATAACTTTTTTGCCTTTCGACCTATATAGCTAAATTTTGGTATGTATTTTACCTATAAGGATATAAACTCGCGTACCAAATTTAGTTGCCCTTAGTTTGTTAATTCTGGAGATATAATTTTTTTTCGAAAAAAAACACAAAATTTTCTGGGAAAGCCTGGGCAGATTTTTCTGGCTAACGAACTTATCCAAGCCATTTGCAAAATGAATTTATTCACCAAATTTAATCAAAATCGGCGCATTATTTTTTGAGTTATCGGTGTGATACCTATATATATATATATATATATATATATATATATATATATATATATATATATATATATATATAAATTGCAACTGACCCCGGATATGTGTTCTGGGGGGCCTAATTAGCGCTCATTTGAAGAATTTTTTTCAAAATTCAAAAGTCGGGATCTCCTCATTAGTGAATCTTTGTAAGAAAATTCACTAAAAACTGAAACTTACCCCGTATATGGGTTTTAGTGCTTCTAGTTCGGGCTGTTATGAAGAAATGTGTTCAAAATTCATAAGTCGCTGTCTTCTCAATAACGAATTTCTTCTACGAAAATTTGCTAAAATATGGACTATTAAACCATAAACTCTATAGCTGAAACTACTGCCAAAGAATCAGAAAGAGGGTTTATTTGAAATGGATTTTCCGAAAATTATTGAGTAAAATGAAGGACAATGATGGTTGAGGCTGAAACTTAAGGCTCCGTAAAACACACTTATTATCACATTTCTTCTACAGTAGTATATATTTGATATTTGTTTAAATGTATTATGTATGTTGTGGTCAAAATTTAGCCTTCAACGAGATAGTCAGCTTTTGTATCGCAATTTCACCTATGATTATCTACTGACCTGTCATTATGTTTTGGTGTTGCTTTAGGATTTCTAAAAATAAAATATTTTACGCAATTTTAAACTGTTGTTAATGAATGCTTTAAATAGCTTGTGACAAAAAGAAGCGTTAAAAGGGAAGGTCCGACGCTTTACCGAAAAATAGAGATCTTATCTTTAGTAATTTAAATGTCTTCTACTTTAAGGTAATAAATTAAAGCAAATTATTTGCCTTCGAAAAAGCATCAAAAGCACTTTTATTATATGAATATTAGTTATTTGTGATGGGATGCTAGAAAGAGGTAATGCAACGTTAGTGAGATATCGAGGTTAATATGTTGTAACAGCGTAACTGCATCTTGGTAATGTTTATTCATCTAATAATTGGTTCTTGCATTTGTAAGTTAAAGAAGCACCTACACTTCAGTGATTTGTATGTAAATAAAGGTATTTAAATATGTGATAATGTCTTACTTATGCAGGACGTGTTTTCTTCACTTTAATTACGAATTAATGTGCTATCAATTTTTAGATGTGCATAACTCACCATCTGTTATATTGTAACATTTTTACACGATATCGTTTTATCTTTATTTGAAAGAAAAATTACTTCGATAATTAATATGGAACTCTTTGCAGGCAGTTGAACATTATAAATTATACTGTTAACTGCATATGTAAAAACATCTTACCTAGCTTCAAGAGTGCTTGTTTTCTCTCAGGTATGCCTTTTACGGCATCGTCAAGCGTGAAAAGTTGAACCCATTGCAGGAAGGAAAACAAATATTTGTGATGCCAGAGAATAAGTCTCTAGATCTGCATTTGGTATGGTACGGTTTTATCAAGTAGTAGCAACAATTAATGAATCATTCTGTGAACCTTTGTAATGTTAGTTTCGAACCTCCTATTACTTTCACACCCTCTGTAAACTACCGACAATACAATATACAGAAGTAACACAAGGCCGTAACCTTCAAAGCGAAAAAAAAAACGGTTCTAAAATTCGCAGGGGTTCATAACAGATTGTTCTCGACTATTTGGTGGCATCACTGAGATTTTTTGAAGCACCCTCCCCTATTTGGAGGATGACAAGTCTTTAAATTGTTAAATAGCAACATGGGTAATGCGACACATTTCTGGAAAGCGTATTCAGCGTGTTTAGCGTATTTTTTATTTTATAATTACCTTTAGCAAGAGTGAAAACATTGGGCTTTTCATGAAAATCAATAAAGTAAAACAAAGAATATTTAACTAGTTTTATCTCTGTGTAAAGAAGCCTACGTGGCGTCCTAATCAGACATGGAATTTATTTAAGCGATAATACAGGCTACACTTTAATAATTTGATACAGAAAATCAGTTTTGTCAAAATTATTAGCCTAATCATCCACGGTGTCAACCATTTTGGTTTGTGAATTAAAGCATTAGTGTTTTTGATAACGTACTTTGTTAACTTTTTGTGATATGGCTCACCTAAGTGAACAAGAACGTATCGAAATTTTAATGATAATTGGTTATGGTGAGCGTAAACGACGTTTGTCATTTATTCAGTGAGGTTCACCCTGACCGCCCATCGAGTCTACGTTAAGCAGACTTTACCACAAAGAATCGAATTTTGTGAACAAATATTTCAGATTATTCAAGAAAAGGACGATTTTTTGAACTATGTTGTTATCTCTGATGAAGCTGCCTTTTGCTTGAATGGTAGTGTAAACAGCCACAATTTGTCTGACACTAACCCCCACTGGATTGTTAAATTCATGCCTAAAATCCACAAAAACTGAACGTATGGGCCGGAATTGTTAGTCATCATCTAACTTGATGCTTTTTCTTTAAAGTAACTTTAACAGGTCTACGCTATTTAATATTATTGCGGGAAGGTATTGTGCCCTGAATCAGATAACTCTTTTAAAACGATTTTCCAAATGTCTACTTCCAACGAGATGGCGCTTCACCTCATTTCAGTAGAAACTAAGAGAGTACCTTAATGTGACATTTCCTAACCGATGGATACGCAAAACAGGATCCGTTAAGTGACCAGCCAGATCTACAGATTTGTTTCCACTCCGTTTTTTGGGGTTTATTTAAATAGGGTTATTTACTACCATCCGCCCGCGAATTTGGAACACTACGAGATTGTGTGTGTATGTGTAAATGTGGATAACATCAGATGTTAACGTGTATTGGCCAAAGACTTTTATTTATTTTTTAAAATATTATTCTTTTAACACTTAAAAAAATCCTTTCGAGAACACTAACCGCTTTATTATTTGCGGATTATTTGGTTTTATTCGACTAGGCGTAGATATACTCTTTACAGTGCTTACATAGGCATAGTATTAAATAGTTTTACCAAGTAAGGGGAACAATATGATATAAAACTTCACCCTACCAATCGCTGTGCAGACTAGTTCAAGGCACAATGATTTTGTAATGGGTGGAGTAGAAAGACTAAGGGCATGCACAATAAGCCAAAGGCTGCAGTACTATGGGACGGCAACGACGCCCTGAAAGAGAGGAAAAAAGGGCAACGACAATCAATGTAACAAAATAAAGTTTAACCACATCAACTGTGACCAATCACATCTAGTAGGCTTTTGATACTGCCCATATATTTACCTGACAATTAAAGGAGATTGTGGACGAAGTGCGGCCAAGAAAAACATGTCTATTGTGTTAGTTAATTTCAATGTAAAATACAAGTTAATTGATAATTCCCTGTAGGATTGTTTATTTTTTCCTGTCACAAGTAAGATCTTAATAAAGGCCATCTACACTTCAGTTAACTAATTTTATGTTTACTTTCTAGATTTTTTTGCTTGGAATAACGGCACTGTCGGTTAACGCCGATGTATCACATATAGCTGGTAATTATAGAAGGCCATTTGGAACGAACCCCTTTGGAGCTCCAGCACCTGCTCCTGTAGCCCGGCAAACAGGTTTTCACACAGGACCTCAGATTGCAATTCTCAGGCAAGACTCAAATATATCTCCGGAAGGTAGCTATGCCTTCAAGTAAGTATATATTTACCTGGTATATTAACCATTAATTACATTATTTCGTTGGTGCTAAAGAAGTTTTACATCATTAGGATGCACTTATAGCAATACAATTTTCCATAAACCAAAATTGCTTTCAACCAGTTAGGGACTATAAGACTTTTTTTTAATGAGTACAAGCTTGGTACATCAGAATATTAAAAAATGTATATCGACTCCAAAACGCGTTCACACTTTTCATTTCCTTAAATGAGTATAATCTAAAGACCCTAGGACCCATTCACTCTTCATAGTCTACATAAACGATCTGTTTGATTTCATGTCACAGAGTCACTGCATTTATTATCCTGATGCTACGTCACTTATATGAAAATACTGCGACCCAGATATCCTGAAGCTTCTGTCTCCGCGGATCTCCAAAAAATATTAGACTGGGGAAGCAGAAATCTTGTACAATTCAACCCCACCAAAACTAAGTCTTTCTTTCTTTCTCACAACAGATACACCAGCCCTAGACCCATCACAATGAACAACCAAGTTATTCAAAGTAATGAGTCCCTTTCTCTTGTTGGCATTTCTGTGGATCGAAATCTTAATTCGCACCAACATGTCACATCAATTGCAGAAGCGGCTGCTAAGAAATTAGGTTTCCTCTTCCGGGCTCGCAAATACTTTTCACCAGCTAATCTCTATACCCTATTTACTTCACAAATAAGGCCAAACCTCGAATACTGCTCCCACATCTGGGGTGCAGCTGCCGCTTCTACACTCGCTATCCTGGACTCCATTCAAAAGAGAGCTATACGTCTCATCGGTGACCCTACCCTCACCCAAAGGCTGCCATCCCTTGTCAACCGACGTGCCGTTGGTGGCCTCTTTCTTTTATAAGTATCTGCACGAGCACTGCTGAGGGGAGCTTTCTTCCATAGTTCCTTCACCTGCTGCTCCCAACAGATCTACCAGGGGAACAGAGCGAATACACCCTTTTACTGTTCAGGTCACCAGATATATAACATTTTGTTATGCCCGCTCTTTTGTCCCGGGGACTTCCAAGTTGTGGAATTCCTTGCCGGCACATGTTTTTCCTTCTCCTTCGAACCTCCAAACCTTCAAGTCCAGAATTAACAAGTTGCCTCTTTCCTCCTGGTCGACACCCACGGTACGATAGTGTTTAGGCTGTAAGCTCTCGTGGTGTGTTGTTGAAAAAAAAAGATCTAAACTGAGAAGTTGGCAGAACTGTGGTTCACACAAAACAACTTAAAATGAAACACAGAAAAAACGGCTACGGTAATATTTCTCACAAATTTGGAAGTGTCCGCGAAAAATGATGCTAATCTCCTTGCCTTTATTATAGATGAAGCTCTTAAGTGGGATGGTCGTATTTCTCTGCTGAAGAGTAAGTTCTCAATCTCATTTTTTGTGATCAGTGGGTTGAGGAATTTGATTGACATAAGTTCACTTATAGCAGCCTATTTCTCCCTAGTCCACAGCCACCTATTTATCGTATGGCACTCATTTGTGGGACAATTCATCAAATTATATACAAATCTTCAGACTCAAAAAGAAAGTTCTCATGTCGATTGCGGAAGTTGGCTGCCGTGAACATTGTAACCGTAATTTATTAGTCTGCGAATTATGTATCCTCCCGCTATATACATCTTTAGTCACTTATTGAATATACACAAGAATAAATTCAATTATCAATTAAATTCTGCATACCCTAACAATAGCGCAAGATCGGCTGGTTTAATGCGACCGCAGAGATTAAGACCACAAAAATCAGTGGAGAATTCTTTGCACAACGTCTTATATAATAATCCACCAGTTCATATAAAGTCCTTAGATTATGGCAAATTTATAAACTTTATAAGGCATTGTTTTACACAAAACGCTTACCATTCCGTTTCTGAGTACATTGATGCACCCATAGTACTATAGCGTTTGTGTCTCACCCTGTGTGTGTATATTAAGGGAAGTGAATTTTAGATAACGCTGTATATGTATGTGTGTATATACAACTATATATTCTTGTTGTTTATTGTTTTTATTTTTATGTCTTATTTTATATGTACACATGCAATAATTTGTAATTCACAAAATGTATTTATTGTATAGTAATTTTTAACTACGTTGTGTATACTTTGCCCCTGTGCTTTTTAAATCTTTGATTTTATTAGTGTATTCTCTTGACTTGCCGCAATTGTACTTTTATTGTGTAAAAAGTGGTCGAATTAATATATATATCTATCTAGATCTAGCTACATATCTACTTTTATGAATTGACAACCTTCGGGCTTTTAAACTCCGACAGGAGAAATATTTACTCATCTCAGGGATTAAATTCGCATGGGGTAGTTTTTAAGTTTTTGGGCTATGAATGATGACGCGATGTGTCTACATTGTCCAAAAATCTGCGCACAATGTGGGCAGTTGCAAGGATTATTGGTTTCTTCATTGCCCTAGATATTTTCTAATGTCGAAAATCTTCTTAGAAACCACACATCTTGATGAAATTTATTGTTTTCATTTCAATTTATTGCTGCCATGAGTAGACCACTTGTAAGGTATAGAAAAAAGGTTTAGTTTATCCTTAGAGTCTATCATCGTTGAGTAATTTTCCAAAAGTCTGTCGATGCCGTAGAATGGTGAAACTGGTTACAGAAAAGAAAATAGACAACTGTAGAGCCAAAGAAAAAGTCTCAACAACTGCATTTAGCAGATTTCTAAGTTTTTCCCAAAGCCATGAAAAAGCTTTATTTGCACTGGCCTGGGAGTAAATAAAACGAACGCCGCCATTAAAGTTAAGGAAAAAGCCACTTGTATTGTGTATTTACTTGTAGAATTTATTCTTACGATTTATGCCTATACAATGCGTTTGAAAAGTAAGGAATACGTTAATTTTCCCTGTTAATCTATTAATTATTATCAATAGAAAGCGATCAGCTCACAGTTTTCGAAAGGCACTTTTTAGATAAAAATCTTTCGGCCCACTCCCTTTTGAAGCTTAAATACCCTTACAAAATTTTTGAATAGAATTTGAAGTCGCGTGAAAACTCTTTTAAAGGCAAATTAGTCATCTGTTTGACACCATAAAAAATCAAATTTGGACCAATAGGCTATTAAAAAATACTTTCAAAAAGCAACAAGTAAATGGCAATGACAATAAAAATTGTTGAGTGGATTTAAAAAGTGCTAAATTACATACCTAAAAAGACCATATTGTTCCTGACAATATCAAAGTCAAAGGACACATTCTCCTAGCACATTATTTTTGACTTCTGGAGATATATCAGTTAAGACCTGGCGAATTCTTTTCTTCTGTCTGACATCGTTTAGGTGGCCTGGCCTGTCTTTGTAAACTTTCGATTTTAAACACTGTTTCCCCCAAATACATATTGATGATATCAGGAGACCTTGGGGATCACTCTATAATTCCCCTTCTTGCAATTCACCTGTTCCAAAACATCTGAACTAAGTAAGTTTGGATGGGTACCGCATGGTGTGCAGATGCTCCATCCTGTTTGAAAAAGAGGTGGTTACCTGGTGTGGAATTAAGTCTACCTAAAAAGAATTCAAACATATCTTGCCAATTAGCGTCTGATCAAAACTAAGGACGTATGATTTAATGTTAAATTATTTTTCATCTACATGGGAGTATTTGTAGCCCAGTATTGGTAGTTGTGTCTATTGACTTCACAGTTGATGTTAAAATTTGCTTCGTCTAAAAAAATTAAATAATTGTAATACACGTCTGCTGATTCGTGAGATGGAAGTGTATCTGTGGTACCCACTTGTCTGGACGACTATAGAAGTGATTTAATCAAGCCCAAAAAACACTTCTCATAGTCATGTAAATTTTTAATTTTCAATCGGGAGAGTCAAGGAAAATTCAGGCAAATTATGATGATCATTAAGGTAATAACCATAGTTTCTCAAATAAATCTTGTATCGAGCAAACGATAAGCCGTGGATTTTGATATGTCTTAGGTTGATTAAATTTATTTAAGAGAATAATGTCAAGTATCTTGCAGTGGCAATAAAGCACCAAACTTAATATTTTCAGTTTGTAAAGGCCGTCGAGATTTAGATAAATCTCGAACAGATGCGATATCCCTATTTATTTTTCAATATTGGTCACCGTCAGGTACTTAACTGTTTGAAATATTTCGTGATTAAAATAAGTTATCGGCACTAAAACAAAATCCCTGCCTAAACTGATAACGATTTGGCATTATCAAAATCTCAAAATTGGGTTTGTCTCGAATTAAAGTGACACTGCTTTTTGAAAATCATATTTTTTTTTCGAACACCATTATTAAAAATTTATATTTTTACATTGCTGAACATCGAATTATATCCCTTGTAAGAAGAGGTATCAAGCGAACCTATTTTCACTTTCACAGAAATTTTGTGACGGTAAATTCCCTTCAAATAAAGTTAGTGTGGGTAGAAAAAATGTTTAGCTAAATAAGTGTCGTTTAAAAAATCTAAGTCGATGCTGCTCAGCATTTCTTTAAAAAAATACTAATAACAGTGAAAAATAAATGATTATATTCTTTTGAAACACTGTAATAAACATGTTTGCAACCCATGGGTGTTCCACTTTAACAAATAACGGAGAAAAATAAAGCGATTATTTTCTTTTGAAACACCCGGTACTAAACTTTTTGCAATGCGTTGGTACTCCATTTTAAATTTGTTTTCAGCTACGAAACAGCCAATGGTATTTCTGCCCAAGAGCGTGGAGACGTTCGTTCTCTAGGTCCAGAACAAGCCCAGAAGAATGTTCAAGGATCATTCAGCTTTACTTCACCAGAGGGCATTCCTATATCTGTTTCGTATATCGCTGACGACAATGGTTTCCAAGCTGTTGGAGATGCCATTCCTACACCACCTCCAATACCAATTGAGATACAGAAGTCCTTAGCGTACAATGCTGCTCATCCCGAAGAAGACGATGGTGGCCAATCATATCCCTCTAACAATAAAAGATACTACTGAAGATCTAGTTTTTGGATTACTCTTTTGGTGTAACGAATGGAAACGATGTACCGTACCTATTGTCGATATTAACTTTATAAGTTGCCCATATATTTTATGTAAGATATTTTTTATATTTTGTGTTTTTATATAGTATTAAAGATTTTGTATTTTGAAGTGTAAACTCACTTATTTAGTAACACAACAACCCCCTAGTTGGAATTTTTAAGGGATCATTAGAACAAAATAGGTATATTTAGGAAAATTGCAATTCATTACAATATACGTTTTTGTGTGATGATCGTTTTATTAACAAGGTGTGCTTAAGGAATACGTATTACAAATTTATAGGTCATGTAGAAAATGCAAAATAAATACAAGCTTCGCAATAAGCATGTGGGGTTGGAGCTTTAGTTTTAGAGATAAAGGGTGTTAACGTCGTTTAAGTTATCGGTTGGAAAATACTTTACTGATTAGGACCAAATTTGGGAGTTCCCCTTATTTTATTAATGGCTTGGATAGATTCGTTCATCAGATGTTAACCCCCAATTTTTCTTAACAAAAATTTAAAAAAATATATTTGTTTAACCGCAACCCCTTTTATAGTTCTTTAAGTGATTGTAACAAACATTTACAGTTTTAAAGAACACAGATAGACGTGGTTTTGATTAAAGAGCAACAAAGTTATTCGAAGATTAATAATAAAATAATCCATGACGTAACTTCAAATTCTGTAATGTAATATCTACAATGTTGGACAAAGACAGATGACGCTACCTGTACTGCTATGATATTTAAATAAAACGTGGATACAAATATAAAAAATGGAAGTTACAATCATTGCAAGATATGAAGATGTAGCTGTTTCTTACCGGGGTTGCCAGATCTCCAAAATTTCATGTAGTTAAACCTTTCATGTATAAAAATCTCAAATTTTCACAGCTTCCTATAATAAAGAAAACATTTTATAAAATTTTATTTTATCAGTTAGTTAAAATATACCGTAATAGATCGCTGTATTTAATACCTGCAAATTTCGAATTATCCATTTCTCATGTGTTTTAATTTATCCCTCCAATCCTAATTTACTTACTCCGATGTCATTTGTCGTTATGTGGTAATGTCATTTGGTGTTAATTGTCAATATCAAATTGGAAATTTAACCGCAATTTTAGGTTTTAGACATGATACAAATACTAGAGAGATATGATAATGCGGCCACCTATAATTCGACATGGGGTGAGTACAGTCGCAACATAATAATACTGCGGTACAGTGAGTTTGCGGTTTTATCATCTCATAACCTCTCAACAAATTACGAAACTGTTGTTTTTTATTGGATTTTATAAATGTGTTTCACTAATTTTTGGATGCATACAGTTGGAAATATTTTTTTATAATCAGAATACTACTGTGACATGATGATGAAACGCGCTCTAAATAACTGATCTACCTTTCAAGTTTGTGCTGCCACAGTGTTAATTAAGGCCCCCTCCCCCCTTAATTATAGTTATCTTGTGCTTACATATGTAATATAAAAATGAAAAATAAATGAAAATGCAAGTGAACCTATTTAATTTGGTGACATATTCTACATTATCTGAAAAATAGATTATGGGCGACGAAGTAGAATGTAATTTCGGTAAATAAATCACTCAAGGCTTTTATCAAGACTATGTTTATTTGGAATGTCTTCTTCACTATTGGCTTTGTTTGGGAGTTATTTGTCTGTCAGGTCTCAATATGTATGCTGAAATGGAATTAAATGTGATGCCTTTTATGCAACTTCCGGTGCACCTTAGGGTTTAAACCTTGGCCCGCTCTTATTTTCTCTATACATTAACGATTTACCCGACTCTGTTGATTGTATGTTGATGACGGTAGGCTTTTCAACAAAATAGACTCGATAGACGACTGTATTCCTCTCCAGTTGCAACTTCAGGCTATGAGCGATTGATGTCGGAGTAACCATATATCCTCGAATATTTCAAAGTGTAATATTTTAACTTTTTCTTTAAAACGAAGCTCGTTATTTTTAATTACTCTGTTGATCAATCTGTTCTTCACAGGTCAACTTGAGTCAGAGACCTGGGAGTTTATTTTGATTCTAAAGTCTTTTTCATCGAGCATGTACATCATATTAGTTCCTGCGCTCTTAAGCTCTTGGGCTTTATTGTTCGTCATACGAAATCTTTTAGCAAAATCCAGGCCTTGAAGGTGTTATTTTTTGCTATAGTTCGTTCTCGTCTTGAATACGCCTCTGTTGTATTGAGCCCCATTCACAATGTCCATATTTCCCGTATTAATAAGATCCAGAGAATATTTCTAAAGTTTGTGTCTTATAAGGTTGATGGTGTTTATCCTCCGAGAGGTCTCTAAAACAGTTTTCATCTTGAAAGGTTTCATTTCCAGTCCCTTCACTAGAGGAGAATAATTGCCACTGTATGTTTTTTTTATTGAAAATACTCCGTGGGTATGTGGATTTTTTTTACTATCTTTTATAACATTTAAATTTTTCCACGTCTCTAATCGCATTATTCAGCAACTGGCAGACTATAGGCACGCTCGTGTAATATACTGTGTAAATCTCCGCTAGTAACTGGCATTTCGTTTTATAATAATGTTGATCCAATTGTGGACGTCAACTTTGACTCGCTGAGGAGATTTGTCAGTAAGTTAATGATATTTTTTTCATCTATTATTTAATATAACTTCATTTTTTGTTTAAAATTTGTATCACTTGGTTAAGTTTCGTTATATATATATATATATATATATATATATATATATATATATATATATATATATATATATATAATTACTCATTGTTATCTTATTTGTTTATTTCTTGTTTGCTATAAATTGTACTTTTTTCAATTAACCCTGTAATTGGAGTTATGTATTTGGTTCAATAAATTATTATTATTATTATTATTATTAAATAAAGTAATTTTTCAGAACTTTTAATATAAGGCTAAATTACTAATATATTGTATATTATTCTTATGAAAAGTCACTACCATAACACAATTGCTGTGTCCCGAACTTTTTTTCAATAATTTATATGCGACTGACTTTATTGCATTGCCACATTTATATATATATATATATATATATATATATATATATATATATATATATATATATATATATATATATATCTCATTTTATTTTGGGAAGAAAATTTATCTTACGTTTTCGTCGTATTACACCACACACAGTGATCACAATACTTTTCGAAACAGTACAATAAATGTTGAAAATGACGACCACCAGCATATACGAAAGCATTGTACCTTCGAAAGACATGTATCTCTTGCGCTGCAGTAAAATATGTGCTACAGATCTTCTTCAGATTCAACAGCTGTTAAATAAACTAAACTTAATATGACCTCCAAAAAATCTAGTGGTGTAAAGACCGGAGAGCGTGGCGGCCACGCAACTGGCCCCCCTAGATCAAGCCATCATATACTTGGTTAAGGTAGTTTCGGACATCAAACGAAAAGTTGGCTAGTTCTTTGTCACGTTGCAGCAAGGACTCTGGACGAATTCCCAAAGGTACGAACCCAACAACTCTGGCAATACTTGTTGCAAGAATGTCAAATAAACGGAACCGGTTTGCCTATTTGGGAGGAGGTACAGACCGAATAAGCGACCGTCAATATTACCAGCGTACACATTCACAATAAACTAGTGCTGAGTTTTAGGTGAGCGAATGACGTGCGGATTTTCTTCGTCCTATGCATGGCTTTTACATGAATTAAAAGCACGTCTCGTGGGTAAAAATCACAACCCGTGGAAATTGTGCTTGCAAGTAACATCGTGGTGGTGGGAAATCAACTGTAGTTTTTCTTGGACGCTTTGTACATGAAAGGCCTGAAGCTGTCGCTCAACCGAAACTTCCCAAACTTGCCAAACTTTCCATTCAGGTGGTTCACACTCATGATATGTGCAACGTTTCGACAGCTAACGGATGGATTTTGTTTCTATACAACACAATAGATAACATACAAACACCCGTTAAATAAAATGAACATTAGATTTTAAAATACAAAGGATTGAATGCACTACATCTACAAAATCTTAACCTAAATTACCTAGTCGGTAGATAGCATGTCTCCGAGTTTCAAATAGCCAGGACTGTACCCTTTTTTTTTAAACAATCTTTATGAATGTACTTGTCCTATATCCAGTGGCAAAACATCGTACACTCCCAAACCAATATACAGAAAGTTGTTCGACCAATCCTTTTATTCGCTCTCTGTTTTACAGTTACCACATTTTTTAACCGTGTTTGGTAAGTGTGTTCCGGGAAACTTCTGGATATTCATTACTTGGTTTTCAGAATATAGCAGATCGCTGGGGTAAGTCATATTTTCACCACATATAATTTTCAGTATCCATCTCTGTGTGGTTTCCTCTTTTCTCATATATTCGCTTGGTACGGAGTGGTGTGCCACAGGGATCTATTATTGGGTCGTTCCTCTTTACGATATACACCCACCGCTTCAGCGATGCGTTGAGATATTCAAGCATACAGATGTACGCGGATGACACTCAGGTTTACATGTCATTTGATGTTTGCGACGTTGGAGACGCCGGGGCAAAAATTAATAGTGATTTGGACGATTTCCGTCAGCTGGCTGAGCAGCATTCACTGCGGCTGAATCCCAGTAAGTCGCCGGTGATTCTCTTTGGTAGCCAAGTGCATTACGAGAGGGGTAAGTGTGACGTCAGAGTGGAAATTGGTGGAGTTTGCCTTAAGGTTGTGAATGAAGTTAAAAATTTGGGCATATAAATGAATAATACGTTTAGGTACAGGCAGCACATTAGCTCGTGTTTGCAGAAGGCATATAACAGTCTGCGGTTGCTCTTTCCACTTCGATCCTATCCTCATGTGGAGACCAAACTGATGCTGGTAAATGCTATGGTTCTCTCGCAATTTACATACTGCTCAGAGCTTTACTATTCGTGTGTAGATAGTTATGATGCTGGAAGAATTTAGCGTGTTTGAGATTTGCTTATGGTGTTCGCAAGTATCAGCGCATTTAGTGTGAGCTCATGGAGTCAAGGTGGCTAAATATGCAAAGTAGATTTACACTCAGGGCGGCGGCACTCTATCAAACTGCCCTCCTTACTTATCCAGAAGGATCACTTATAGGACCGATGTACATAATGTAGATGTTAGAAGGAAAGGACTGATCTCGCCGCAAAAACACAGAGTAATCTTGTTCAGAAAGTCATTTATGTACCAGATATACAACGCTGTCGATGATGCCCTCAAAACGAGTTCCGTGTCCACTTTCAAGCGAAAATTATTTCTCGAGCTCCTTCAACGCCAACCGTAGAGATCTATCATCTTGGGTCCTACTAAATAGTCTGTTGAAGAATGCGTCCAATAGAATTGATGTGCTTTTCTTGTGGGACTTTTTGTGGAATTTTTTCGTGTGTTTTTTTGTTGTTGTATTGTGTGATGCTTCGCTTGCCTTGCTCACACATAATTTTCAGCAAATCGGTGCTATTATGTATTCTGAGCCTAGTGGAAGAGCAGGGAATGGTATACCATTCATCTGAACTTCGCCGTTAGTTGCATAGGTTAATGATAGCATTAATTCATATTTTTAGTTTTAATTAATTTATTTTCTATATTTCTGGGAAATAAATTTTGTGTCTTTTTTATTTTCCTCTGTGAATAAACAATATTTTATTATTATTATTATATATTCAGAACTAGATTCAAAGAGCATTTAGCACAATTAAGATATAGTACTATAGATAGGTCCTCCTATGCCCGTATTTGGGATAATAATCACCACGTTAATGAGGAGAATCTAAAATTAATAAAAAATGTTAGACAACCAGGACACCTAAGCACCGTCGAACAAATATATATATATATATATATATATATATATATATATATATATATATATATATATATATATATATATATATATATATATATATACATACATATATATATATATATATATATATATATATATATATATATATATATATATATATATATATATATATATATATATATGGACACGGGGAACTCGTTTTGAGGGCATCATCGACAGCGTTGTATACAGTGTATATCTGGTACATAAATGACTTTCTGAACAAGATTACTCTGTGTTTTTGCGGTGAGATCAGTCCCTTCCTTCTAACATCTACATTATGTACATCGGTCCTATAAGTGATCCTTCTGGATAAGTAAGGAGGGCAGTTTGATAGAGTGCCGCCGCCCTGAGTGTAAATCTACTTTGCATATTTAGCCACCTTGACTCCATGAGCTCACACTAAATGCGCTGATACTTGCGAACACCATAAGCAAATCTCAAACACGCTAAATTCTTCCAGCATCATAACTATCTACACACGAATAGTAAAGCTCTGAGCAGTATGTAAATTGCGAGAGAACCATAGCATTTACCAGCATCAGTTTGGTCTCCACATGAGGATAGGATCGAAGTGGAAAGAGCAACCGCAGACTGTTATATGCCTTCTGCAAACACGAGCTAATGTGCTCCCTGTACCTAAACGTATTATTCATTTATATGCCCAAATTTTTAACTTCATTCACAACCTTAAGGCAAACTCCACCAATTTCCACTCTGACGTCACACTTACCCCTCTCGTAATGCACTTGGCTACCAAAGAGAATCACCGGCGACTTACTGGGATTCAGCCGCAGTGAATGCTGCTCAGCCAGCTGACGGAAATCGTCCAAATCACTATTAATTTTTGCCCCGGCGTCTCCAACGTCGCAAACATCAAATGACATGTAAACCTGAGTGTCATCCGCGTACATCTGTATGCTTGAATATCTCAACGCATCGCTGAAGCGGTGGGTGTATATCGTAAAGAGGAACGACCCAATAATAGATCCCTGTGGCACACCACTCCGTACCAAGCGAATATATGAGAAAAGAGGAAACCACACAGAGATGGATACTGAAAATTATATGTGGTGAAAATATGACTTACCCCAGCGATCTGCTATATTCTGAAAACCAAGTAATGAATATCCAGAAGTTTCCCGGAACACACTTACCAAACACGGTTAAAAAATGTGGTAATTGTAAAACAGAGAGCGAATAAAAGGATTGGTCGAACAACTTTCTGTATATTGGTTTGGGAGTGTACGATGTTTTGCCACTGGATATAGGACAAGTACATTCATAAAGATTGTTTAAAAAAAAAGGGTACAGTCCTGGCTATTTGAAACTCGGAGACATGCTATCTACCGACTACGTAATTTAGGTTAAGATTTTGTAGATGTAGTGCATTCAATCCTTTGTATTTTAAAATCTAATGTTCATTTTATTTAACGGGTGTTTGTATGTTATCTATTGTGTTGTATAGAAACAAAATCCATCCGTTAGCTGTCGAAACGTTGCACATATCATGAGTGTGAACCACCTGAATGGAAAGTTTGGCAAGTTTGGGAAGTTTCGGTTGAGCGACAGCTTCAGGCCTTTCATGTACAAAGCGTCCAAGAAAAACTACAGTTGATTTCCCACCACCACGATGTTACTTGCAAGCACAATTTCCACGGGTTGTGATTTTTACCCACGAGACGTGCTTTTAATTCATGTAAAAGCCATGCATAGGACGAAGAAAATCCGCACGTCATTCGCTCACCTAAAACTCAGCACTAGTTTATTGTGAATGTGTACGCTGGTAATATTGACGGTCGCTTATTCGGTCCGTACCTCCTCCCAAATAGGCAAACCGGTTCCGTTTATTTGACATTCTTGCAACAAGTATTGCCAGAGTTGTTGGGTTCGTACCTTTGGGAATTCGTCCAGAGTCCTTGCTGCAACGTGACAAAGAACTAGCCAACTTTTCGTTTGATGTCCGAAACTACCTTAACCAAGTATATGATGGCTTGATCTAGGGGGGCCAGTTGCGTGGCTGCCACGCTCTCCGGTCTTTACACCACTAGATTTTTTGGAGGTCATATTAAGTTTAGTTTATTTAACAGCTGTTGAATCTGAAGAAGATCTGTAGCACATATTTTTACTGCAGCGCAAGAGATACATGTCTTTCGAAGGTACAATGCTTTCGTATATGCTGGTGGTCGTCATTTTCAACATTTATTGTACTGTTTCGAAAAGTATTGTGATCACTGTGTGTGGTGTAATACGACGAAAACGTAAGATAAATTTTCTTCCCAAAATAAAATGATATATATATATATATATATATATATATATATATATATATATATATATATATATATATATATATATATATATATATATATATATATATATATATATAAGGCTAAATATAGTAAAATAAAAAAATGCATAAATCTCGCTCCGCCGCCTATGAGTCTTATGATAGGTTATTTTATAAAATAAATAGAGGCACGTCCGATAGATAATAAAAGAATCCAGATATTTCCGCCAAACGAAATATGTTAATTTTGATGTCGCTGAAACTCGCTACATCGTTAGTGACCGACTACCTGCAGAATAATATAAATAGATATAGTTGTGGATATAAGATGTTTAGAAATATGCATCCTCTGATGACGCTAACTTGGTTAGTACAAGCGTGGTTTTCTTCCTGTAGCTTGATTCTTGCTATACTGTGTGTATCTGGAAGCTGACGTGCAAGCTCAGACTCGTTAAAAAACCAGTTATGGCGCTTTGCGCTATTCTTCACTGCATATCTAGTATTTCTATCAAAATTTGCTAAAAATAAGAGAACTTTACAGTTATGTAAGTTTTAGAGTTCAAGTAAATGGTCGTACGGGCCCTTAACACCTTAACACATTTGCAGTCCATTCTATTTTTTCCACACCATTCAACTTTTTATTATATATAAAAAAAGAAACTATAAAGCGACAATAAAATTCGGTAAACAAGTTGGTAATGAATTGTTTAAAATTAATGTCAATAACATTACTTAGAACTGCGTATCTAATGTGTGTGTGAAAATTGTGGCAGATTTTTTCACGCTAATTAAACTTAAAAGTCATGCATTTGTTAATTTAAATACGTAATAAAAAAGTAGGTAATCTTGAGTTTTTATTGACTTCTTTGAATTTATTAACGTGTAATTTTATTTTGAAACGATCAACTGAATATGATTTTATGACCGTTTTATTATTAACGGCCATTATGAGCACTAAATGTAGCAGTTTATGTAAATGTATTTCTTTTATCGGGTAACGAAAAATTGGATGATAGACAATCCAGGAAATTTTTTATTCTTTTATGCCTTACAATATGCAACCATCAATAATCAGTTGCGAATTAAACTTTCACAAGGCGAATCGAAGATGCAGATGAACCTAGTTGCAGGTGCTACTTATTTGCTTTCAAATAATAATTTAAAATCTCCGGCGCAGAAAGTCCCTTATGGTAGATAATTTCCATGACATAAACAAAAGTGTTACTAAATTCAGACTTGGAGATTATTTTTCTGGCTTCACAAATGTTCTTTCTCTTTAAACGGAAAAGAAAACAAACATTTGTAAAGCCAGAGAAAGAGTCTCCACGGCTGTCTTTAGTATAGAACGGTTTCACCAAATAAGGTCAACAACGATTAATGAACAAAAGTGATATATATATATATATATATATATATATATATATATATATATATATATATATATATATATATATATATATATATATATATATATTAGAGGTGTGCGAAGCTTCGAAATTCCGAACCGAACCTTCGGTTCGAAAATATGGTAGCACTGGCGATGTTGAAATAGTTCGAAGTTCGAAATATGTAATTCTTCAAAATAGTTCGAAGTTCGTTGCTCAAAAATACTTCGAAATTTAACTTTACAGGCATTGAATGTTGCCAAAAGTAGCGAAGTTGCGGCTCCTTTAACTCGGTAGCGGCACTTTAAACTCATAGAGTCGATAGCGTAGTTTCAGGAGATTTCACTCATGCATATTTTTGACAGTAGATGGGACACATTGAGACACAACGGAGCCATTTAGCAGTCACAGAATTATTTTTCTTGTATATCCTAGCCTCCCAATACCTATTTCAGTAACAACATTATGATGGCGGTGTTCAAAGGCGATCGGTAACGTAAGTGTTCAGAATTTAAGGATAATTACAGATTGCCTTTGGAAAACACTGGTTTCAACATGCCTTATCACACACTGAGCCAAAACAGTTAAATATTCACAATCAGGAGACAGTTCAAACTTGTAAGTGGTTATTTTATACCTATCATGCTCACTTTGAACCCTCCCAATCTGTTTGCTAAAAGTGCCTAGCTAATACCAAACAACAACATATTTATAATTGAGTTTATCTATAGATCTAGAAATCTAAAAAAGTTTCAAATATTTTGTGTTTTTGATTTAACGTTGACCCATCTCCACAACGATCAGAACCGGAAAGCATTTTCACCCAATCAACCTGCAACTTTGTCGAACCCTGCCTTTTTGTAAAAAGAATGGGAATCTTTTGCATATCAAATATTGTGTGTAACAATATTCCTAAATTTTGTCTTTAAGGAAATGATATATGAACACTTAAGAATTTTGGGTAGTTCGATGTTCGGCTGTGAACCTTAGGCATACTATTTCATAGGTTCGAAGTTCGAGGCAACATATTTGCTTGGGTTCGTTCATAGTTCGGTTCGAACAAAACATGGGTTCGCACACCTGTAATATATATATATATATATATATATATATATATATATATATATATATATATATATATATATATATATATATATATATATATATATATATATATATATATATATATATATATATATACAGGGTGGTCCAAGAGTGCGTTCAAGTTCAATTCATTATTATTCAATGATAAAAAAATGTTAGAACAAAAG
The DNA here is from genome assembly GCA_964006375.1 of Tillus elongatus. Lineage (NCBI taxonomy): Eukaryota > Metazoa > Arthropoda > Insecta > Coleoptera > Cleridae > Tillus > Tillus elongatus. Next base: position 141,191,418 of record OZ023265.1, on the reverse strand, counting down.
TTTCAGTTGCTAACGTTAGTTACAAACTAAAATTATTTTTGCATATACAGGGTTGCATAAGTTAGATACCCAAACTTCCCTTTTTCAAATGGTGCACCCTGCATATTGTTTGATTTTTGAATTCCTCTTATTTTTCCAATTCATCCAGTGTATAGTTGTTGGGATCTATACAGGGACGTTCAAAAGTTATGGCCACTTTTCTAAAACATCAGAGGCACATTTGTCGGTCGGTATCTTCAATCATATGTCAGAATGCAACAACCTATCACTCCAAAACTTTGAAAAAGTGTTTTCCTTTCAACTACAACCAATACAGAAAGAATTCTTTGAAAACAGTATACCGGGTGAGTAAAAACACTGGAGTCAAGTTTTATAGAGAAATTCAAATGGAACACCCTATATATTATAATAAATTTCGATACATTAACAAATGTTTTTTCAGTTTCGTGAAGTATTCCGCATACCTAAAGCCATTTACTGAGATTTTTGGTGTTTTTTTAAGGAAAAAGGTACATTTATACACAGGAACGAATTAGTGTATTATATCGTAACTATGCAAAATAAACAATGTATTGACTGTATTGAAACATTAACTTAAACTATAGAGTAGTTATTTTCTCGTATTTGAATAATAGCAAGACGCTAAAATTAATTTATCTCGCCAAGAAATGATTGATATTTTATGTGTTAGGAACAAGTAACAAAAACTGTTTATTCGAGACAACAATCTATCATGCAAAATATCCCAATAGAAGACAACCACACAGAACCGCTTTTAAAAGACATTTTGACGAAACTGGAACATAGGATACAAGAAGACTAAGAGAACCAAGTCTGTTTTGAACGAAGAGAAATAGTTGATAGTAAATTTGATAAGTGATAGAAGACGCCCATATCGGCTGAAGAAAAATAGCAAAGGAAATTAATATAAGTAAGACCTCTGTTTTACGAATTTACGTAAAAACAAACTTCACACCCATACGATATTCAACTCCTCCAAGAAGTGTAGAACTATACAACGATGATAATCAAATGCAACTATCATTTTGTCACTGGGCACAGCAACAAATCCAAAGAGATACAAGATTCTTCAACTTTCATTGATGAACCAACCTTTCATAATAACGCACATGTCAACAGACATAACTTTCACTACTATTCTACTGAACACCCTCATTTTACCCACAAGACTAGTCAAAATAGGCAGTCTCTTAACGCCTGGGGTGGAATTATTGAAAATTGTGTCATCGGTCCCCGTTTCTTTGAAGAATGGCTCACTGCACAGCGATATCTTCTGTTTCTAAGAGAATACCTTTAACCATTATTAAACCAACTGCCTGTTAACATACGTGATCACATGTGATTTGTGCATGATGGTGCCCCAGTTCATCAAACAGCTAACATTCATGCTTTTTTTAACCAACATTTTCCAGAACGCATGATTGGGAGAGGAGGGCCGAATGCATGGCTGCCTAGACCACCTGATATAACAAAACTGGACTTCCTTTTATGGGGTTATATAAAAAATTTTGTTTGTCAGTCTGAACCGTGCACAAAAGAATATATGAAGGAAAGAATCCGTGGTGTATTTGATAATATTGATATAAGTGTATTACGAGACGCTAACTATTCTTTTGAAACTCGCTTAAAATTATGGGCTATGCAAAATGGTGGACATTTCGAACACTTAATCAACTAGTCTTCACTGTTTTTGGGAAGTTGTTATATAATTGTTATCACAACATTCCGTGATTTGATACATTCAAATTTCAGCTTTTAGTTTTTTTAATATCACTAAACCGAGTAGTCTTTAATTTATACTTGTTACATTTTTTCCATTAAAATTTTATTTTCTAGATATTATTTTTATTTGAGAAATATTTTTTCTCTGAGCTTTTGTATATTCATTCTTTAAGGAGTGTGTCACAGTTGAAACAAGCCGACATTGGCAAGTTTTCTAAAATAATAAAACGAGGTGGGAATAAGTACTAGGTTTTGAGAAAATAAATCTTAAAATAATCCTTCATATGCCCCAACATATGGTGAATAATCAAACCTAGAGGAGTATAGACAAGAAACTGTAAACAGGTGTTTCAAAAATAATACACTAATTGGTTCCTGTCTATAAACGTAAATTTTCTCTTAAAAAACACGCAATATATTAGTAAATACTAGTTTTCGCTATAGGGAATGCTTCATGGAACTGAAAGAACATTTTTTGACGTATCGAAATTGATTATAGTATACAGAGTGTTCCATTTGAATTTCCAGAGAAAACTTGACACAAGTGTTTTTACTTACCTTGTCTAATGTTTTCAAGGAATTCTTTCTGTATTGATTGAAGTTGAAAGAAAAACACTTTCAGATTTTTGGCATGACAGTGTTGCATGCTGACATATTAATAAAAAACTCTGGACGCAGCAAGTGCGTTATGGTAGTGAATTTTCATAAAAATGTTTTTAATTGCAAATATGTGTGTTTCCTTTTTAAGAAAGCAGGCATCAATTTTGGTTACCAGTATAACCTATATAGTAAAAACAATGTGCCATGTTTCAAAAAAATAACTTTATTGTGTGAAAATGTACAAAAATTTCCAAAAGTAAACTTAAAGTGTTCCCGGAAAAACTCGTTTCTTGGTCAACCTTATAGGTTAATAGCAAATTGAGCTATTCAAATTTGAAGCATTTAATGAAAATTCGCTACCATAACGCACTTGCTGCGTACCGAATTTCTTTTATTACAAACATGCATCGCTGAAAAATTCAAAAAAGTAGTAACATAAGGCGTGTTTGATTAAAAAAAAAAGAAAATTTGTATCACCAACGACTTATGGGCCATCCTGTGATTGTAGAAATATTTTTTTAAGATGTAGCTCAAGACACCCTATAATTAATATATACAAATTTTCTTCATATCTTGTATAATAACGGATATATTGAGCTTTATTGATTTTTTACGAAAATTCGACAAAAATTATATACCATTAAACGATAAACTCTAAAGCTAGGGCTACTGCCAAGCATCAGAGAAAGGGTCTATTTTGAATGAATTTTCTGGAAACATTTTAGTAAAATGAAGGACAGTGAGGGTTGAAACTAAGACTTCAGAGTTTGTAAAAGATCCTTCTTGAGACATTTGATTTCCATATCCCGTATTAGATTCAAGTTCTTTGCCTAAATGTTGCCGATTTTGACGTTTTAAATCGCAACTTTGACGTTTTGAGGAAAACCCCAATTTATTTTTCTTTAAATGACTATAACTTTTTTGTCTTTTGACCTACATAGCTAAATTTTGGTAGATGGCTTACCTATGAGGATGTTAACTAGCGTGCCAAATTTGGTTGCCCTTACTTTGTTAATTCCGGAGATATAAATTTTTTTCGAAAGAAAACACAAAATTTTCCGGGAAAACCTGGGCAGATTTTCCTGGCTAACAAACTTATCCAAGCCATTTGCAAAAGGAATTTTTCCACCAAATTTAGTCAAAATCGGCCTATTATTTTTTGAGTTATCGGTGTGATACATACACACACATATATATATATATATATATATATATATATATATATATATATATATATATATATATATATATATATATATATATATATATATATATATACATATACATATATATATATATATATATATATATATATATATATATATATATATATATATATATATATATATATATATATATATATATATATATATATATATATATAAACATATAAAAATTGAAACGGACCCCGGATATGTGTTCTAGGGGGCCTAGTTCGCGGTCATTTGAAGAAATTTTTTCAAAATTCAAAAGTCGGGATCTCCTCATTAGTGAATTTTTTTTAAGAAAATTCACTAATATACAGACCGTCAAATGTGCTTCTGATGTTTTAGAAAAGCGGCCATGACATTTGAACGATTCTGTATAGACCCCAATACACTGGATGAGTTGGCAAAACAAGAGGAACTCAAAAATGAAACAATATGTAGGGTGTACCATTTAAAAAAAGTGAAGCTTGGGTTGTATCTAACTCATGTAACACCCTGTATATGCAACAATAATTTTTGTTTGTAGCTAACGTTAGTACCTGCAACTTATGGTTCCAAACATTATTGACTGATAAAGGAGATACTGAACTTGAACGCACTGTTGGACCACCCTAGGGGAATTCGGGGTAGAATGGGGTAGCTAAGCTTTGGTTACAATTTGTGAGAGTTTGAATAAAACAACACTCAGATTTGGTAATTTTTAGGTTTATTTACTTATTTATCTACAAAAAACTCAAGTTAAGCTTGCCTAAATTAACAATTACTATTAAAAATCATTGTTTGAAAAATAAAGAGAAATTTCTCGTTCTACCCCCCGCCCCAGGGCATAATGGGAAATAAACCCGGGGCACGATGTGGTACTAATTATTGACACACTTCACAGATCAGAACACTGTCATCGTCGTCACTGTCTAAACCGGCGTAAACCCATTTTTTACAAATACTGCAAGAACACCAGCCTTCATTGGATTTGGAATATAAATCTTGGCAACACAAGCAGAACGCGTCTTCATCTTCCGCGCTTTCTTCAGATTCAGTTCCGATTCTGTTTTCTTTTTTGGATTTCTAGGCTCGGTTTTGATTCCTTTTTAGTGAATTTTCATTGAGAAAATTCACTAATAGAGAGGTATAAAGGTGAGACGGAAAATTTCTTCAAATGAGCGCGAAGTAGGGCATCTGGAACCCATTTTCATGGTCAGTTAAAATGTTTATATGGTTAAAGGAAACTAAAGGCTTTTACTACCAGACAAACTGATTTATTTTTAAAACCCTACGCGTTTCAACACATCTTCAGGGGTTTAGACAAATTTCCTGTCTCAATTACAGAAAGATGCTGTATGAAATGTTGTCAAAGTTTGACTTTTCATCTATTGTCCTCAGGACACCAAGCAGAAGCTGCATAAAACAGGAAGGCAGGAAAATCACAAGATTTGAAGAAATCAGAGGATGAATGCAAAAGACGTTTATATTTTTTTTAGTTTAATTTTATCAAACGAACAAAATAGAGTCCCATGGATTCCTGACTCCATTTTGTTTGTTTGATAAAATTAAACTAAAAAAATAAGCGTCTTTTGCATTCATCTGTTTCTTCAAGTCTTGTGATGTTCCTGATCTCCTGTTTTACGCAGCTTCTGTTTGGTGTCCTGACGACAATAGATGAAAAGCCAAACTTTGACAACATTTCATAGAGCATCTTTCTGTAATTGAGACAGTAAATTTGTCTAAACCCCTGAAGATGGCACGATAATGTGTTGAAACGCGTAGGGTTTTAAGAATAAATCAGTTTGTCTGGTAGTAAAAGCCTTTAATTTCCTTTACCCCTGTCAAACCCAGGCTGTTTCAAAAAACATGCACCATCGCTCTTGGGGCAATTCCTTACTAAAAAATAAGAAAAAAAGTTCCTGTGCACATGGGCCCGGAAACGTATAGTTTCCAATATACAGGGAGTTGAAATTTTTTTTTTTTTTAATTTTTTATAAATAATTTCAAAACCACTGGATTGATTTTAATGAAACTTGGAACTTGAAAGTGTGTTATGAAAGTGCATATTTTCAAGTGAAAATCTGCTTACAACTGCGTCAGTGGCGTGCGTACGGGGTAACTGTAAAAATTCATTTGGGGAAAAAATATGTGCGCCACTGTCTATTTCCAATTTTGATACATCAGTTATGAAGCTCATTACATAAGCCACAAAAGCTGCCTCTTGGTATTTTTTCGTTCAGGGTATCCCCTAGGAGATATGATTAATTTTATAAAAAGGGGCAAAATACCGATTCGTTGGAGTAATGAAAACAGTAATCGTAAAGTGCCATGAAACTATAATTTTTGACAGTTCTCTAAATTCTACAATTTTGAAGTGCTTTGTAGGCGTCAAAAGAGTTTTCGTGATATTCTTTAAATTTTGATACGGTGCAGTATTTTCGTTTTTAGTTATTTGTTGATACTGAGATGCTCATTAATATTATTTCCTCCTCTCAAGATGGTTTTCATTAAGTACACTTCAGCGGATTTGACTGATATGTTGTTAATTTATGGACAAACAAATCAAAATGCTAGACAAGCTGTGCGAGTTTATCAGGAAACTTATCCGCAAAGAAGAATTCCTGACAAAAATATTTTCCCACGTATTGTAAGGCATTTGAGAGAAACTGGTTCTTTAAAACCTTTAAAAGCTGACTCTGGACGCATAAGATACCGCCGAACTGTACGAGTTGAAGAGGCAATATTAAATAGAGTTGAACGTGATCCTAGTACAAGTACGAGAATTATTGCCACCGAACTGGGTAACATTTCGGCATCATCAGTTCACAGAACTCTGAAGGATCAAAGTTTATATCCCTATCATTTTACACGTGTCCAGGAACTTCTACCTAGAGACTTTCAACCAAGGGTAATGTTTTGTCAGTGGTTCTTAAACAAACTTAGCCACGACCAACATTTTTCTAAACGTGTACTATTTACTGATGACGCGTCATTTACGCGAAAAGGTATCGTAAATTTTCACAATTTACATACATGGGCCGATGAAAACCCACACTCTCTAAGAGTTGCAAATTCGCAGTATCAATTTTCCATCAATTGTAAGAACAGATTTAGCCAACACATACGGTCACCGATGGATTGGTCGTGGAGGTCCGGTGTCATGGCCACCTCGATCTCCGGACCTGAATCCTCTCGATTTTTATTTGTGGGGTCATTTAAAAGAAATAGTGTATAAAACACCAGTAAATACACGAGAAGAATTGTTGGGAAGAATAGAATATGCATTTGACAGCATTAGAGAAGATCAAAATATTTGCAGAAGAGTAAGAAGATCTTTGCGCAGAAGGTTAAATAATTGTAACGACGCCAATGGTGGTCACTTTCAACATTTTCTTTAGCTTTGTTATTAAAGTCAATTGAGTAATGAACAAAAAACAAGAGTTTGGAAAAATCATGGTGTCTTTACGATTACTTTTTTCATTTTTTATTTTTATTTTTTATTTATCATTTTTTATCAATGTTTGTAATATTCATTTTAATGTTTATCACCAATAAGTTTTACGTAGGTTAGTTATTTGCATGTTTATTGCTGTAATGTTTACTGTATGTTTTGTTTTTCATATTCTTATGGTTGCAGTAAACATATATTATTATTATTATTATTATTATTATTCTTACTATTATTATTATTATTATTATTATTATTATTATTATTATTATTATTATTATTATTATTATTATTATTATGCCGACTAATCGGTACTTTGCCCCTTTTTATAAAATTAATCATATCTCCTAGGGGATACCCTGAACGAAAAAATACCAAGAGGTAGCTTTTGTGGCTTATGTAATAAGCTTCATAACTGGTGTATCAAAATTGGAAAAAGACAGTGGCGCACATATTTTTCCCCAAATGAATTTTTACAGTTACCCCGTACGCACGCCACTGACGCAGTTGTAAGCAGATTTTCACTTGAAAATATGCACTTTCATAATACACTTTCAAGTTCCAAGTTTCATTAAAATCAATCCAGTGGTTTTGAAATTATTTATCAAAAATTAAAAAAAAATAAAATTCAACTCCCTGTATATTGGAAACTATGCGTTTCCGGGCCCATGTGCACAGGAACTTTTTTTCTTATTTTTTTAGTAAGGAATTGCCTCACGAGCGATGGTGCATGTTTTTTGAAACAGCCTGTATATATATATATATATATATATATATATATATATATATATATATATATATATATATATATATATATATTCATCAAATCTTAACGGCCAATTTTTCTGAATAAAAAAATGAAAAATATTTTTTTAAACGCAATACATCTCAAATTTTTTAAAGTGATTGACACAAAAATTTACAGCCTAAAAGAACCTAGAGAGACGTGGTTGTCTAGCAATTTTCATATCCTTTTCTCAAAGGAAAATAAAGTTATTCGAAATAAATAATAAAGTAATCCTCGACATGACTTCAGATTTTGTAATGCAATATATACAATGTTGGACAAAGACAGATGGTGTTATCTGTACTGCTATGCTATTTAAATAAATCGTAGTTACAAATATAAACAATGGAAGTAATTGCAAGTTGTCAGACTGGAGAACATTGTTGGATATACGACAGAGGTGTAGTACCAGGTAGTATGTTGTCACGATTTTCGAGCTCTAGTTTACACAACATTTTATAGATAGAGCTGTGCACAGTGTAGAACCAACTAACAATTTTGTAAATTGTCAGCCTTGGATCATTCCTTTCCTAATACCGGGACAAAGTTTGCGTCCAAAAGTGCTAAATTTTAGCATGCGAATAATCTGACCACACGTAGCCATTTGTCACAGAGAAGCATGTACGCTCTGCGCATCGCATTGAAATCGACTAGGTACCTATATTCTAAGGTTAATATAAATAGTATGTAAATAATAACCCAACTTTTAATGTTAACTTAACTTTAACAAAATGACTGTAGCAGTATATTATGATTGTAACATTTAATAAAACAAATATGAAAGTGATAGGTAAGCTGAATATAGATTGTAGATATTGTATGTATTACCTAGTGAACTCTATCCAGAATTCACTGGTAGATATTGCCAGAAAATACCTCAGACTAATACAGTAAGTACTCATAATATGTAGGTAGGTACTACAAAGTACATACATCTCTAGTTTATATTATATAAACAGATGTTTAGGTTAAAGTACTAAAATTTTAGTTTCAAAATTTTCTATTGTTTATATTTATTTCATTTTCAAAAAGTATGGATAGAGCAATAGTAAATAAGTGTTGAAAAGAGTTTAAATGCGTTATGGTAGCGAATTTTTATAAAAATATTTCAAATGGTGATAACCCAATTTCTCATTAAATTAGAATCTTCAGTTTTGGTACATAGTAAAACCTATATAAAAGCAGCGTAGATGCTAAATCAAAAAAATAACACAATGAGCTTCACAGATAATTACAAATTTGTTTTAAAAAACCCTTTTTGTTATTTTGTTTGCAGAAACTGATTCGATTGAGTTGATTAAAATCGACCATTCAAGCGATTAATATGGAAAAATATTCACCTGCCACCTATAATTTCACAGATTCATTCCGTTTGTAAATAAAAATTAAATTTTCGGTAAATTTGCAGATTGGGGGGTGGTTAGAAAAATCTTTTTAGAAATATGCTTTGAATCCCTGCTGGATCCACAAACCACAAGAGGAATTTCTTGTAATCACAAGAAAGTTACGGGACTAAGAGTGAATAGAGGTGCTGAGCGGAGAAGAATATAAAATGGAAATGTGAGCGAAAAGTGCGAAAGAAGCGTCATAGTTGGGCCTTTTTGAGCTGCCTTTATTCCACTTTGGAGCTATACCTCCTTAAAACCCTGTTTACGCGCGCAGTACTTCTATATTCACCGCAGGACCCGTAACATTCTTAGGGGTTGCTCCAAAGGAAATTTTCTTGTTTACATTGTTCTTGTTTATGCATTGAGGGTAATTGTAGGCATGCAGAAGGAGAAGGAGAACCCCCGCGACGAAACAGCGAGCCAAGATTTTCAATTTATGTTTAAACTGTTATCTCATTTCATTTTTTAAAAATATTTTTCCCAAATAGATTTTGAGGTTGCCTTGTTTGCCAGTCTTACATAGTAAGTTGATTGCAACTTAAGATAAAATACTGATTTTATCATTTAAAAAAAATGGATACAGCAACCGTAAATAAGTGTTGGAAAGGGTCTTGGTGCAACAAGTATGTTATGGTAGAAAATTTTCGTAAAAATATTTCAAATTCGATAGCTCAATAAATTTACCATTAAGCTAGCATCTTCAATCTTGAATCATAGTAACACCTATGTAAACGCACCGTGGGTACTAAATTAAAGAAAAATAACATAATGAGCTTCGCGGATAACTACAAATTTGTTTTAAAAAACCTTTTTTGTTGTCCATTGTTTGCAAAAACTGGATTTGTTGACTAAAACAAAACCATCCAAGCAATTAATGAAATTATCTTTTTTAAAGAGACTTGCAGTACTTACATATTATGCAGAATTTTTCATCCTCTGATGACGCCAACTTGGTTAGTGAAACGATCGTCAGGTCTTTTTAAAATGTGTTGTGGTGATTTCGGTTATCCAAGTGGACTTGTCAGTGCTCATCACAGGTTCCAATCTTTACTTGGTGTTACATATTATATCTAAGACCAAATTTTAATTTTTTAGCTCCATATAATATATAATTTTTTTTCAAATAATCGCTAACTGGGACTCTAAAACCGATCTCCAAGGTCCATTTAAATTTAAATAATTAGTTTTAATAATATATCTTACTAACAGTGTACAATTCTTATGAAAAGTCACTGCTATAACGCACTTGTTGCGTCCCAAATTTTTTTTAGGCTTTCTCTCTTCTAAAAGTCGTGGGTTCAGCTAACATTTTTTTGTTTTCTGTTTGTAATTAATTTCTCCACTAGGCAAGCAGTGTATGCGTTATATTCTGTCACGGTCTTAATACACCTTAGTTCTTTGGTATACTACTTTTACTTAAAGGAAAATTAATTAACTTGTTTACTAAACAATTCAGACTGGTCATTTTTTGTTCGTACGTATGATGTGAGTTATTTGGAATATAGCTGGTGGTTTTCTTTCTATGGACATCGAACCCTTAAGTGGCTTTATTTCGCTGATTTCGTTGTTAGTTACTTAAAGTGTACTACCTGTCAAAGCCGACATCGGGGTCAAATGAAAAAATCTGAGTATTGATTCTTGGAGACTGTAGAATAAATTACCGGCAAGCTGTGCAGTTGTAGGTAATAAAGTTTTGTGGCATTCCAAAGTCTTATATGGCATTCAAGCGATTAAAAGACCGAGGGTGCAATACCGGGAACAAAAAAATCAATAAAATATGATCGTTGGGGTTTTGCCTGAAGTTTCTGTAAATCCACACATTGGTTTCAAAAAACATGCTACTTATTCGGGAATGTTTCAAAAATCTGTACTGTGCATCCTCAAGCAATTTTCATCCTTATCATATTTCTCTGCATCGGGAATTGCACGGACAATATTTCGTGTAACATGTTCTAACTGGCTGGGGGTAAAGACTCTGGAAAATAAAGATGTTTTAAAAGGATTTTTTTCGGATGAGGCTACATTTACGATTAGTGGCCAGGCAAGTTTTTTTACTTCGATTTGTACTTCATTTCATTGGCAATTACCTGCGTTTTAAGTTTTAGATAAACAGACACAATATGCATTATTGATCATCTGAAAATCCACATTGGATGACAACTGTTGCCAATCAGCATTCTTGGGGAGCCAATACTTGGTGTGTTATTGTCGGGGACATAATCATTGGGCCGCATTTTTTGAACGCCACCTATGTACCAATAGGTAGATGTGCAATGTTTTTCTAGAGCACAATTAACCTCAACTTGTGAACAATGTAGAAAATTAACAAGAAAAGGCGTGGTTTAAGTAAGACGGAGCTCCGCCACACTTTACGCGTCAAGTCAAAGACACTCTAAAAAGCATGTTTGGAGATAGATGGATTGGCCGTGGTTGCCCGGTAAATTGACCCTCAAGGTCTCCTGATCTCACGTCTATAGATTTTTCTTTTGGGGTTTATACAAAATAAAGTTTTGTCTAAAGTACCAACCACTCTAGAAAGTATAAGAGACTGGATTAGACAAGGATGTACCTTAGTAACCCCCGAAATGTTGAATAATATGGGCAAATCTTGGCAAAGAAATATTCTTAAATGTTTGGAAGTAAATGCAGGACCTTTTGAAGACCTTTTGGGACACAACTGTCGTTAAATTTATATATATATATATATATATATATATATATATATATATATATATATATATATATATATATATATATTGGAAAATTTGTAAGTATGCAAACAGTAGAGCATACGTGCATACGCAGTTCTTCACGGAGAATCGAATTTAAAAAACTCTGTATGCAGCAAGTGCGTAATGGCAGTGAATTTTTATAAAAATGCTTTCAATATCAAATATGTCTTTTTAATGCAAGCAGTCATCAATTTGGTTACCGGTATAGCCTATATAGTAGAAACAATGTGACATATTTTATCAAAATAACTTATTGTTTGAAAATGTACAAAAATTTTCCGACAATAAACTTTAAACGTTGGTTTCCTAGCCAACAAACCTTAGGTTAATAGCAAATTGAGTTATTGAAATTTGAAGCATTTAATGAAAATTTGCTACCAAAACGCGCTTACTGCGTCTTGATTTTTTTTACAAATATATTTCGATAAAAAATGTAATAAAATACGCTGTTCAAAACAAATTGTAGAGATCACAAACGACTTATGGGCCAGCCGGTGATTGTCAAAATAATTTTATAAGATGCAGCCCAAGACACCTTATAATTAACTTTTTTTCTCGTATCTTGTATAATAATAATTATATTCAGCTTTACCGTAGAAACGCATCACCCTGTATACATGTTGGCAGATCAAAACTGAACGTAAACCCGGATATGGATTCCAGGGGGCCTAGTTTACGCTCATTTAAAGAAATATTTTTAAAATTCTAAAGTATCAGTCTCCTCATTGACGAATTTTTTGTACGAAAATTAGCTAAAAATTATGGACCGTAAAACCATAAACTTAACTAAAACTACCGCCAAAGCATCAAAGAGAAAATAACTAACCTGTTGCATATCAGCCCCTGTTGTAAAACTTCGATGCTTTATATATGTTCATAAAACATAACAAACACTGTTTAATCCACCCACTAAAGGAATAATTTGCACCCAAATAACACAAATAATTCGTTGACTCAAACAAATAAACATATAAATAATCTCATACCATACGATAAACGTCAGTTACAGCGTGTAACAGACCTGCGCAATAATATCAAATGTTCCGTTACCAGGGCAACTACATACTAAATCTCATATAAGCCATTCTCAATGAAACGCGGTGATCTTAAAAATAAATGTTTCAAATTTGAATAGCTCAATTTTCTGTAAACCTAGAAAGCTGAATTTTGGCACATAGTTAGGCTTTTTCCAAAGAAATACTTACACCAAATTATATCAAAATATCTTTGTAAATTTCGGAGAAATATTTTTTTTCGAAAGAAAACTCAAAATTTTCCCGGAAAACATTGTCCGATTTTCCTGGCTAACGAAGTCATCCAAGCTATTAATAAAAGAAAGCCACTTGCCGAGTTTCATCAAAATAGATTAATTAATTTTTGAGTTATCGGTTGGATACATATATACATACATACATATATATATATATATATATATATATATATATATATATATATATATATATATATATATATATATATATATATATATATATGTGTGTGTGTGTGTGTATGTATATATATATATATATATATACAGTGTGGAACAGCCAAATGGAATAAATTCGATAACGGATAAATGAGGACGTGTTGGGAAAAACGCTTGGACACATCGATTTGTATTTTTAACTGCGCATCTTTTTCAAGAAAAAAAAATTATTTAGGGTGCGTCATGTGACAGTGGCCAATACCAACTTTCTTATTTTAAATACAAGCCCCTGTATATTATTAATTTTTTGGATTCTTCAGAAAATTCTAGACATAATTCATGTACAATGTCCTATACCTATCTTCAACTATTTCGGAAATATTAAGTATTTTCAGATTTATTACAAAAATTAACATTAAAAATAGAAAATTATTTTATTTCACAAATTCTAATAAGAAATACTGATTATTTCTTAATAATTTAAAAAAACAAAAAAAAAATTAATGTCAATGTAGTAAATGTTCAAAATGCTCGCCACGAACATCTTGGCAACATGCTAATCTGGTATAGAAATGTCTTCTAACATTACTCAACATCTCAGGCGTGACTGATCTAATCGCAAGCGTGATTCGTCTTTTTAAGTCATCTAAGTTGAGGGGCTTAGTTTTGTATACAATACTTTTGACATATCCCCACAAAAAGTAGTCTAATAGCGACAGATCAGGAGATCGTGCTGGCCATTCTATCGATCCGCGCCTCCCTATCCACCGATTTGGAAAAATTTGGTTCAGGTACTGCCGGACATTGATTTGGTAATGGGGCGGTGCTCCATCTTGCTGAAACCATATTTTATTGGCAGGAACTTGTGGGTTTGCTGGATCTGGATATAAGTTTGTCAAAGTTGGCACGACATTATTTTGGAGCAGTTCTAAATATTTATCCCCATTCAAGTTGCCATCAATGAAAAAGGGACCTACGATATGATTTCCAACAATTCCTGCCCAAACATTAACTTTTTCAGGATATTGCGTATGTTCCTCTCTCATCCAATGAGGATTCTCATTAGACCAATAGCGGCAATTTTGACGATTAACATGACCGTGAAGTGTAAATGTGCTCTCATCAGAAAACAAAACATCTTCTAATTGGATCACATTGTTATCTAACATTGCCATCATTTGTTCACAAAAATACGTTCTCCTATCGAAATCGTCCTCCATGAGCTCCTGAGTTGGTATCATTTTATAGGGATGCATTTTACTTTCCTTTAATGTTCGAAAAATTGCTGTGTGGCTAACGTTGAATAGTTGGGCTGCTTGTCGACCAGAAGTATGTGGGTTTTCTTGAAACTCAAGCGTAATATCCAATTTCGTATCATCACTTACTGCATTGGCAGCTACTTTTTTTATCTGTCTCACATGACCAAGCTCGCGAAACTGCTTTTCTATTTTGCTAATTGTTCCTTGGGATACAGGCGGCAAATTTGGAAATTTTTCGTGAAATAAGCGAGACACTTCCATCTGTGTTCGTGTGTTATCTCCATAACCAATCATTTGTAGAATGGTTATTTTGTGCATTTCTGTTAAATGAACCATTTTTCTGATATTATTACGTACAGTTAACGAAATTCAAACGACAATAGCACTGACACTAATCACTACTGTCATGCAGGCAGACAACAAGTTGCTAAGGCTACGAGTTTTATACGAACAGAAAGAAAACTGTTTTTGTTTTTGTTTCATTTCATATCAGTAAAAAGAAACGCAGGAAAGGTTTTTGTTTACTTTCTCATTATCAAGAGCTGAATGGGAAATAAGTATTGAATGCAATGTAGCGAATTTGTGAAATAAAATAATTTTCTATTTTTAATGTTAATTTTTGTAATAAATCTGAAAATACTTAATATTTCCGAAACAGTTGAAGATAGGTATAGAACATTGTACATGAATTATGTCTAGAATTTTCTGAAGAATCCAAAAAATTAATAATATACAGGGGCTTGTATTTAAAATAAGAAAGTTGGTATTGGCCACTGTCACATGACGCACCCTATATAATTTTTTTTTCTTGAAAAAGATGCGCAGTTAAAAATACAAATCGACGTGTCCAAGCGTTTTTCCCAACACGCCCTCATTTATCCGTTATCGAATTTATTCCATTTGGCTGTTCCACACTGTATATATATATATATATATATATATATATATATATATATATATATATATATATATATATATATATATATATATATATATAAACATATAAAAATCGAAACTGACCCCGGATATGGGTTCTAGGGGCCCAAATTCGAGCTTAAATAAATTTTTGCAAAGTCTCACCATCGATACCTGTCTATTAGTGAATTTTTTAAATAAAAATTCACTAAAAAAACACTATGCTATTTGACATTTATAACGTGACATCGGCCCTGAAAAATGAAACGTAGTGGTAAATGTCAAAAATATTTTAGTGTGTGCCCCAGCCAACTTATCACCTCACCAAATTTTTAGAAAAATACTCCTATAATAAAATGGTATAAATTCGTGAAAATCAGCTACTCATAATAAAAAGAAATGTCTTTTAGTGAATCTTCTTTAAAAAAAATCACTGAAGAGATCGCGACTTTTGAATTTTGAAAAAATTTCCTCAAATGGTCGGTTTTAAACTGTACATATATAGGAATATATATATATATATATATATATATATATATATATATATATATATATATATATATATATATTATATATATATATATATATATATATATATATATATATATATATATATATATATATATATATAATTTCTTTCTTTCTCAAGGCTACAACATGGAAAGAAAAAAAGTTTACAATTTACTTGGGAAAAATATAAAAGTTTAAGAAAAACACTTACATATAACGTGAGTTCTACTAAACTAATTATGCAATAACAAACATGAAAAGCAAACCTTTTTATGAATTGGAGTGAAGTCGAAAAGTGCCAAACTGACATATAAAGCTAACTATTATCTAATTGAATTTGTTTTTTGTTTTTTTTCTAGAAAGTATAAATAGGGGCAGTGATTTCTAAAATTATTGTCTTTCGTTAAGTTTATTAAATTGTCGTTAAAAGTAATTTCAATTTCTTCTAAACACATTCTTTTATTACTTAAGGTTTCACAGTGTGTTTCTATTTTACACAGAAGTTTCGAAATAAATTTATTGCTTCATCAGTGAATATACAACAAATAATTTTAGAATTCTTAACATATATATATATATATATATATATATATATATATATATATATATATATATATATATATATATATATATATATATGTATATATATATATATATATATATATATATATATATATATATATATATATTTATTTATTTATCAACAAATTGTGGGAAAGCCGTCAGTTGTAGAATAAAACTCCTTATTATAGGCCGAGCTTTCGGAAAAATTTCTTTCTTTCTCAAGGCTACAACATGGGAAGAAAAAAAGTTTACAATTTACTTGGGAAAAATATAAAAGTTTAAGAAAAACACTTACATATAACGTGAGTTCTACTAAACTAATTATGCAATAACAAACATGAAAAGCAAACCTTTTTATGAATTGGAGTGAAGTCGAAAAGTGCCAAACTGACATATAAAGCTAACTATTATCTAATTGAATTTGTTTTTTGTTTTTTTTCTAGAAAGTATAAATAGGGGCAGTGATTTCTAAAATTATTGTCTTTCGTTAAGTTTATTAAATTGTCGTTAAAAGTAATTTCAATTTCTTCTAAACACATTCTTTTATTACTTAAGGTTTCACAGTGTGTTTCTATTTTACACAGAAGTTTCGAAATAAATTTATTGCTTCATCAGTGAATATACAACAAATAATTTTAGAATTCTTAACATATATATATATATATATATATATATATATATATATATATATATATATATATATATATATATTTATTTATTTATCAACAAATTGTGGGAAAGCCGTCAGTTGTAGAATAAAACTCCTTATTATAGGCCGAGCTTTCGGAAAAATTTCTTTCTTTCTCAAGGCTACAACATGGAAAGAAAAAAAGTTTACAATTTACTTGGGAAAAATATAAAAGTTTAAGAAAAACACTTACATATAACGTGAGTTCTACTAAACTAATTATGCAATAACAAACATGAAAAGCAAACCTTTTTATGAATTGGAGTGAAGTCGAAAAGTGCCAAACTGACATATAAAGCTAACTATTATCTAATTGAATTTGTTTTTTGTTTTTTTTCTAGAAAGTATAAATAGGGGCAGTGATTTCTAAAATTATTGTCTTTCGTTAAGTTTATTAAATTGTCGTTAAAAGTAATTTCAATTTCTTCTAAACACATTCTTTTATTACTTAAGGTTTCACAGTGTGTTTCTATTTTACACAGAAGTTTCGAAATAAATTTATTGCTTCATCAGTGAATATACAACAAATAATTTTAGAATTCTTAACATATATATATATATATATATATATATATATATATATATATATATATATATATATATATATATATATATATATATATTTATTTATTTATCAACAAATTGTGGGAAAGCCGTCAGTTGTAGAATAAAACTCCTTATTATAGGCCGAGCTTTCGGAAAAATTTATTCCTTTCTCAAGGCTACAACATGGAAAGAAAAAAAAGTTTACAATTTACTTGGGAAAAATATAAAAGATTAAGAAAAACACTTACATATAACGTGAGTTCTACTAAACTAATTATGCAATAACAAACTTGAAAAGAAAACCTTTTTATGAATTGGAGTGAAGTCGAAAAGTGCCAAACTGACATATAAAGCTAACTATTATCTAATTGAATTTGTTTTTTGTTTTTTTCTAGGAAGTATAAATAGGGGCAGTGATTTCTAAAATTATTGTCTTTCGTTAAGTTTATTAAATTGTCGTTAAAAGTAATTTCAAATTCTTCTAAACACTTTCTTTTATTACTTAATGTTACACAGTGTGTTTCTATTTTACACAGAAGTTTCGAAATAAATTTATTGCTTCATCAGTGAATATACAACAAATAATTTTAGAATTCTTAACATATATGCAATTAATTGAGTAAATAATGGGTACATCTGAAACTATTTGAGTAAAATACAATTTTTTAGTTTTCAAAATTAAAACTGCATTTTATTCAAATAGCTTAAGAGCTGCTTAGATTTTGCGAAAGGGATACTTTTTTTAAAGTTAACATAATTTGCAGCAAACAACCCCTGATGGGGGTCGCTTTTATCCCCCTAATTTGAATAGGGAAGGTGAGAAATATGGCACCTTTTGGAAAGCCCTTTTGATTCTCTATTAATTCAAAGCAGTAATTTCAAAATATACCGATTATTTTTTATATAATAACCGATTTGTCTTCAATGCCTTCGTTAAGTTTTTACAGACATTTAAATTTTGCCGCCTTCTGTATACACTAACCGCAGATTTCTAAATTGTTACCCTCTGTTTTAATCTACGTATTTTACCACGTGTTTAAACTAAACAAACATATTTGTTGTGCGTCAGAAGATTAATGTAGCGGTTAAATTTAAGGAGGTATGAAATCAACAATTAGTTATTATAGCAAATAAGTAGAAAATATAACAATTCGCGCTACATCTCGCCTTCAAAGAATTATCTGATCGACTTATTTACAAGTAAACAACGTCTACATTAATTACATCATAATATGTAAAATAGTCTAATTAATAAGCATTCAGAATTCACAGCATAAGAATATAATAGTTGTTTTTATAGTTGTTTAAAAAGACAATTATAAAAAATATATACCCATTGTTTATAAACATACAATAGTCTTTTATTTTGTCAGTATTATTTGAGTTATTAGATGTGAAGTCGATCGAGTGCTCGTTGAACGGACATGTTTTTCTCGGTAGGTGTTTATACTTAGCAACAATTTATTACCGCTTTAATGTTTGCTACAATTTTTATCTAATCCGAAACTAACGCTTTTTAGCATTTTTTTTATATTTCGCTAATGGGGAGATCTGTATCTATATATATATATATATATATATATATACCCGACCTTTAATTCAAAAAATAATGAATTAATCTTGATCAAATTTGGTGAGTACCTCCCTTTGGCTTGGATATGTTCGTTAGCCAGGAAAATCGGACCAGTTTTTCCCGGAAAATTTTGTGTTTTCCTTCTAAAAAAAATTCATATCATACAGAGTCAACTCTGTACCAAAATTTTGGTCTCTAGCTTTAAAGACAAAGAAGTTATGAGCAGTTGAAGAGACAAATTATGGAGTTTTCCTCAAAACGTCAAACTCGAAATTTGAAACGTCAAAATTGGCAATGTTTAGCCAAAGAATGTGAAACAAATACGTATTGTGAAAAAAAAATGTTGCAATAAGAGTGCTCTACGAACCCTTAAGTTTCAGATTCAAACGTCATTGCCCTTCATTTTACTAAAATATTTACAAAATATTCATTTTAAATAGACCCTTTCTTTGATGCTTTGGCTGTCAGTTTAGTTTTAAGTCGGTGCCTTTTTGGACATTTATTTGTAGGTTTAGTGAAGTTTATGGTTTAACGGTCTATAATTGCTTTTAAGCTAATTTACGTAGAACAAATTCGTTAATGCATTCTTGAATTTTTTATCGAAATATGATGCGTTTGTAAGAAAAAAATCTGAACGCAGTAAGTGCGTTTTGGTAGCGAATTTTCGGTAAATTTGCAGTTTAGCTCCCGAACGCTTTTCAAAATACTGTTTTCAGAAACCTGCATAGGGCCCCCTCTGGATCCACAAACCTCAAGAAAAATTTCTTGTTCACACCCCCAAGGAAGTTACGGGACCAGGAGTGAGTAGGGGTGTATAGTTTTTTTTAGCTAATTTTCGTAGAACAAATTCGTTAATGCATTTTTAAATTTTTTAGCAAAATATGATGCGTTTGTAAGAAAAAAATCTGGACGCATAAGTGCGTTTTGGTACAGAATTTTCGGTAAATTTACAGTTTAGCTCCCAAACGCTTTTCAAAAAACTGTTTTCAGAAACATGCCTAGGCTCCCCCCTGGAGCCACAAACCCCAAGAAAAATTTCTTGTTCCCACTCCCCAAGGAAGTTGTGGGACCAGGAGTGGGTAGGGGTGTATAAGTTTTTTTTAGCTAATTTTCGTAGAATAAATTCGTTAATGCATTTTTGCATTTCTTATCGGAATATGATGAGTTTGTAAGAAAAAAATCTGAACGCAGTAAGTGCGTTTTGGTAGCGAATTTTCGGTAAATTAGCACCCGAATGCTTTTCAAAGAACTGTTTCCAGAAACCTGCCTAAGGCCCCCCCTGGATCCACAAACCCCAAGAAAAATTTATTGTTCACCCCCCCCTCAAGGAAGTTACGGGACCAGGAGTGAGTAGGGGTGTATAGTTTTTTTTAGCTAATTTTCGTAGAACAAATTCGTTAATGCATTTTTGAATTTTTTAGCAAAATATGATGCGTTTGTAAGAAAAAAATCTGGACGCAGTAAGTGCGTTTTGGTACCGAATTTTCGGTAAATTTGCAGTTTAGCTCCAGAACGCTTTTCAAAAAATTGTTTTCAGAAACACACCTAGGCTCATCCCTGGATCCAAAAACCCTGAAAAAAATTTCTTGTTCACACTTTCCAAGGAAGTTATGGGACCAGGAGTGAGTAGGGGTGTATAATTTTTTTTAGCTAATTTTCGTAGAATAAATTCGTTAATGCATTTTTGCATCTTTTATTAAAATATGATGCGTTTGTAAGAAAAAAATCTGGTCGCAGTAAGTACGTTTTGGTAGCGAATTTTCGGTAAATTTGCAGTTTAGTTTCAGAACGCTTTTCAAAATACTGTTTGCAGGAACCTGCCTACCCCCCCTGGATCCACAAATCCCTATAAAAAATTCTTGTTCAACACCCCCCCCCCCCACGGAAGTTACGGGACCAGGAGTGTGTAGGGGTGCTGGGCGGGGTAGGTAGTAAAAAGGAAATATGAGCAGAAAATTCGAATAAAACGGGATTGAAAGCTGTCTTTTTCACATCTTGACGCCATATCCCCCTTAAACCCTGCCTACCCCGCACAGCACCCCTATCCCCCCCAGGAGAGCCGTAACATCCTTGGCGGGTAGGAACAAGACATTTTTCTTGTGGTTTATGCAGCGAGGGTGGTTGTATGCGCGCGAGGGGGAAGGAAAATGCCCACGACGAAGCAGCCACCCTCCAACCCCTGCCACAAGTCGAACCGGGGGGGGTCTGCTTTGTCGTATGCAATGCCCCCCTCGTGTGCATACAACCACCCTCGTTGCATAAACCACAAGAAAAACTTCTTGTTCATACCCCCCAAGGAAGTAACGTGACCTTGGGCAAATAGTGGTGCTGTGCGGGGAAGGCAGGGTTAAATGGGGATATGGCTTCAAATAGACAGCTTTCAAGCAGTTTTTGTATATTTTTAAACCATAAGTTATTTTGATAAAATATAGTACATTGTTTCTACTACGTAGGCTATACCGATAATCAGATTGATGCCTGCTCACATTTGCTATTAAAAACATTTTAATGGAAATTCACTTCCATAACACATTTGCTGCATCCAGACTTTTGAAAAATGTTTAAATATTTTCAAACAATAAATTTATTTCGATGAAATATGGTACATTGTGTCTACTATATAGGCAACCAAGTTTGATGCCTGCTTTCGTCAAAGAAAGACATTTGCTATTAAAAATATTTTAAAGAAAATTCGCTACCATAACGCACTTGCTGAGTACAGAGATTTTTATATTTTCCTATTCACTTAAGAAAATTAGATGGTTTGTAAATATTCGCAGTTTGCTTAATTACTAACATTGCACAGTACATAGAAGTATTACGTGCTATCCGAAGGACAAGGTATTCATATAATAATTTGCTTTTGAATAACTTTTGTAAGAATTTAATATATTACGGGTATACTTTTGAAAATATATCTTTATCACGTTAAAACTAGTATGCAATAGGTATGGTACAGTAGGCAAGTTTAACAACCTTGGGATATTTGATATTATCTTGAGGATTTAAACGTCCATACTCCAAGCTTCCTCTAAATGAAACTTTATGCAGTGTTGAAATAGGTTTTTTATTTACAATAATATACCGTAAAACACATTTTTTGTAAGAAATGAGACCTTAATCTAAGTGCTTACTTTAAGACATATGTCAAAAGATATGCAGGATATTTCTAAATAAGCGTCCAATATTTTACAGGGTGATTTTTCAGTAATTTTAGGTTATTATATAGAGTATAAGTAAAAAGTATGAAAATGCACTTATATTTCCGGAGATAGTTGTTACAAAAAAAATGCTTTACCAAAAAATTTCGACATATTTTTTGCTACAAACTGGGGATACCTTTTCGATTTTTGCTAGAGTAAACAATTTCGTTGCTATGACAATAATTTTTTTAAACCACAATATATAATTCTTCGCATGTTTGGCAAGAACGTCTCTTGATTGATAAGGCACGATAAAACTTTGATCGGATTCCATAAGAAAATGATTGAGAAAAAACTAGTTTCTAAAAAATCAGCTCCTTCTGTTGGACTTTTAAACTCAATCTCTTATCAAGCTGCCCATTAAAAAACTGTGATAGTATATGTAGCTTTCAATTGCAAACATCGTTTCTTCTCAGTTATCGACAGTTTGTAATAGTTTAAACAGCCTCATATTAGAAAATTGAGAACTTTTGCAGCAGCAAAATAGTTCGAGAAGCTAGGATTTGAAATATTAGTAATAGTGAGCTATGATAACAGAAAACGTAGTTATTTAGCTTTCTACGAAGTGTATCCTATCGCCCACAAATTAGTAAGGGTATAGTATGGTATGGTTGAAGTGAGCCCAGTAAATGAAGTTTGGCTCCAGCAAGATGGAGCTCCCAGTCACTTTGGTAGACGCTTTTGGTAATATTTGGATGAAGCTTTCGCAGAAAAATGGACTGCGCGCGTTGGTACTTTTTAGTGGCCGGCTCGTTCTCCTTATTTGACGCCATGCGTTTTTTTTTCTTCAGGGTCACTTGAAGAATGTTGTCTACAAAGACAGGCCATTGAATCTGAAAGACTTAACAGCTAGAATTATTGGCGAAACAAGACGGATTGTGCACTCCAGCTAAACTAACGTAATAAATAGCTTTAAAACCGTGTTTAATTATGTTTTGTAAATAATGGACAACACTTTGAAGTTTAATTATTTAATAATTATCATTATCGTTTTATTTTATTTTTGCTTTGTCAGTTTCTTTTAGATTCAAAGTAATTTTTTTCATTTTTTTTATTGAACCCGATTAAAATATACCAGGGCCGTATCCAGAAAGAGAGGTTCTTTCCGAAGATACAAAATATATCATGTGTTACCAGAAAAAAAATTCAATCTCAGAAGCTGTTCACCCTAGGAAAAGTTGACTAGCACCAGCTTGTAACAAGAAATGTGTGAAAAAGCTTTTGTGGAAACATTTTTCCTGGATAATGAATACCTCAGGAAAGACAAGCGCCTTTTCGTACTTTATATATTTTGTATTATATATATATATATATATATATATATATATATATATATATATATATATATATATATATATATATATATATATATATATATATATATATATATATATATATATATATATATATATATATATATATATATATATATAGGATGTGTCATTAAGGGTAAAGATCTCCCATATCTCAGAAATATATGGTGCAGGAGTTCTGCAAAAAAATTCTGTTAAAAGGAGTGGCTAAGAGAAAACGCTGGAAATAATTTTTAAGTTCTTAACTCTGCCGATAGGTGGTGCAATTGCTATGGTCATGTGATAGAAAGCATTTTTATGGACAACATCCTTATAAAGCTATAAAAAATAGCACAGTGTTAATATTATTAGTGGAATTTTGCATCTTTTGGTTTAACACTTTTTGCTGTAAATCATAAAATTAGGGCAGGAGGGGGAGGGAAAATCTACTGTGGAAGTGTACGTCATTTTGCTCTGGCTCAATAGAATTAAATGAAATCTGCCTTGTTTTAGACAGGAACGTCTGTTAGTCAAAACGGAATGATAGCTAAGTCACATTAACTTTCGCTGCCCTCGTCCGATAGCGTTATGTGAAAAACATGCTTTCTTTTCAATTTTCCTTCGAAATTTTAAATAGAATGACATGTTATTTAAGTGAAGATTAGAACCTATGATGATCACTGATAGGCACAGTTGGAGAACCCAAATCACCGCAACACGTTTAAAAAAACGTGACGATCGCTTCACTAACCAAGTTAGCGTCATCAGAGGATGAATAACTCTAAATATCTTATATCCACAACTTTATTTATATTATTCTGCAGGTAGTCGGTCATTAACGATTTAGGGAGGTTGAATGAGACCAAAAATTAAGATATTTTGTATGGCGAAAATATCTGTTTATTTATTTTATTTGTATTTTTATTATTTTATTATCTATCGGACGTGCTACTGCTGGTATGTATTTTGTAAAGTAGTCTATCAGGAGACTACCCATAGACGGCGGAGCGAGATTCATAAAGTTTTTATTATTACTATATTTGTTAATACATATACTTTCGAAAGCGTTTAGCTGCCCTGGTTGTATAATTTTTTTATTAATTTTAGATTCTCCATATTAACGTGGTGATTATTATCACAAATATGTCGGGCGACGGGAGATCTATCTATAGTACTGTATCTTAATTTTGCTAAATGTTCTTTGAATCTAATTACAATAGATATTTTTGTTTGTCCGATGTATTTAAGATCACAATCTTTTCAACTTATTTCACAAATTCTCCACATTTTGGCCGTACCATCCTTGTATTTTGGGTTATATAGCAAGTTTTCAAAGTAGTTTTTGTCGAGAATGTTAGTTGCAAATTCAATTAAAAAAAATTCAATCTAGAGCCCTCGTGATTCCAGGTTCAAATGGTAAGCACAGAAAGTTTTTTCCTGCTTCCTTTTTTCTAAAAGTCGTTGATTACGCTAACATTTTCCGTGCCTTGGGTTTGTTCAAAAAACTCATTGTTGAATTCAAAAATGTTTTGTTTAATATAATGGTTTGTTAAACTTTATCAAAAAGTTATTCTATAAAATTAACCCACGAAAATGCAAGTTGCAAATTGGATTTAAAAAAAAATGCTATCTAGACCTCTCATCATTCGAGGTTCAAATGATAAACAAACAAAGGTTTTTCGGCTTTGTCTCTTCTAAAAGTCATTGATTCCGTTAAATTTTCTTTGTTTTTGTTTGTTTTATTAATCTATCCACTAGGAAAACAGTGTATCCGTTATATCCGGCCACTCTTAACACTTTAATTCTTTGGCATATCTACTTTTACTTAAATGAAAATTATTTAAACTGTTTACTAAACAGTTCAAACAAATTTGTAACTAACAATGTATGAATCTCGCTCCGCCGCCTTTGAGTAGTCTCCTGATAGATTATTTCGTAAAATAAATACCGGCAGAAGCACGTCCGATATATAATAGAACAACACAGATATTTCCGCCAAATGAAATAATATGTTAATTCTGTTGCCGTTGAACCTCCTTAAATCGTTAGTGACAGACTACCTGCCGAAGAAATTAAATAGAGTTGTGGACATAAGATATTCAGAATTTTTAATCATCTGATGAAGCCAACTTGGTAAGTGAAGCGATCGCCAGGTTTTGTTCCGTTAAATTTTCTTTGTTTTTGTTTGTTTTATTAATCTATCCACTAGGAAAACAGTGTATCCGTTATATCCGGCCACTCTTAACACTTTAATTCTTTGGCATATCTACTTTTACTTAAATGAAAATTATTTAAACTGTTTACTAAACAGTTCAAACAAATTTGTAACTAACAATGTATGAATCTCGCTCCGCCGCCTTTGAGTAGTCTCCTGATAGATTATTTCGTAAAATAAATACCGGCAGAAGCACGTCCGATATATAATAGAACAACACAGATATTTCCGCCAAATGAAATAATATGTTAATTCTGTTGCCGTTGAACCTCCTTACATCGTTAGTGACAGACTACCTGCCGAAGAAATTAAATAGAGTTGTGGACATAAGATATTCAGAATTTTTAATCATCTGATGAAGCCAACTTGGTAAGTGAAGCGATCGCCAGGTTTTGTAAAACGTGTTGTGGTGATTTGGGTCCTCCAAGTTTGTTTATCAGTGCTCATTACATGTTCCAATCTTCTTATGAATTGTTATATCCTTCCCAGGTTCAGTGCAGATGTCTTTCTCTCTCTCTCTCTCTTTCGTGACTTCCCATTACATGTTAACTTTTATCAGTGGTTTCGTCAAAGACTCATTTAAAATCATTTTTTTATAAATGAAATCCAGTTTGATGACGAAGCAAATTTCTCTATGCTATATTGTGCTATTCATAATTTACATAGCAGTAATTTATGGGTAGAGAAAAATCTAGATGTAATGGAGAACCATATTCGCAAGAACACATTTCCGTTAACGTACTGGCTGAAATCATTGAATATTGCTGCAGAAGAAATTAGATAGAGTTGTGGACATAAGATATTTAGAATTTTTAATCATCTGATGACGCCAACTTGGTAAGTGAAGCGATCGCCAGGTTTTGTAAAACGTGTTGTGGTGATTTGGGTCCTCCAAGTTTGTTTATCAGTGCTCATTACATGCTCCAATCTTCACTTAGTTATGAATTGTTATATCCTTCCCAGGTTCAGTGCAGATACCTTTTTCTTTCTCTCTCTCTCTCTCTCTCTCTCTCTCTCTCTCTCTCTCTTTCGTGACTTCCCAGACTTCCCATTACATATTAACTTTTATCAGTGGTTTCTTCAAAGACTCATTTAAAATCATTTTTTATAAATGAAATCCAGTTTGATGACGAAGCAAATTTCTCTATGCTATATTGTGCTATACATAATTTACATAGCAGTAATTTATGGGTAGAGAAAAATCTAGATGTAATGGAAAACCATATTCGCAAGAACACATTTCCGTTAACGTACTGGATGAAATCAGTGAATATTATCTGATAGGTCCATTCGTATTTCCCAAATAAAAGTTATCGTCAGTTTATTGAAGAAAATTTGAAATCAAATTTCCACTAATCGAAGGACCAGTCAGAAAGGACCTCAACGGTGGCCGCTTAGGTCACCAGATCATAACAGTGTAGATTATCTTCTTTCCGGACATCTGGAGACTTTAGTTTACCACCTGTTCAAAATCAACCACCCAAAAATCGAATAGTAGGCTCATGTCAGACAATCCGTTATGCTCCAGGAATTTTTCAAGCAGTCTGTGAGTTGATGCAATGTATATTGAATAGATATATATATATATATATATATATATATATATATATATATATATATATATATATATATATAAGAATATTTTCATCTTCTGATGACGCTAACTTAGTTAGCAAAACGTTCGATAGATCTAACCTTCACTTA
Organism: Tillus elongatus; assembly: GCA_964006375.1. Lineage (NCBI taxonomy): Eukaryota > Metazoa > Arthropoda > Insecta > Coleoptera > Cleridae > Tillus > Tillus elongatus. Next base: position 141,163,635 of record OZ023265.1, on the reverse strand, counting down.
GTGGTAATATTTTTTGTAATGTTTCGCTTAATATTTAGCCCTATTTTGTAAAACGTACTTGTTTCGCATTTTTGAAGTTATTTAAAATACTCCCTTATTATAAATTATTTGATATACTTATCTCTAATTTCATTTTCATTACCAAAAGGGACTATATAAATTTGCTTCAGTTTAAACGCCCTTGAAAACGTTACTACATAATAAGAGTGGATAAGAAAGAATCGAGTTGTGTGCGTGCATATGGATATTCTAACTTGAATAGAGTTATAGATTTGAAAAAGAGCAGACAAGCAAACACTTTTTGAAAAGTGTGGGAAAATCAATTCTAAAGGCAAGAAAAATCAGAGCCGTCCTTAAGAAAACAATATCCTGCGTACAATTTTAACTTTTAACTATATTTCCTTGTAGTACCTGGAGGTGTAAGATGTGCACGAATTTAAAAAAAATATGTTAAAATTACGAAAACCAAAAAAAAAAAACGAAAAATGTTACAATGCGTAACAGCCTGTATCTTTAAAGCGAAACGTTTGTTACCACATGTTTCTAAGAGTTGTGTATGTTAGAATTACTGACAAACTAACCATCACGGTGGCTGTGGCTCACCTGATTTTTTCGACAGCTCTGATTTCCATTTGAAAAAAAAAAACTATATCTAGCATACAAATTAAGCTTTAACCAATATTCTCTTGTAGTACTTCGAAGATGTAGGACGTGTACAAATATAAAAAGCCTGGACGCAGAAAGTGCGTTATGGTAGTGAATTTTCATAGAAATGATCTGGCACAAAATATTTTATTATAACTTTTTTTCCTTGTAACATTGACATCTAAATTTTGGTGTATAGTTTACTTTTTATATCGTAAACCTACCTATCAAATTTGGTTATCATAGATTTTTTATTTTTTAAGATAATTTTTTTTTTAATGGAAACTCAAAATTTTCCCGGAAAACCTCGTCCGATTTTTTTGATTAACGACCTTATCAAAGCTATTTACAAAAGGAAGGTACGTGCCAAATTTTGTCAAAATCGGCCCGTTATTTTTTGAGATAAAAATTTTTTTCGAATCAAAACTCAAAATTTTCCCGAAAAACCTCGTCCGATTTTCCTGACTAACAATCTTCTTAAAGCCATTTACAAAAGAAAGGTACATGCCAAATTTTATTAAAATCAGCTTATTACTTTTTGAGATAAGAATTTTTTTCGAATGAAAACTTAAAATTTTCCCGGAAAACCTCGTCCGATTTTCCAGACTAACGAACTTATCCAAGCCATTTATAAAAGAAAGGTCCATGCCAAATTTTATCAAAATCGGCCCATTATTTTTTGAGTTATCGGTGTGATACATATATAAAAATTGAAACTGACCCCGGATATGGGTTCTAGGGGACCTAGTTCGCGCTCATTTGCAAAATTTTTTTGAAAATTCAAAAGTCGGGATCTTCCCCTTAGTGAATTTTTTCTACGAAAATTCACTAAAACAAAATTATAAGAAAAAATGATAAATTTCACAATATTTAACAGACTGTACCTTTAAAACCGAACTGCATGTTTATTAGATTTATTTATCTTGGAAGAAGCACCTGTAATGTTTTGAACACATATTAAGAAACAACCTGTTCATTTTAAGGCAATGGTTCTGCTCGGCCTATACTGAACATTCATCAGTGTTCAGTGCGGGATATACTTCTATAAAAAGATTTGCTTGTCTTGTTTTGTAATTACATGTAGGTATGTCCAATATTTCAAAGTTTTCACAGTACTAAGCTCTTTAAGTGCCAATTTTCTCGTTAACGCAAAAAAAAATTCTGCAGGTTTTCTGCGGTCCCGTCTGCAAACGATGCATATGGCAGTTGGTAGTGGACTTTTCTTTTACGTGATAATAAAGGATTTTTTTCACGCCCAAGGAGGTACCACCTGTTACATAAAGGGGCCGGTGAAGTCCCAACGGACGTTTCCGGTTCTGGTGTATGAGTCGGTTTTCCTTATAAACAAAAATGATAATAGCTCCTCCTTGTACAAAAGATTCCGGAGGTAAAATACCCCTCCATTCGGATCTCCGGGAGAGGGGTGTGCAGGGCCGCCGGCATTAAGATTAAACATATCCTTCTCGAATATATGTAGCCTAAATTCTAACCTTAAGGCATCCACCATTTCCTCCAGGCTAATAGGCCCCAACTCCTCTCCCGCACCGAAAGCCAAGTCAGTGCCAAAACAGCCACTAATCACATTAATTTCCCGGGGTAAGTGCTCTTTATTTCCTTTAGATTGCATGGAGGCGTGTGCGCATATGTCCGTAGCAATCTACCCTGCACCAGACTCCCAATTTAGAAGCTGGAAGAAAAGACATACTTTGGATGAAACTCTCTCTCTCTCTCTCTCTCTCTCTCTCTCTCTCTCTCAGGGCTGCAACTAAATTCATCTGTTGCATATAACAGTCACCTTCTGACAGCAACTTTGTCCAGCTCTTCGACTACCCTTCTGAAAAAACCGACCATCTGGTTTCTGAATATCCTTCCTCCGAGGTCACTATTCTTGGTGACTTTAAAGTCCATAATAAGGAATGGCTAGGATCTTCAAAAACCGATCCACAAGGAAGAGCAGCCTTTGCAGTCAGCAATCCTTTAGCCAATATGGTTCAGCAACCTACTTTCGTCGCATCCCAACACACAGCTGAAATCCCTTGGATCTCCTTGGTCGCTCTTACCACGGCATGGTCGCTGCTTCCTGCGTAATGCAACCTGAGGTCACACAGTCATCACACCCACGTATCGTTTGGCACTACAAGTCCGCGAACTGGGACCAAATGCGAGATTATTTTCCTCGTTTCCATGGGCGTCTGTCTGCTTCTCTCATCCTGGCCCCTCTGATATCTCACAAAACGTCACCGAAATGGTCAAAGCTCATAAAACGGTTCTACACAGTCCCAGTCAAGAAAACCGCCAAGCATTTAAGGACGCAAGAAACCGCTATGTCCGCATCCTTTCTGAGGCAAAAAACTCGTTTAATAAGCACATCAAAAACAAAGTCCTCTCAAGCTCCAACGGCAGCGAACCATTCCGAACTCTGGCTAAATCTATTGAGAATAATTTCTGCAAAAGCACGTCCCCACCTCTTGTTTCAGGGGATAAAATTGTTTCTACCGCCTTGGGCAAGGCTAAAGTTTTTGCCTCATTATTCGCCGACACTTCTATTCTCAACCCACCTCCAAATCTTCGACCACCAAGTGTCCCCAATGGCGTGCATAAAATGACGGATATCATTTTCAAAACTAAAAAGGTACGAAAGATGCTCTCTTCTCTTAATACCAGAAAAGCCTCTGGCCTTGACGAGATCCCAGCAATTGTTCTCAAAAATGCGCACCAGAACTTGCGCTGTCCTGACTCATCTGTTTCAGACATCTTACAATAAAGGCATATTCCGTAGTACTGGAAAACTGCTCGAGTACAACGCCCCAATAAAGGATCCAAAGCGCTTCCTAGCAACTACAGGCCTTTGTCTCCTTTCAGTCGTCTCTAAAGTGATGGAAAAGTATATAAATACCGAATTACTAAAATTTCTTGAAAAACACAGTCTAATCCACTACAGGCATTATGGATTCCGTCAGCGCAGATAAACTGCCGACCTCCTTTCCTTTGTCACCAATTCTTGGAACAAGTTTATGGAAATACACGATGAATCCCAGGTTGTCGCTCTAGACATATTCGAAGCATTCCACCAGGTCTGGCATACAGCGCTCCTTAATAAACTTCTGGCCTATGGCCTACCACCAAAACTCTGTACCTGGACAGCAAATTTCCTCTCCAACCGGAGCATTTCTGTTGTCGTGGATGGCCATTCCTCTAAACTGTATCCAATTAATGAAGGAGTCCCTCAAGGTTCAGTTTTAGCCCCAATTTTTTTTTCTTTTCTACATCAATGCCCTCCTTTTTAGCACATCCAACCCAGTTCACAGCTACGTGGACGAGAGCACCTTCCACTCAAATATACAATATTCTAAACTGTCTCTTTAACCCAATTAGATGAGGATCGCAGACTCATGGAGGGTTCTGTCTCTGTGGATCTCCAAAAAATATTAGACTCGGGAAATAGAAATCTTGCACAATTCAACTCCACCAAATCTTAGTCTTACTTTCTATCTCATAAGAGATACACTAGCCCTAGACCCATCACAATGAAGAACAAAGTTATTCAAAGTATTAATTCCTTTTCACTTGTTGGCAGTTCTGTGGATCGAAATCTCAATCGGCACCAACATGCCACATCAATTGCAGAAGCGGCTGCTAAGAAATTAGATTTCCTCTGCCGGGCTCGCAAATACTTTTCACCAGCTAATCTCTATACCTTATATACATCACAAATAACGCCAAACCTCGAATACTGCTCCCACATCTAGAGTGCCGCTGCCGCTGCCGCTTTTACACTCACTCTCCTGTACTCCATTCAGAAGAGAGCTATACGTCTCATCGGTGACCCTACCCTCACACAAAGGCTGCCATCCCTTGCCCACCGACGTGCCGTTGGTGATCTCTCTGTCTCTCTTTTATAGATATCTGCACGGGCACTGCTCAGAGGCGCTTTCTTCCATAGTTCCTCTACCTGATTCCCCCAACAGATCTACCAGGGAACAGAGCGAATGCACCAGACATAGAACACCTTGTTACGCCCGTTGTTTTGTCCCGAGGACTTCCAAGTTATGGAATTGCTTGCCGGCACATGTTTTTCCTTCTCCTCCCAACCTCGAAACCTTCAAGTCCAGAATTAACAAATTGCCTTTTTCCTAGTCGCCACCCACGGTACGATATTATTTGGGCTGTAAGCCCTCGTGGTGTGTTTTTGAGATATTAAAAAAAAGTCATTATTTAATTTAAGTGTTCGATTGCATTTTAAGTTTCTGGTAGCAATCTTGTTCCAAATTTCAAAGTGTCCACAGTACTAAGCTCTTTAAATGCCAATTTTCTCGTTAACGCAAATATTTTTTCTGCAGTTTTTCTTTGGTTCTGTCTGCAAATGCTACCTCATTTTCCTCCAGTGATCTGAGGGTTGCGCGCCTTTGCTTTTGCTGCATCAGCACGATTCTTGATAAGGTGTACATGCCTATGTTTGAATAGCAAATTACACTTTAAATCCTCGCAAAGGAACTTTCTCAAGTGCTTTTGTGATCGAACCCCGAAGAGCCCTGACTTTTTATGGCTCCACAATACAGGATTATTGCTCGTATTTTGATCTTCTTGTCCTATAGTTTGCACTCACCGGTGTAGCTGTTCCTTGCGGTGGTCTTTTATGGGTTTCCCTTTTTCCAACTTTGTCCGCAGCCTTTTTCACCTTGCGCATTTGTTTGGCCACCGTGGGACCTCTTTCAGGTTGTGCCGGATAACACCTTTTTTGGCTCTGACGTGACATCTCTGAACCAGTTTCTGTAGCCTATTTTAGTAAATTTTCTTAAAAAAATGAGATGATCCCGACTTTTGAATTTTGAAAAAATGTCTTCAAATGACCGCGAATTAGGCCCCCTAGAACCCATATTCGGGGTCAGCTTCAGTTTTTTATATGTTTATATATATATATATATATATATATATATATATATATATATATATATATATATATATATATATATATATATATATATATATATATATATATTCACATTTGTCTATGAGAATTAAGTTTATCGACTTTGTTTATTCTATGGTCAGATGTCGGCTATAAAGTGTGTTGGTAAGAGCGAATACTCTGGAATTATATTTCTAGAAGGGACCAGAAGTGACAGGTATAGAAAAGTGTAGAAGATTTAGAATCTCTATGAAGAGTATAAATAGACGAACGGTACATAGAGTGAGTTAGTTCGGTATTAAGTCGGTGTGGTGTAGAATAGTGACCATAGAGTATTAAGCGAGTTAGCAGTAAGTGTTGGTGTTTAAGAAGCGATAATAAAAGGCGAATAGTGGAATATAGTTCTATAGACATTTAATAATAGAGAAAGATATGTTAGTTGATACTGGTGTTGCAAAATAGTTGCTTATAATAAATTAGTAGTTTGAAAAGCTGTATTTTGTTAGTCAACGAATCCAGAACCCTGTAGAACGTAACAACTGGTGGCAGAAGGGGGATTTTCAAGCTGCTAGCAGAAAAATTATCCAGAATATTCGTTGAACAATGTGGAGATTTCTAGAATCTCTGGAAGATCAGTGTCAGCAGTAAGTCATAACTGGGTGTGTTCTTGACAGAGAATAAACTGTGTACAAGCTTTAAGTACGTCTATGCCTAAGACACTAGCGAAACAGCCAATATGGACGCCAAACTATTGGAATTGATTAAAGAAATGAAAGAAAAGGCCAGAAAAAGAGATGAAGAAGCCAGAAAAAGAGATGAGTAAGCCAGAAAAAGAGATGAAGAAGTTAAAGAAGAGCTGAGACAAGGAGACGAAGAAGCGAAAGAAGAAATAAGAAAATGAGATGAAGAGGCTAAAGAAGAAATGAGAAAAGTATATAAAGAGGTCAGAAAAAGAGACGAAGAATCCAAAGAAAAAATGAGAAAAAGAGACGAAGAGACAAGAGAGGAACTGAGAAAAAGGGACGAAGAAGCCAAAGAAGAAATGAGAAAAAGAGATGAAGAAGCCAGAAAAAGAGACTAAGAAACAAAGAACATTCTGCAAGAACAAGCCAGCAGAATTGAAAATATTACTTCGTGTGTGGACGAAGTATGAAGCAGGTAAAAGCAGACATCTTCCAACAAGTAAAAAGTCGAGTAAGAGGTATCAGCGACGATGTACATGACAAGCTGACGAGCGTGCAGGAAGTACAAGCGGAGATACAGGATAAAATGCAATAACTTGAAAAGAAGAAGTATGATACCCCAGTCAAGGGAAACATCAGACACGAAGATAGCCACGTAAGAATTAAGGTTCCCACATTTGATGGCTCAGTCCCATGGGGTATTTATCTACGCCAGTTATAAAAAGATTTCTTCAAATGAGCGCAAACTAGGCCCCCTAGAATCCGTATCCGAGTTTACTTTCTGTTTACATATATACAGTGTGACGCATTTCTACGGTAAAGCTCAATATAATTGTTATTATGCAAGATACGACAAAAATTGTATACGTTATCTATAGGGTGTTATAAGCTGCATCTTATAAAATTATTTTGACAACCACAGGATGGCCCATAAGTAGTTGGTGATACCTATATATTTTTTTGAATATTCCTTATTGCATTTTTGCATTTATCATCGAAATATGATGCGTTTGTAAAAAAAAATCGAGACGCAGTAAGTGCGTTTAAGTAGCGAATTTTCATTATTATTAACCTAAGGTTCGTTAGCTAGGAAACGGGTTTTCTCGGAAAATTTTTAAGTTTATTTTCGGAATTTTTTTATACATTTTCAAACAAGTTAGGTTGGTAAAATATGGTACATTGTTCCTACTATATAGGTTATACCGGTGACCAAAATGATTCCTGCTTGCATTAAAGAGACATATTTTCTATTAAAACATTTTAAGAAAATTCACTTCCATAACGTACTTGCTGCGTCCAGACTTTTAAAATCATCTGATGGTCGGGCGTCGTGCACCACCTAGTCGGTTATGTTTTCTAATTTTCATTAGGAGTTACTCCGATTGAGTCCTTTTGATCTGGTCTGGTAACTTAGGTCGCTCTTTTGTAGCCCCCTAGGATTGCTGGCCTGGGTTAGTGTGTGTATATGTATAGTTAACCCTCCGGCGGGCGCGCTACATGGAATCTAATGAGCGGGCGCGCTGCGGTATTTAGACCGTATTTAGTTTTTCAACATTTCTAGCTTAGTATTACTAACAAAAATTATAATTTATTGTATAGGTGTCTTATTAGGCATATAAAACATGTAATAATTGTTATTGCAACAATTATTGTCTTAATTATTGTTATTATTTTAATTAATAATGAATAAAATATTTTATACAGATAAATAAGATTCATTTAAGACGCTTAATGATTTTATTATATATATATATATATATATATATATATATATATATATATATATATATATATATATATATATATATATATATATATATATATATATATATATATATATATATATATATATATATATAAGTGGTTCAAAACAAAAATAACTACAAAGCTGACGAAAATATATAAACTAAAAAATTATATTACATTATTCAGCTTCCATTGGTTCCCTCTGTTCACATTCTAAGCATTTGACAATAATGTTATTGTGCCTCCTACACACATTGTTTCCACAATGTTGACAAATTGACTTTGTTTTATTATTTTTGTGAGTTCCGCAAATGTGGCATATGCCTGGCCTTATTAGTTCTTTAGTGGCGTATCTTCTCTGTATTTAGATAAAAATGCAGAGACTTCTTTCGGAAGAGATGTCATTTTAGCCATGTCCTTCAAATGGTCGTTCATTAGTTGTAAAGCAAGATTTTTGAGACATATTCTTCTTCTGCCCTTGTTATCAATGTGGTTGAATTTGAAAATCACTCTTGCGTTTATTTCACATATATCTAGATGCCTGAAGAAGATTGTAAGCGGCCATCTTCTTGTAATTCTTGACGTACTATAGGAAGCGCACATTTGGTCCACTGTGTCGACACCTCCTTTTGTGGCATTGTAATCTAAATTTAAAAGTGGCTTTTTTTTCACTTTCAGACTTTCTTTTTTTTCTCTCTTCCAAGCAATGTAAGTCCTTTTGTTAACAAATATTGTGCAAGGGTATAACTTGTGTAATAGTTATCTGTAGTAACATTTCTTTTCGATTTTTGTATTGGTATCACTAGTCTCTTCACAATATCGTTTCCTTTGTCTGATATCAGATACGGTCCAGGTACTTGTTTTCCACAATGAATTCCAAAATTGAAAGTGTAGAAGGTCTTGGCGTCGCAAAGGGTATAAATTTTAATGCCATATCTCGCGGGATTGTTTGGTATATACTGCACAAATAAACAGCAACCTCTAAACGCACAAAGCATCTCATCAATTGTTACATATTCACTCAAATTGAAATAAATCATACAGTTATTGACAAAGGTATCATGGAAACTTGTATTGGGGCTAATTTGTCATTTTGTTTTTTTTTTCTCGCGTATGCAGATCATCGAATCGTAAAGCACGAAGTAAAAAGTTAAAACCATTGTAACTGAAGATAGCTCTCAAAAGAATCGTTCCGGTGCCATCTGCATCCCATAATTATAAGCAGTTGGTATGACTACCCTTTTTCGTTCCAATCAAATATAAGACATCAAACAGAGCTCTTAGCTTAAATAGTTTACGTCCAGTCTTTTGTTTTCTATATATATATATATATATATATATATATATATATATATATATATATATATATATATATATATATATATATTAGTGTTTCTTACTACATCGTCAAGCATTTGATCAGTAATAAACAATGTAAACGCGTCAATTTATCTATGTATATCTCTTGCACTTGCTTTTGGACCAGGTAATATTTTAATAATATTATTTGCTTTGGTTTTTCCAACTGAAACAAGTTTGCTAATACAAAGTGTTTCATTATCGCGGCCTATGAAAAAACGGTAATTATCTTCAAATTGACTTTGTTCGACATCGCCTGAGACCTCATCGATTTCTTCTACTGACTGTTCAGAATCGCTGCTGTAAAAGTTTTGTGTTATCGTTTCTTCTATGTCTGTTCCACTATCATCATCACTATCAAACTCGTAATCAGGTTTCTCCCTTTGTTCACTAGTTATTTCTTCGACTAATTCACTAACGACGTCTTCTAAAGATTTTTCTAAGTCATAGGGTGTTAATTTACGTGACCTAAAATTTAATAAAAACTTGTCATTTATTTTACAAATTTGAAGTATGGGTGCTAATATGGATATTATAGTAGACGTTAACCAACACACTACACAATTGTATGAAAAACTTTGCGATGAATAATACTTACATGACTGGGCGGGCTGCGGCAAACACACCGCAACTTCTACCTGCTTCGAACATTGCTCTGTAATAACTGAAGGGAAGTAACTGATGGCACGAAATTTGTCGGTAGGCTACGCCAACGCCATAAACAAGCAATACCTGAACGCACAATATAACAAGGGTTACCATATTTAAGTTATAACAGTAAAATTCAGATTTGAGGCTGTTTGCAGCTAGCGCGCGTCGCCGGAGGGGTAAGATAACCCTTTTCCTCTGATGTTATTTTTGCTGTGGTTGTATTATATAAAAACATATAATAATATATATTTTTTACTATCTTATTTATTTATTCTTTATTTTACTTTCAGACGTGGTGCATTTTAACTTTTTTAGTATATGCCACTTCAGCAGATATATTTAATGGAGAAAGTGACGAAGAAACTACTGAGAGTCAGGTTAAGCAAGAAAAACCCAATGAACAAACGCCTATCTATGTGCAACCTTTAAGGCCTAGGCTAAGGTATTCTCACTGTTTTCCTAAAATTGAAACATTATAATAAAATGACAGAGTTGGTTATAATATATTGTTAAATACCTAACAAAACAAGTATACAATTGTTTCATCTTGTTTTGTTAAATAGATTACTGTGTAAAATGTGTGTCTTAAATCCGTATTCAGAACTTAGGTGAAGATTCACCGTTAAGCTTTATGGTCTTTATAAAAAATATGTTAATTTAGGCTTCAGCTGAAGAACTATGTATATACTTCTCAAATATAAGACTTAATTATTAATTATTGATACACATACTCTGATGACTCAAAATATTTGATTAACTCCTATACGAGGTGTTCATTAAATACTTTGTAAGAAGGATGCTGCTGTTTAAGTATCTATTGATATTGAGACGAAATTTCCCTACGGATAAATTTTGTCTTCAAGTTGGGGTCAGATGTAAGCAAGATGCTTACTGGTTTCAGTATCTGGTTAACAAAATTTCTCCATACATCAATGTTCAGAAGAGATGTAAATAAATTAATGGATACCATCTCAGAAAAATTAAAAAAAAAAATTCGCTACAACAAATAGTTGAACGATCGTAAATAATTCGATTATAAAATACATAAAATATGTAGGCTGCAAAACATGCCGGAATTGTGTTTATCTAATTATGTGCAATCAAAACACCTTAGCAAGCGAAAATTCCCGGTACAACGATCAATTTGATGCATTTTGTAACTCAAAACCGCACCGTGGATGATAGGACACAAGTAGTTAACCTCTAAGGGGGTCATTTAGTTTTCACATAGGAAAGTGCAAACTCGGAATTTAATAGGTGGAGTAAAAAAATACATACGGGTCTAAAAAAGTTAGTGGAGACTCGGCAGCCTCGGAGCCGAGAAGTAACCGCGCGACAATAATGTAAAGGGTTTTCTTTTCGTTATAAAATCAAAGAAAGTTGAGAAGGGAAGTTAAAATTTCAGAGAGCGAATTACGAGTGTTTAAAAAAAATGGCGATAAACGCGGACGCCCGTAGTTTAACGGCCGATGGAAGGGCCGAGTTTGGTGAGTCCATTCCATTTTAAACTATTGCCTAAATTGTCTTTTATTTGAGAGGCTAGCTGTATCGAGTACCGAATTAATTCTTAAACTTAAATTGTATGTATATTTTGAATTATACGGGCTGTAAGCTAAATTAGTATAGATAAATGAGAGCTATAATTAAGCTAAGACAGAGTCAATTATTAGACTAGGAAAATTATATCGGGGGCAAGAACAATGTAGTTCTCACCGGTATCAACTTTAAGTAGATATTCTATGGCCTATTTCAGGCCAAAAATTCTTATGAACATAGGTCCAAATATGCTTCATTTTCGTAATAAGGGAGTTAAACTTCAAAAAATGTTGGAAATAAGTTTCTAAAACTTATTTCCTACATTTTTTAAGATAACGAATCCAAACTTGGCACAAATAATTTTCTCACGAGTGTTTACAAAACGACCAAGCTAGATTTGGAAACAATGTTCAGGATTATAATTTGTTCAACGTCACGCCTCTTTGTTTTTCCATTAACTTTTTCAATATATGCTAAAGATAACTGGTTTGCAGAAAAACAACTTCCCTCTTTTCTATTCTCTCATCAAAACTATTCAAAATATCGGAAAAAACGCAGATATAAAAAAGTGGGAGGTCACACAAGTCGTAAATAAACCACTATTTCTTTTTTAAAGCAAAAAATACTTTTGATAATATAGTAACTATTAGCAATAAGCTGCTAACGACTTTTAGTGATCAACTTGGTCTTTTAAATACATTCATCACGGATTTTGTCATTAAGAAACGTCACTAGTTTCTTAAAACGTAGATAGCTTATAATGAAAATTTATATATATATATATATATATATATATATATATATAAATATATATATATATATATATATATATATATATATATATATATATATATAATAATATGATAAGACACAAATTATCTCAGGGCTTGCGTTTAGGCACTTGCAGTTGGTAGGTTTTAAGAGGTACAAATAAAATCAGACATTATGAATAAAATCAGTTTATTTAAAAAGGTGTTGTTGAAGTGCCCTTTACTTACGATGATGTTGAAGGGGCCTTTACTTACGGGGTGCTATAAAATTCCAAGCGCATGAGTAACGGTTCAGGGCTTAATGATATACATAGGGCGGCTGGTAGCAGGTTAAGTTTACTTACAAAATTTATCTGTGTCAATGATTGGAAATAAACTAACGTATGCGAAACAAAATCTCAAATGACCTCTTTATCACGCATTTGAAACAGTATAATAGCAATTAGTTACCGTACTCACGCTACCACAAGCCACCGTTTAACAGTATAAAATGTATAATAAAAAAACAATCATCGAAAGTAATTTCAACATACATATATTAACAAGCAATCCACCATCATTATCAAGCAAAAAAAGTATGAGCAATTGGATAAATGTAAGACTCACCCATTTAGTTAGACATGCTGTTTTCTAAATAAAATTTAGCTGTGCTTTTCCATCTCTTTGTAGATTCAGAAGAGGGCGTGGCGGGCGTTGTAAGCGTATATAAAGACTAGCTTATCGCAGACATGTCATAAAACTAGCTCGTACGGAGGCGTGTTTCTATGAGTTGGGTGCGGTAGAGCAACCGACCTCCCAGTTTGACGTCACTGAAGGGACTTGGACGCTGACGTCACAAAAGGGGTTAATTCCGAACCTCAAAAGTCAACGGCGTTGACACGTGTGACATGTCCCGCTTATTAAATACACGCGACACGTTACAAGCTTAAAATAATTGTCTCTATTTACAACAAAATCTACCTGACGTATCAGAAGTCAATAGAGGTTCTAAAAGAAAAATATTTCCTTAACAAAAACATTGGGTTTCTTATAGTATATTTTCCATATATTAGTTCTACATGTTGATTTTGGTTTTTATTTTCAAATATTCTTTACACACACACACACACAGATATATATATATATATATATATATATATATATATATATATATATATATATATATATATATATATATATATATATAAACTATATTTTATATCTATTACTTTTTTCAGTGACAATTCTCACAACAGAGACGAAGATGAAGATGAGGATATTTTTGACGATAAAGCGAAATATCCAAAAAGCTCAAAAATACAAGAGTCAACCAAGAAAAATGAAACATTTGACTTTAAGGCAATGCGCGCCGAAGGACGAAAACTTTTAATAATTAAGCAACTGTAAACAAAATCTACTTTATAATGTTATAAACACACAAAGGAGGGAACAAAACAAAATCATTCCTGAATAGGTATATTAAACCGTTGTAATAAGTTTTATCATCTCAAATATTATGTAATTTACGAGCTAAAAAATAATTTTAAGGATTCATTTGTAAATAAACTGCATATATTTTTCTTTTATCAAATTTCTTATTTAAAATGTTAGCAATTTGATTCTCTTTTTTAACATACTGAACCTATGTATGGTTTAAAAATACTCTATTTTAGTCATGTCTTAAGCAATAATAAATATCAAGCTACTACAAGGGCAATAGTCTAATTAACAACGCCTAATAATAAACAAAAGAATTCAAAAATGGTGCTCGTTGAGCGTGTCATGCGTCTGGAACGTATGGCTTACGTGTTAAGACCTCTCAGAATTACATCACTCCTCTTAAAGGGATTGGAAAAAATACTGAACGGACACATTAGGGGGAGCATCTTAGTCAACAACCCCGTTAATACCCACCAGTATGCCTACCAAACTGGCAAATCTACTGAGTTAGCACTCAATAACCTCTTCGAGAAGATCACACACTCCATGGATAACGGGGAGGTGGCGGTGGCTGCATTTCTCGACATTGAAGGAGCATTCAACAATGCATTACCTATCTCCCTCTACGAAGCCACTATCGCTAGAGGGGTGGAGCCTACCATTTGTAGCTGGATCGGAAGCATGCTCTACAATCGGACCGTTATTACCTCGCTGCAGGGGGAGGTGGTTAGCTTCAGAGCTGCGAGCGGCTGCCCTCAGGGGGGAGTTCTATCCCCCCTGCTGTGGTCCCCCTTTGTGGACGATTTGCTGTCTATCTTGGGGCTGTGGGAGGTTGAGGTCCAGGCGTATGCTGATGATCTAGTCATAATAGTTAGGGGCAAATATGAGGAGGAACTAGCAAGTACTCTTCAGGAGGCACTAAATGTAGTTAATGATTGGTGTCGGAGCGAACAGATGTCTGTGAACCCCCACAAAACGATCATTGTATCATTGTTCCATATACCAGAAGAAGAAGGCTGGATAGATTAAAACCACATATTCTTATGGGGGAAACGATTCCATTTACGGAACAATCAAAATATCTGGGGGTTACCCTAGATAAGAAGCTCAACTGGGACGTACAGTTAGAGAATGTAATCCGCAGGGCTAAACTGTCCCTGTGGACATGCCGTAGAATCTGTGGAAATAACTGGGGAACAAACCCCCAACAGATGTACTGGCTCTATGTAGTGGTTATCAGAACAATGATAACATATAGAGCCAGAGTTTGGTGGCCCAAGGCACTTCGTGATATCGCGAGGGCCAAACTTGATGACATTGAGGGTCATCGGATCCTGGAAATGGTCTCAGACTTGATGCCTACAAAGATATATCTTTCAAGACCATCCTCCCGGAAAGGGAGGACTGGGAACGAAATCAAACGACCCGATTGAGAGCTGATCTCTGCTAGGATGCTGACGGCTCCAAAACCAATATGGGAGCAGGAGCCGGCGCATATGGGGGCAACACCGATTAGACTATCAACTAGCCTCGGTAAGTACGCAACGATACACAAGGCAGAAGTGTATGTCATCGAGATGTGTGCAAGGGAAAGCATAGAAAACTAGTGCACATACAAATCGATAAAAATATATACAGATAGCCAAGCTGCAATAAATGCTCTTGGTTCCTACCGTTGCAACTCAAAAACGGTATGGAGTTGTGAATCTGCCCTCAACGAACTGGGCAGCTGTAATGAGATGTCACTGGTCTGGATACCGGGTCACTCGGACCATGATGGCAATGTTGCGGCCGACGCGCTTGCCAGGAGTGCTGCCTAGAGGGACTTTACCGGACTAGAACCGGTGCTGGGAATAACATCATGCACAGCAAAACACTCCTTAAAGACTTGGACAGAAAGAATAGCAAGCCAGCAATGGCAAAATCTGCCAGGATTAGCTCACTCTAAGGCCTTCATAAATGGTCTGTCTGAGTCAAGGGCTAAAAAACTTCTAGAGTTAAACAGACAACAATTGAGTACTCTAGCCGGCCTGTAGACAGGACACTGCCGCTTGCGTCACCACATGCACCGTATTGGGGTCAGTCAGGAGACTAAGTGCCGGCTGTGTATGGAGAGTGACGAGACAGCAGAGCACGTACTGTGTTCCTGTCCAGCGGCGGACAGGACTAGATACCTGCCCTTTAGCAAGACAAAGCTTGCTCCGGAAGATGATTATCGACGTCTGCAGGAGGCTGGCTTTGTTGGGCGAAATATAGACCATTAGGCGTGAGCCACAATAGACCTTATGGTCGCGGTTGAGGGACCGTTATCGCCCACAAACATTCAAACCTAACCTAACCTACGTGTTAAGGTTTCCAATATTCTCCTGAGCATGAGCATAAGCTAGGCAGGATTTCCATGTAACTTAAGATAAGATCAGTCAATCAAAAGTATCTTCTACGAGGCCTATAATAAATTCACCGGGTCTTTAGTTGCGTTCCTATTGCTGTATACCTCATCCGATACATATTCTGCATATATATATATATATATATATATATATATATATATATATATATATATATATATATATATATATATATATATATATATATACATACATACATATATATATATATATATATATATATATATATATATATATATATATATATATATATATATATATATATATATATATATATATATATATATATATATATATACAGGGTCGCTGATAAGTCTGGAAACGGTCGATTATCCGGGAAAATATACAAGGTGTCGAAAAAAGTTTTATACAAAAGTTTTTGGGTTCTTCAATGTCTACTAGGCGGTGATAATTTCATTTATACAGGGTTGGTCATACAGGCGTGGCACACCAATATTAATTTTTTTTAATGGAACACCCTATATATTATTCGACATTTCAATCCTTCTCTTAATTTTGAGCAACATTTATCAGAAGCATGATGTACATAAACTCAATCGTTTCCGGGTAAAAAAATAAATAAAAATAAACGCTATTGTTTTTAAAATCTATTGGATGAAGAACAAAAATAAATGAAAAGTAAAATATCTCTTGAAAACAATCTGTGAGTGTGAAAAGAACCGGTTGCGATGTTTTTAACATTGTTTGAAATCCTATTTTATAAGATGTTCAAAGTGTTCTCCATTGACCTCCTGACAATAATGAATTCGCTTAACAAAACATTGCACTGCATTTACAAGAACGTTTTGAGGAATGTTATTAATTTCATGCACAATCCTTGCTTGCAACTCTTCAATATTCTGCGGTCTATTTTGGTAAATTAAATTTTTTACATGACCCCACAAAAAAAGTCAAGCGGCGTCATGTCGGGAGACCTAGCTGGCCATTCAATAGTTCCCCTGCGCCCTATCCATCTGCCAGGAAAGGTTTGATTCAGATATTCCCGTACCTCAATTCCAAAATGAGGGGGTGCCCCATCCTGCTGAAACCATATTTCTTCCGCTGGTAGATTTGGGTCGTTATTGTTCGGAAATAATCGACTAACGTCTGGAACAATTGATTCTTGCAAAAGTGTCAAATATCGAGCAGAGTTCAAATTACCGTGTATAAAATAAGGTCCTATGATATGTCCACCAATAATAGCACACCAAACATTTACTTTTTGCGGTCTTTGGGTGTGAATTTGTTCCATCCAATGTGGGTTTTCGTCTGACCAGTACCTACAGTTGTGTCGGTTGACTTGTCCATTCAAACAAAATGTAGATTCGTCGGAAAACAAAATGTGGTTGGCAAAGTTAAAATTTTGGCGTAACTTCTCCATAATAAGTTCACAGAACTCGATTCTGCGATCAAAATCGTCTTCACTTAGTTCTTGCAATAAATGAATTTTATATGGACGGAACTTTTCCCGCTTCGTAATCTTTTGAATTGAATATCGACTCATATTGTGATTTAAAGCCAATTGCTGTGCCGAAGTTTTCGGATTTTCCACCACATCCAATATTACATTCAAAGAATTTTCTTCATTTGTAACGGTTACTGGCCTTCCAGTTCTAGGTTTATCCTTGATACCGCCAGTTTCGTGAAAACGATGCAAATTTTTCGAAACTGTGGATTTGGAGATCGATTCCCGCTCAGGATGCAACTCATTGAACATAATCACCACTTGAGCAAAACTTCGTGTTCTATCACCGTACCCTATCATCATTAAAATTTCGATACGTTCGGTTTCACTTAAACTTGCCATTTTGCACAAAAACTGTTGACACTAAATTACAAATGTTTCAAAACTGTTGACACTGAATGAATGTTTGACATTCGTTGTCCTGGAAACATTTTAAAACAAAAGAATAATACAGCGTTTCTTATGGGCATCTTATCTTATCTTGGGATTCCAAACAATGTTAAAAACATCGCAACCGGTTCTTTTCACACTCACAGATTGTTTTCAAGAGATATTCTACTTTTCATTTATTTTTGTTCTTCATCCAATAGATTTTAAAAACAATAGCGTTTATTTTTATTTATTTTTTTACCCGGAAACGATTGAGTTTAGGTACATTATGCTTCTTATAAATGTTGCTCAAAATTAAGAGAAGGATTGAAATATCGAATAATATATAGGGTGTTCCATTAAAAAAAATTTAATATTGGTGTGCCACGCCTGTATGACCAACCCTGTATAAATAAAATTATCACCGCCTAGTAGACATTGAAGAACCCAAAAAGTTTTGTATAAAACTTTTTTCGACACCTTGTATATTTTCCCGGATAATCGACCGTTTCCAGACTTATCAGCGACCCTGTATATATATATATATATATATATATATATATATATATATATATATATATATATATATATATATACATATATATATATATATATATATATATATATATATATATATATATATATATATATATATATATATATATATATATATATATATATATATGTGGGTTCCAGGGGTCTTAGTTCACGTTCATTTGATGAAATTTTGTCCACGAAAACTCACTAAGAACAAAGAAAACAACTGTCTACATAACCGCTTTAACTGTAATTTTTGTTTAATGTAAATTTTTGCATTTACTGCATCAGTTTGGTTTTCGGCAACACAAAGCACACAAATTGCAAAACTGTTGAATTTGTGGAGAAAATTGTACAACACATTGGCAAAAAAGGGGTAGCTCTGAGAGTTTTTGTGAACTTCTTCAAAGTCTTTGACTGTGTAAGTTATGACATTATGACATTCTTATACTCGTAAGTTCACAGTTAAGGTATGGAGTAACAAGCACTATATTGTACTGGTTTAGAAGCTATCTTACGGATAAAGCATAAACAGATGTAACCTTTAACTCCACCAGTACCTACTCATCTGGGATGGTTGGGGTGTCACAAGGAACTGTTCCTGGATTTACGCTGTACATTATCCATTCCAACAGTCTACTTCAGTACATAGCGCATCAATCGGGAAACAACATCAATCCAGGCAACAAAAGAACGGTCACTTCCTATGCTGAAGATACTAAGTTTCTGCTGGGTAAACTTAATGTTGAGGACTGTGTGGCTGATGTTGAGAAAACTTTCAAAAGGTTTACTAACTGGTTGATAAAAGTAAACTGGCACTTAATAAGCATAAGACAGGATGTGTCCTTGTTAAGTCCTCAAAATAAAAATAAAATAAAATATTGGACAAGATGTAGAACTTGATCGCCAAACCGTAACTTTGAAGACCACGAGGAAATTACTAGGTCTTCATATCGACAGTGAGTTAAAATGGAATTTTCACATCGATGAACTCTGCTCGCGAATCTCATCCATTGCGTATGCAATAAGAACACCAACCCAGAGATGCGGTACGTCTGCCGTGTTGTTACTGCATTATGCGACTTAACTTTACGGTTAAGAACTTTGATTTTCTAAAACAATTTATTTAATACTTTAAACAAATCAATACTTAAATACTTAATACAAAAATGAATAATATAAAATAATGACAAATGTAACGATCAACATACATGTGATCTAAAGTCTAGCACGCGATGTGCAGAGTCTTAACTACTCTGAACAAGAATGAACGGTCGTATCTTTGTGAGCAGCCTATTTATACACTACACTCCAGGCGTGGCACTTTTGTCTCTGGGTGTAACAATGGATCTGCTGATGTAGATTCTCACGAGTGATATTCCGCCCAACTTGCTAGTCTGAGCCTGCATACTTGTGGGCTCCTCCAAGTCTACTGCTGATTCGACGGTCCTGACTGTGTGAAGGCAACTTTGTAGTATAAAGGCCCATTGTTGGGGCTCCATCTATCTTGCGTGTTTCTATTCACAAGTAAAGTTCAGTATTTATTATACGCTGGGGATCTTGCTAATGCATTGTCAAAAGATGTACGAAATGTAGACACTTTATCAGTTGTTAAGAGAGTGAAAACAATTCTCCTATACAAGACGTGCTACTGTGCGGACGATTTTTGCAAATAAACTACCACTAAACTATATTTCATTTTTATTTATTTTTAGTAATATGCACTTTATTTTAGTAATATAGTTACCATAGTATAAACCTTGTGCGCCTGATGTTTCTACAGAACATTATTGGATTTAGATCTGTATCCCGCAACTGTTCTTTAGAAAGTTCTTGAGTAATAAATAATTATTTTTGTTTTGGCTTTATGTGCTATTTAAGGAAAATTTTTATTAATTGTTGTGCTGATTGTATGTGTTATTTTTATTGTCTACTTGCAGACATACATATAGATCCCTGTGTCATGTAATGTAAGTGACATTGGTCTGTTTCATTGTTAATATACAGTGTGTAAAAGCCAAATGAAACAAATTCATTATTTCGGTTACTGCACATTCTTATAAAAAATCCCTAAACACGTCAAATTTAAATTATAAATTGACATTTTAAAAGGTGAAAATGTGAACCCTTACCTTCATCCCCCTTTGAATGACAGGTACAACCCCTAATTTTTCAAATAGGAAGTATAGGCTTGTGATATGTCGTTTGAAAGGTCTGTTCATTCTCTATTCAAATATATTATCGTTTTCAAGTTTATTGCAACAATTAAGATAGAATAAAATAAACTCCTGTGGTTACCGAAATTCGCTATAAAATACTCAAAACTTATTACAATATTGTAATTAGTATACTCAAAACTCCGTTTAGGTCTTGAAGATAAGAAAGTAAGCAAAAAACATAGTAATGTGCTTTTTGCATTGTATCCATTAAAAATACATTAAAGAGTTTCCGAGGCAATGTTAGTTTGCTTAAAACGCCTAAGCAAATTGTTTTGTAATTATAAGTTGTCATTTAAATTTGAGTATTATAATTTTAGTTAGAATTTCGGAAACTTCAATTCTGAAAAATGGTTAGAGTAACGGAAATGCATAAAATAGCAGTTATATAAATGATTGGTTACGGATATAAAATCTGAACACAAGATGAAGTAACTCGCCTATTTCATGAGAAATTTCCTGATTTACCTTCTATATCCCAAGGAACAATTAGTAAAATAGGGAAGCAGTTTTGCGAGTTTTGTCATGTAAGGCAGATAAAAAAAACTCTGGACGCAGGAAGTGCGTTATGGAAGTGAATTTTCATAAAAATGTTTTCAATTACAAATATATCGCTGAAATGCGAGCAGGCATCAATTTGGTTACCGGTATAACCTATATAGTAGGAAAAATGTACCATATTTTATCAAAATAATTATTTGAAAATGTACAAAAATTTCCCGGATATAAACTTTAAATGTTTCCGAGAAAACTGGTCTCCTAGCCAATAAACCTTAGGTTAATAGCAAATTGAGTTATTGAAATTGGAAACATTTAATAAAAATTCGGAACCAAAACGCCGTTGCTGCGTTCATAAAAAAAATTCCGAAAATAAAGTTAAATGTTGATTTCCTAACCAACAAAACTTATGTTAATAGCAAACTGAGTCCTTGAAATTTGAAGGATTTAATGAAAATTTGCTACCAAAACGCACTTGCTGCGTCCAGATTTTTTTCTTACAAACATTCATCATATTTCGATAAAAAATGCTAAAATGCAGTAACGAATTTGTTCTACGAAAATTAGCTAAAAATTATAGACCGTTAAACCATAAACTTCACTAAACCTGCAGCGAAAGCATCAACTTAACTAAACCGACATCCAAAGCATCACGGAAAGTGTCTACTTGAAATGAATTTTCTGTAAACATTTCAGTAAACTGGAGGACAATGACAGTTGAACCTGAAACTTAAGGGTTCGCAGAACACTCTTCTTGCAATATTTTCTTTTCACAATCCGTATTTGTTTCACGTTCTTTGCCTAAACATTGCCAATTTTGCGTTTCAAATTGCGAGTTGACGTTTTGAACAAAACTCCAAAATTTGTTTTTTAGCTGCCCGTAACTTTTTTGCCTTTAAACTTAGAGACCTAAATTTTAATACCTGGTTCACTCTCTACAATACAAATAGGCGCACCAAATTTGGTTGCCCTCACTTTGTTATTTCCAGAGATATGATTTTTTTAGAAAGAAAACACAAAATTTTCCGGGAAAACCTTGTCCGATTTTCCTGGCTAACGAACATATCCAAGCCACTTGCAAAAGGAAGGTACTCACCAAATTTGATCAAGATCGGTATATTATTTTTTGAGTTATCGGTACTATATATATATATATATATATATATATATATATATATATATATATATATATATATATATATATATATATATATATATATATATATATATATATATATACACGGATCTCCCAATTAGTGAATTTTTAAAGAACATTCCCTAAAAATAGAAAATTTGAATCACCAACGACTTATGGGCCACCCTGTAATTGTAGAAATATTTTTTTAAGACGTAGCTCAAGACACCCTATAATTAATGTATACATTTTTTTTCGTATATTGCATAATAATGGATATATTGGCCTTTAAAGATTTTGTACGAAAATTAGACAAAAATGATATACCATTAACCGATAAACTCTATAGCCAACACAACTGCCAAAGTATCAGAGAAAGGGTCTTTTTGAAATGAATCTTCTGGGAATATTTTAGTAAAATGAAGGACAATGACGATTGAAACTTAAGAAAACTGAAGACTTCAGGCTTCGTAAAACCCGCGTAGCAAATTTGGTTGCCCTTACTTTGTTAATTTCGGAGATATAATTTTTTTTTCGAAAGAAAACACAAAATTTTCCGGGAAAACGTCGGGGGATTTTCCTGGCTAACGAACTTTTCCAAACCACTTGCGAAAGGAAGGTACTTATCAAGTTTGATAAAAATCGGTCCATTATTTTTTTAGTTATAGGTGTGACACACACCCACACACACACACACACACACACAAATATATATATATATATATATATATATATATATATATATATATATATATATATATATATATATATATATATATATATATATATATATATATATATAAACATATAAAGTCTGAAACCGACCTCGGATTTGGGTTCCAGGGGTCCTAAATAGAGCTCATTTGAAGAAATTTTTTCAAGATTCAAAAGTCAACATCTCCTCATTAGTGATTTTTTTAAAGAAAATTCACTAAAAAGCAGCCAATGCACTGAGTGATGAAATCAAACTAGATGTGATGCTTGAATTTGTGGAAAACCCACATACATCGGCTAGACGGGCATCTACTACATTTAATGTTAGCCATGCATCGATAGGGACGCATTTTATTTCCTTTTAACATATTAAAAGAAAATAAAATGCATCCCTATAAAATGATACCTACTCAGGAGCTCATGGAATTTTGATAGGAGAACTTATTTTTGTGAGTGAATGATGGACATGTTTGATAACAATATTATCCAATTAGAAGACGTTATGTTTTCTGATGAGTGAACTTTTTCACTGAACTGTCGTGGTAATCGGCAAAATTGTCGCTACTGGGTAACGACAAATCCTCACTGGATGAGAAAAGAACACACGCAATACCCTCAGAAGGTTAATGTTTGGGCAGGGATTGGTGGAAACCATATCATTGGTCCCTTCTTCATTGAGGCTGATTTGAATGACGAAAATTATTTTGCACTACTTCAAAATGATGTCATTCCAATTTTAGATCTTAATTCAGGAAACCCCCAAGCTCCTGTGAATACGATATGGTTTCAGCAGAATGGAGCACCACCACATTACCAACTCAATGTCCGGCAGTACCTCAATGCAATATTTCCCAATCGGTGGATAGGGAGGCGAGGATCGATAGAATGGCCAGCGCCATCACCTGATCTTACCTTATTAGATTTCTTTTTATGGGGATATGTGAAGAGCATTGTGTATAAAACTAAACCTTTTGATTTAAATGACTTAAAAGAACGAATAACGCTTGCGTTTAGGTCCATCACGCCTGATATGTTAAATAATGTTAGAAGACAGTTTTATTTAAGAGTGTTGCCAAGAAGTTCGCAGTGAACATTTTAAACATCTACTTCATTGAAATTCATAGTTCTTTTTAGTGTTTTACATTTTATTACATTTTGCATTACATTTTAGTTTTTTATTGTATTGTAGCGAATGTCGGTAACCACATGATTTTATTTTATTCTATCTTAATTGTTGCAACAAACTTAAAAACGATAACATTTTTGAATAGAGAATGAACAGACCTTTCAAACGACGTATTACAAGCCTATATTTTCCCTTTAAAAAATTGGGCGTTGTACCTGTCATTCGAAGGGGGTTGAAGGTAGTGATCGCATTTTCACGTTGAAAAATGTCAATTTATAAGTTAATTTGACGTGTTTCGGGATTTTTTATAAGAATGTACAGTAACCGAAATAATGAATTTATTCCATTTGGCTTTTACACACTGTATACATCACACATTATAACACAGTATTTAAGTGCGACGAAACATTTCCTTTAATGATAACCAGTTTCGTCTAAGGTGAGGACAAACCGTTAGATACTATTAGTAGTATCTATTTTTTATCACTTATCAATGCAGCATTAATAAATCAATCAGAGTTCTAATGAAATGTCAAAACCATAACTTTTATGTAAAGATACAATTTTTTATTTTACATTATGTGTAGATTGGAAAGTAATACAGCTAAATTTAAATATTAAGATGACATTTACTTTTGTTCTGTCTAAATCAGTATCATCATTATCATTTATAAGGTCACTCTTAATGTTATTCATTTACAATTCTAAATAAAATAAGAAGGCGTTGTCAGTGTCAATAGGTATATTTAATTAACATAATAGCAGGCAGATATGTTTATTTGCTACTTAAAAACAATAAAATTGTAGCAGTTTATGTAAAACTAATTTTATAACAAAAGTCGCAGATATAACAATTAATAAAAATTCACTAAAAAGATCGGGAGGCAGCAAGTCCATTATAGTAGTTAATTTTCATAAGAATTGTACAGTATTAGTGGTGGTGGTCAAAAGGTGGTATGGCCTTGACTGTACTGTCATTATGCGCAGATTTTTATAGTATTACTATGGCATTATACTAAAACTAATACTTTGTATTTAAACAGACTTGGAAGATTGGGTGTAGAGGTCCTAATATGTGCTCATTCGAAGAATTTTTTCGAAACTGTTGCATCGATATCTCTCCACTATCTTAAAAAAAAAGAAGAGAAAAAACTTTATATGTCCAAAAATCACTTTTCTATAAAGCTAGAAAACTAAAATTTGTTATTTCTATATACCGTAAGTCTCTTCGGAAAATGAATGTATCTGCCAAATTATAAACGTCATATATTTTCCTTATTAATCGCTTGGATGATTTCTTTTTCGTCAACCCAATCAAACCAGTTTTTCAAGCAACAAAAAAAATCTTTAAAAACTGATTCTTTATTAGCGGATTTACTTAATAAAAATTCACTAATATCATCAATAAAAAAATGTCTGCTGAAAACTATAATTCTACACTCAACGGTTATCGAGACATCTTAAATAAAAATGAGATCTAAACGTATGAAATACGGAAACGTATATTTCTATAAAATATGAAAATTTGAGAAACTAAACAAAAAGTTGCATGCATTGGGCGGGAATCTGAGCCAGACCGCTCGCGTATTATGCGAGCATTCTGCCACTGAATCAAGGATGGTCTAGCTATTGAATTGTTTGGTTACTTGGTACTTATCGAGACGGCAAGTTGCTGTCCCAGGAAATGTTGTATTATAACATAAAAGTGATTGTAAGTAAACCGCTAATTACAGATTTATTTGAATTGTGACTTGATAATACACTGGTCGACTGTTTCGATCTTAGATTATGTATTATTTTTAGGTCTAAAAACAAAACAAGAATAAACGCCACAAAATCATTTTCATAGAGACGTGAGCCGATTTCTTTTGTATCTTCTCATATTTTTATACCATGTTATTTACTTATAAATTAAGTCAATAACGTAATCGCATTTGCATATTTGCCATTCTAACGTCATAATTGTTGACAGATCATTTAATCGGCGTTTGGTATTTTAGGCCCCAAGATTTCTCGATCGCCAGTGCGGTTTGTATATTTTACCCGTGTTATCTATAATGTTTGATTATCGTTCAATTTTAATGTATACCTGTAGTATGTAACAATCTACGCATGACAGGTTACTAGTCTGTCTTTGTCAGGCATTAGATTTTAATGCACGTCTTTCATATTTTATTATTTATTTGGAAATCTCCAAACATTGTAAACTGAATTACCTAAAATTTACAACAGATGTTTAGTTACACAAATTCTAGCTAGACGTAAAGTGTTATTCCACTTACTCTAATACTTTAAAAATATATCGTTTTCAATAATAATAATAACAATCCAATCCAATCCAATCTCTTTTCGTTCTCGTTGCGTTATATATTTTTTAGTTTGTTTCTTTTACTGTAATTTTAAAACCATAGCATTTTGGAACAGAGAATGCAGAGATTTTTCAAATCAGGTATCACAAGCCCCTACGAATGAAAACAACTACTCCCTTGGCGGGTTTTAAATTATATCACTCGCCAGCCAACATCACTTTAGTCCTGCCGGAACTTGCAGTAATGTCTTCCCACAGCTTTCTCCTTGCGGTACTGTATGTACGTGAAAGCTGCTGTGGAAATCTAGAACCGTCACAACATCAGAGATGACCAGGTATGACATATTGAGGAGTCCTAAGAAGGACGGCACCGGTCTATGTCTCTTGGTACACATGTTGCCGCAAGTGCCAGGAAGATTGAAGTGGTGGTAGCTAGCGAGGAATATAATTCAATGCCCGTCGTGATATTAGCCAGGGAAGTAGCTCCCTTCACTGTCTAGCTTTCTTCCTACCTCTTTGCTGTAGTATATATACGTAGAAGCTGCTATTAAAGCCTAGAA
The DNA here is from genome assembly GCA_964006375.1 of Tillus elongatus. NCBI lineage: Eukaryota > Metazoa > Arthropoda > Insecta > Coleoptera > Cleridae > Tillus > Tillus elongatus. The sequence continues at coordinate 141,136,581 of OZ023265.1, read as the reverse complement.
TCGTCTCAACACCAGAGATGGCCACGTGTGGCATATTGAATAGTGCTGAGAAGGACGAAGCCGGTCTATGTCTCCCGATATATATGAAACTGACAACGGGTATAGCATCTAGAGATCCCAGTTTACGCTCATTTGAAAAAATAAAATAAAATTAAAACCCCGCGATGTCGTTAGCGAATTTTATCTACGAAAATTCGCTGAAAATAATAGACCATTCAATCACAAATTCCATGATTTAAACTACAGCCAAAGCATCAGAGAAAGGGTCTGTTTCAAATGAATTTGTTGTATATATTTTAGTTAAGCGAAAGACAACGACGGTGAAGCAGAAACATAAGACTTTGTAAAACACAATTTTTACGACAATTTTTCTATACATAATTCATTTATATAATTCGCGTTCTTTTATTGTAGTTGTTTAAACCTCACCAATTTTGACGATTCAACCCGCGACTTTGCCAAATTAAAACAAAAAATTATCAAAATATTCAAAGTAATTTGCCTATAATTTCTTTAGCTTTTGCGCCAACATAACTTAACATTTGTCTATGTTATTTAATAGATTTTATTAAACACACAGAAAATTTTGGTTTTGTGCCATGCTTTGATCCTCATCGGAACCTTTTTTTTTTCTTTAAATGCCCATAACTTTTTTTCACAGATGAATTTTGATATATAGTAATTTTTTTTAAATCTCAACCTGCGTACCAAACTTGGTTGCCATAGCTTTGTTGTTTTCGGAGATGTCAAAAATTTTCTGGAAAAACTGAGCCAAATTTTCTGGCTAAAACAAATTCAAGCCACTTAGAAACAATGCGGCAATTTGAATCATAACTTCCAGATATCTGTGACAATCTACGGTCCCCAGAAAGACATTCTCATGGCATGAATTTAGGACCCACGACTTGACAACAAAGAAGATATTCGTATTATTGTACACATAAACTTCTAAAACGTTACATTACCGGAGTTGTAAAGAAAAAATGTCAATTTTCACCAAATCATCCCTCATTTACTCCCTACCCCCTGAAGCGATCTTAGTCAAAAACCATTCGAAGCGTTCTTTTGTCGGGTGCTAATTGTGTACAAATTTGAAGATTATGTATCAATTCGTTCGAAAGTTATTGCGCCTACTAGACAGAGGTACACAGTGGCGTCTCCTGACCAAAATGTTCGGGTGTGCGGTAACGAGTTGCTGTTAGTGGTGGTTTTAAAAATTATTAACACTAAATGTACATATATATATATATATATATATATATATATATATATATATATATATATATATATATATATATATATATATATATATATATATATATATATATATATATATTCGACCTATATGGGAATGATACGTAGATAAATAAATTAATTTCCCACTGCAACACTAACAAATTAAAAAGTCACTTAAAACTTTAAAACACGAAAAGAACATGGAATTATTATCAAGCTCTTCTCTTCACACAAATTTGTGTTAGCGTTAGCACTGTCCGGAACGGGGTGAAAACTGTAAACATTAAAAGTAGTTCAATGTTAATATGGTACTAAATAATAAAATGTGTAAAAATCCTGGATGCAGCAAGTGCGTTATGGTAGTGAATTATCATAGAAATGATCTGGCACAAAATATTTTGTTATAACTTTTTTATATTGCAACACAAAAATCTAAATTTTGGTGTATAGTTTAATTTTTATATCGTAAACCTACCTGCCAAATTTGGTTATCATATCTTTTTTTATTTTCTGAGATACAAATTTTTTTTCGAATGAAAACTCAAAATTTTCCCGGAAAACCTCGTCCGATTTTCCTCACTAACGAACTTATCTAAGCCATTTAGAAAAGCAAGGTACATGCCAAATTTTGTCAAAATCGGCCGATTATATTCTGAGTTATCGGTGTGATACATACATACATACATACATATATATATATATATATATATATATATATATATATATATATATATATATATATATATATATATATATATATATATATATATATATATATATATATATATATATGATTATTATTATTATTATTAATTGTTTATTCAATTAAATTATACAATATGCAATACACAATAAGTCTATGACTTGTGCTGTGTTTTTACAAAATTTAACGGGTTCATCCAAAAAATGATTGGCAATTGTGGACCAAGTTCACTATACTTTATTTTTTGAGATACAAATTTTTTTCGAATAAAAACTCAAAATTTTCCCGGAAAACCTCGTCCGATTTTCCTGACTAACGAAATTATCCAATACATTTACAGAAGGAAGGTACATGCCAAATTTTATCAAAATCGGCCGATTATATTTTGAGTTATCGGTGTGATACCTATATATACATATATATGTATATATATATATATATATATATATATATATATATATATATATATATATATATATATATATATATAGTTTATAGTTTATTGTTATATAAATAGTACAAAGCATCTTACAAATAAGTCTAAATTTGTGACTGCAAATGATGGAATTTTGACTAAATTTTAATCTAAATGTCAATTGTTCTGAAGTTCTGTCATCTGATTTCTAATCTCCAAAATTACCTCACCTCATTATGTACCATTACAATTTCTAGAAATATGGATGGTAGTTGAAATCAGTTTCTTCATTTTAATCAAAAATTTCTATATTTTAAAACTTTACTGAAATTAAATTCTTATATATAAAAATTGAAACTGACCCCGGATATGAGTTCTAGGGGTCCTATTTCGCGCTCATTTGCAAACAATTTTTTAAAATTCAAAAGTCGAGATCTCCCCATTAGTGAATTTTTTTACGAAAATTACCTAAATGTATTATAGTCTTTGATTTTAGAATACTGTGGTCCAGGCAAGCGCAGTTGTAATGTTTGTAAATAATGCTATCACAACGTTTGTTAAACCGGCGTTCCATTCATTTGTCTTGAGCGGTATTTTTACCGCTCACTGCAGTGTTAAAACGAATGGTATTTCCTTACTATTTTAAACACATGGGTGGGGGACTGTATTGTATACCAATGCAGCTCTGTCGAGTGAAGTTGTTCGGAAATAACAACGCACACCTAACTCGAATTCATTCCCAGTTGCTATTGACCTACTCATATTTTCTGAATGAAGACGTGGTGCCGACTTCATTCCAAGTCACTATTAACCGACTATTTATGAAATCAAATAAGTAAATTAAATCGATTGTCATAACATATGTAGTGTATTAAGACTAAGGGAAAAAGAAATAAAACATATTTAACTGTGCACATTTTAATTATATTTTAGGGTGTGCGGCGCACACCTAGCTCACTAGGAGAAATCGCCACTGGAGGTACAGGCCGACAGACCGACAGACAAAAACATTTTTGTTTCAGAATCAAATTGTCCTTATGTTTTTAGACTTTTTATTCCGTTTTACCAAAAAAAATATTCTAAATTTCAGTTTTTTAATATATATATATATATATATATATATATATATATATATATATATATATATATATATATATATATATATATATATATAGGGTGAGCGAAGCGCGACGGCGTATTAGAAGTATATAGTGAACCAGAAAATATAGAAATCTGAAATTTGAGTAATGTTTGTAAGTGGTCATGATCTTCATTTTGAAAATACTTTTAAACTACGACGTTGCCACAACTATTTTTACCATATACCAACTTTTTTTCAAATAAAACAACTTGTGTGTTGTGACATTCTTAGATTTCCCGGAATATTTTAAAGGTTTTTTATTTTATGTATCTTTCACCTATCAAACAACTTGTGTGTTGTGACATTTTTAGATTTCCCGGAATATTTTAAAAGTTTTTTATGTTATGTATCTTTCACCTATCTCAAGCTGTTAAGGCTATAAAAAATATTATTTAGATAATTTGGCAACCTGCATCCATTAAGGAAAAAATTATGCTTTCCGTAACTAGCATAGGCGTGGGTCTCAGTATGGTTGCTGTTTGTTCATAGGTTATTATATCATGATATGTCATGAAAATCGAATTATTACAGATGTCCGCAAAAAAATGGGGTTTTGGTAGAATATATAAAGGCAGATAATGCGAGATTTTCAAATGGAACAGTCTGTATTTTAAAATGAGCATAGCAAGATAAAATGATTTTCTATCTAAAAGTAGCTTATGATAAAACAAAATATCGCAAGTAATGGAAACACATTTCTTATTATCAGTATGCCAAAATATAACTGTCTGTTTGCAAGTCTGTTGTCACACTGAGAGCAGTATGCCTGCTCAAGTATATAAAGTATATGAAATTTCTCCACACATAAACGTTTGGCCAGTTGTAAATGAATTACTGGGTTGGATCTCAAAAATTTGCCGTAAAATAAATGTTTTACGCCATCATTTTATTTAAACAAAATATGCATAATTATGTAGGCTGTGGTTACGTTGAAATTATATTATATATAAAATGTTTTGAAGAAACTTTTGTTTGTTAATGGATAGCTGTCTCGAGTACTCAAATAATCAGTATATAATATTTGATTAGATATTTTGAGCCGTAGGGCTGTAAAATAGAATATTAGTATAGTTATTTGAGCCGCAGGGCTTTAAAATATAATTAGATTAAATTGGAACTAAATTAAAATGTAGATGTTGTTTTAGGGGGATTTTAGTCGCTAGTGGCATTTCTGCTAAAATATATTTAAAGTCGAGTAACACTATTTGTACAGGTAGATGGGAATTTTTGTGAGATTTAAAATACGAAGGGCGAGATAGGGTTTGGAGCCGTAAGTGATTAGTTGGGAACTAAAAGGAGAGTTAGATAAATTTGAGTTCTATAGTTAAAATCACCATTTAATATCAACCTAATACAAATATACGCCCCTACTACAGAGAAAAAGTATAACACCGAAGTAGAAGTTCTGTATAATCAATTTAGTACAACACTAAAGAGCTTAAAATCCAACGAAATCACATATATAATTGGTGATTTTAATGCCAAAATTGGTAAAGGTCGCAGATTGGAAGTGGTGGGGGAGTATGGCTTGGGAGAAAGTAATGAGCGAGGTGACAGACTGTTTGATTTCTGCCAAGAACACAATCTGGTAGTAACCAACACATGGTTTAGCTTACATCAACGTAGGCTGTATACTTGGAGAAGCCCTGGAGATAACCCAACACATGTAGTAAGAAATCAGATAGACTATATTCCTACCAACAAAAGATTTAGGAACTCCATCACCAGGGTTACAACGTATCCTGGAGCGGATATTGGGTCTGACCACAACTCTCTAGTCGCAGACGTAAGAGTCAAGCTAAAACAGATAGAAAAGAAACACCAGCAAAAGAATCTCACGATATCAGACGTCAACAAAGGTAAAATTGAAAAAGCTGTAAACGATTGCATGAAAGAAATGAGAACAACCGAAGGTGTCGAGGAAACATGGAAATTATTTCGCGAACATATGACCAAGATATTAGAGGAACATAAAGTAACAACCAGACACAAGAAACAACAATGGATGACGGAAGAAATACTAGATCTTATGGAGCAAAGAAGACAGTGCGAGGGCAAAACAGAAGAAAACAAGAAGAAATAAAACAAAAAATACGAACAGCTAAGGAGAGATGGATGACGGATAGATGTCGGGAAATGGAGAAGTTTGAAAGGAAGCATGACACGTTTAACATGTACAAGAAATTCCGGGAGGTTGCTGGCTTGTATAACAAGAAAACTACTAACATGCTGGTGGATAGCACGGGAAAAGCTATTATTGATGAAAGAGAAATTCTTGAAGTATGGAGTAAATATGTGACTGAATTGTTTGAAGAGGACAGGCCAAACATGCAGGGTAATGCAAACCAAGACGAAGGGCCAGAAATTTTAAAATCGGAAGTTCTCCATGCCATAAAATCAGCCAAAACCAAAAGAAAGCAACTGGTCCAGATAACATCCCAGCAGAGCTCTTACAGATGATACACGAAGATCACATCAATGTTCTAGTTAAGTTTTTTAACAGTATATATAGTACTGGTGAAATACCCGAAGAATGGTTGAAGTCTGTTTTTGTAGCACTTCCGAAAAAACAGCGAGCAAAGAAGTGCGACGAATATAGATTAATTAGCCTAATGAGTCATACATTAAAGGTATTTCTTCGCATAATACATGAAAGAAGACGGTGCGAGGATGACCTGGATGAGACGCAGTTTGGCTTTAGGAATGCACTAGGCACCCGGGAAGCACTTTTTGCCCTAAATATACTGCTTCAAAAGTGTCGTGACCAACGCAAGGATATTTATGTATGTTTCATAGACTATGAAAAAGCCTCCGATAGGGTTCAGCATGAAACACTTTTAAACATACTAAGAACTTTGGGAATCGATGAGAGAGATCTGAAAATTATAGAGAACTTATATTGGAAGCAGAAAGCAGTAGGCCGAATCAATGGAAGACTAACCGATGAATGTCGCATTCAAAGAGGCGTCAGACAGGGATACATTCTCTCCCCGCTATTGTTCAACATATACTCGGATAAAATCTTTAAGAAGGCTTTGCAAGGTAAAGACCTTAGAGTGAAGATTAACGGTGAACTGATTAATAACATTCGATATGCCGACGATACGGCCATCTTGTGCGATAGTGTCCGGGGCCTTCCAGAGTTGTTAGATAGTGTAAACACGACAGGAAGGGAAACTGGTTTGAAAATAAATATCAATAAGACAAAATTTATGATATTCAGTCGCCAACCGCACGCCGATGCTTCCCTAAAGATAGAACAAGAAAACATTGAGAGAGTTACCCAATTCAAATACCTTGGTTGTTATATCACAGAACACCTAGACCCTGATAAAGAGATAAAGTGCAGAATTGAAACAGCGCGCTTAACTTTCATGAGAATGAAATCATTTTTCTCTAATGACAACTTAAACCTAAGATTGCGTCAAAGAATGATCAAATGTTATATTTGGTCCGTGTTGTTGTATGGAGCTGAGACCTGGACTCTGAAGGCTGCTACGATCGGTCGACTGGAAGTGTTTGAGATCTGGTTGCACAGAAGAATGCTTCGAATACCCTGGACAGCTATGCAGACCAACGAAGCAGTATTAAATAGAGCGAATGCCGTCCGTGAATTATTTGTCACTATTAAAGTGCGAAAGATATCATACCTGGGACATGTTCTTAGAGGAGACTGATACAAGGTGCTCCAGCTTATAATGAAAGGTAAAATCAAAAGCAGCCGCGGAATTGGAAGGAAACAGATGTCAAGGCTAAAGAACATTCGCGATTGGACTGGAATACGCAGTACCGAACAACTATTCAGATTAGCCGAAAACCGCGAACAACTCGCCAATGTAATTTCCAACGTTAGGGGGACCTGATATGGCACCGAAAAAAGAAGAAAAAGTGAAAGCTAAGAAGGAGTTAAATATTAATCTCAGAAATACTATAGCGTGGGAACAATTGGCATACTAAATACTGAATCAATGTTCACCGGTATCAGTTTTGCATAAAACTTAGTTTTTTCCCAAAGATCAGAAAAACTAGGATTGAGAATTTAAGTCTATCACAGACAGAACCTTCCTTAAAATTTTTGCCATTATTTTAACTTAAGGAAACTTTTGGATTAATTAATTATTTAAAATTTATTCTGCCGTTTAAATGCTTGTTTGCATAAATTTTATTTTTGTATTAAAGTAATTCTAAAACTGGATAACTGGTTTTCATTTTTAGTATAAAAACCCTAACCCAGAGTTTATTTGAACACCTAATTTAAAAGCATTGTGGCGCGTTTCGTCACTAGGTCTATGCTATGGCCGAATATATAGCAAAATTTTGGGGAATTGGTCCCAAATGCTCGGTCATGGTGTTCCAAACAAATATCAGGAAGGACCTCCGTTGAGGGTCGTTAAACAGAAATGTTTTCTTTCAATGTAACAAAGGGTAGTTTTCTGAATACGCGTCCTGATACTCGGACGTTGCCTATTTTAAAAATGTACCTAAATAAATATTTGATCAAGTTTTCTTAATAATAAGAAGTTGAGACGAATTAATGATAATTACAGTTTACGGTCATAATGCTTTGTTTTAAAGAAAAGTAAATAGCTCGTAAATCCGCCTTGTTAGAATACTGATTGTGCGTGATATGTTATATGGTAATGGCAAATTCTTATACAAATCAGCAAATTTTAAACTTGTTCTCCGTACATGACCAGCGTAAGAAGATTATTTCTAGAACACGAAGAAACTTTAACGAACAGCATTAATCGACAATAGGCATGGATGCAAAATGATAATGTTTTGTATCCTCCTACTATGTCGAAGAGCATAACTATTGGACAATTGATAGTCCCTTTATTAATCTTATTTTTAAAGGGGTAGACATTGATCCAATCCAATCCATAGCAGGTGGAGTGGAATTTTCCTCTACGTAACAGTAAAGGATTTTTCCACGCCCGAGGAGGTACCACCCCATACATCAAGGGGCCGGTGAAGTCCCAACGGACGTTTCCGGTTCTGGTGTATGAGTCGGTTTCCCTTATAAGCAAAAATGATGATGGCTCCGCCTTGTACAAAAGATTCCGGAGGCAAAATACCCCTCCATTCGGATCTCCGGGAGAGGGGTGCACAAGGGGCGCCAACATCAAGATTTAACATATCCTTTTCAAATATATGTGGCCTAAATTCTAACCTAAACTCCGTCCACCATTTCCTCCAGGCTAACAGGCCCCAACTCCTCTTCCTCACCGAAACCCAAATCAGTGCCAAAACAGCCACTAATCACCCTAATTTCCCAGGGTATGAGCTCATTACTTCCTTTAGATTGCATGGAGGCGTGTGCGCATACGCCCGTAGCAATCTACCCTGCACCAGACTCCCCAATTAAGAAACTGGAAGAAAAGACGTACTATGGATAAACCTCTCTCTCAGGGCTGCAACTAAATTCATTTGTTGCATTTACCGGTCACCTTCTGACAACAACTTTGTCCAGCTCTTTGGCTACCTTTCTGAAAAAACCAACCATCTGATTTCTGAATATCCTTCCTCCGAGGTCACTATTCTTGGTGACTTCAATGTCCATAATAAGGAATTGCTAGAATCTTCAAAAACCGATCCACAGGGAGGAGCAGCGGAGGCCTTTGCAGTCAGCAATTCTTTAGCCAATATGGTTTAGCAACCTACTTACTTTCCTCGCATCCCAACACACAGCTCAAATCCCTTGGATCTCCTTCTTACTACAAATCCTGACTGCTATAAGATATCAGTCACCGCCCCCCTTGGCCGCTCAGACCACGGCATGGTCACTGCTTCCTGCGCAATGCAACCCTAGGTCACACAGTCATCACACCCACGTATCGTTTGGCACTACAACTCCGCAAACTGGGACGAAATGCGGGATTACTTTTCCTCATTTCCATGAGCGTCTGTCTGCTCTCTCATCCTGACCCCTCTGATATCTCACAAAACGTCACCTAATTTATCCAAGCTGGCATGGAGTTATTTATTCCACGTACACAGAATACCTCTTCAGCCCTGGTTCTCTAAATACTGTGACAAGGTCAGACTTCAAAAGGTCAAAGCTCAGAAAACGCTTCTACACAATCCCAGTCAAGAAAACCGTCAAGCATTTAACAACGCAAGAAACCGCTATGTCCGCATCCTTTCTGAGGCAAAAAAATCGTTTAATAACCACATCAATTACAAAGTCCCCTTAAGCTCCAACGGCGGCAAACCCCTCTGGACTCTTGCTAAATCTATTGGGAATAATTTCTGCAAAAGCACGTTCCCACCTCTTGTCTCTGGGGATGAAATTGTTTCTACCGCCCTGGGCAAGGCTGAACTTTTTGCTTCGTTGTTCGCCAGCAATTCTACTCTCAACCCACCTCCAAATGTTCAACCACCAACAGTCTCCAATGTCGCGCATAAAATGACGGATATCATTTTCAAAACTAAAAAGGTCCGGAAGATGCCCTCTTCTCTTAATACCAGGAAAGCCTCTGGCCTTGACGAGATCCCAGCAGTTGTTCTCAAAAAATACGCACCAGTACTTGCTCCGGTCCTGACTCGTCTATTTCAGATATCTTACAATAAAGGCATATTCATAGTAACTGGAAAACTGCTCGAGTACAACCCATCCCCAAGAAAGGATCCAAAGCGCTTCCTAGCAATTACAGGCCTATTTCTCTCCTTTCAGTGGTCTCTAAAGTGATGGAAAAGTATATAAACACCGAATTACTAAAATTTCTGGAAAAACACAGTCTAATCCACGACAGTCAGTATGGATTCCGTCAGCGCAGATCGACTGCCGACCTCCTTTCTTTTGTCACCCATTCTTGGAACAAGTCTATGGAACTACACCGTGAATCCCAGATTGTCGCTCTAGACATATCCAAAGCACTCGACCAGATCTGGCACGCAGCGCTGCTTAATAAACTTCCGGCCTATGGCCTACCACCAAAACTTTGTACCTGGACAGCAAATTTTCTCTCCAACAGGGGCATTTCTGTTGTTGTGGATGGCCATTCCTCTAAACTGTATCCAATTAATGCAGGAGTTCCTCAAGGTTCAGCTTTAGCCCCTACTTTGTTTCTTCTCCACATCAATGACCTCCTCTCTAGCACATCCAACCCACTTCACAGTTACGCGGACGACAGCACCCTCCACTCAAATATACAATATTCTAAGCCTGTGTCTTAAGCCCAATTAGATGAGGATCGCAGACTCATGGAGAGTTCTGTCTCCGTGGATCTCCAAAAAATATTTGACTGGGGAAGTAGAAATCTTGTACAATTCAACCCCACCAAATCTCAGTCTTGCTTTATTTCTCATAAGAGATACACCAGCCCTAGACCCATCACAATGAACAACCAAGTTATTCAAAGTAATGAGTCTTTTTCTCTTGTTGGCATTTCTGTGGATCGAAATCTTAATTAGCACTAACATGTCACATCAATTGCAGAAGCGGCTGCTAAGAAATTAAGTTTCCTCTTCCGGGCTCGCAAATACTTTTCACCAGCTAATCTCTATACCTTATATACTTCACAAATAAGGCCAAACCTCGAATGCTGCTCCCACATTTGGGGTGCAGCTGCCGCTTCTACACTCGCTATCCTGGACTCCATTTAAAAAAGAGCTATACGTCTCATCGGTGACCCTACCCTCACCCAAAGGCTGCCATCATTTGCCCACCGACGGGCCGTTGGTAACCTCTCTCTATTTTATAGATATCTGCACGGGCACTGCTCAGAGGAGCTTTCCTCCATAGTTCCCCCACCTGCTGCCCCCAACAGATCTACCAGGGGAACAGAGCGAATGCATCCTTTTACTGTCCAGGTCACCAGACATAGAACATCTCGTTATGCCCGCTCTTTTGTCCCGAGAACTTCCAAGTTGTGGAATTCCTTGCCAGCACATGTGTTTCCTTCTCCTCGGAGCCTCCAAACCTTCAAGTCCAGAATTAACAAGTTGCCTCTTTCCTCCCTGTGAGCACCCACGGTACGATAGTATTTAGGCTGTAAGCCCTCGTGGTGTGTTGTTGAAATAAAAAAAAACAAACGCACTTACAATGAATAAGAAGAAACTCAAGAGGCTACAAGAGAATTTTATAAACAACGGTTACGTAAAGAAGCCAAGGTTTCAAATTAAACCTGTAACAGGTAAGGAGGACAATGAAATCATTGTCTTGGCATATTTTTCAGCAAATCCTCATGCGTCACTTTATTCTGCTGGAAAAGACTTACGAATAGCTTATAAATCCATGGAACAAATTATGCAAAACCATGGAATGCATAATTATAAATTTGTGACACTCCAAGCCATCGAGCCAAATGATCCTCCAAAACGTGTCGATTTCTGTGAGATGATCTTAATTCCCATACAAGAAGATTCAAACTTTCTGAAGGAAATTGTTTAGATCAACGAAAGTAAATTTAGCAGGGAAGTCATTTTTAATCGGAAGAATTCATATAACTGGGCCGCAGAAAATCCGCACATCGTTCGAGAAATGGAGTTTCAACATAAATTTGACATCAATGTCTTCTGCTTGGTGATGAACGACCAAATAATATTCTGCTTTTGCCAAGAGAATTTAAATTGAGATTAATATCTTGAAATATTACGGACCACAGTATCTGACTTCCCTGACGGATTAAATCTTGAAACCTGCGATATTGTTGGTATCAGCGAGATGCTTCACCAGCCCACTGCACCAATCAAGTTACAAATGAACTTTCGCATATATTTGAACATCGTTGGATTCGTCGATCAAGGCCTTGTGTTTTTCCATTGAGATCTCCAGATCTCACGCCACTTGATTCTTATCTTTGGGGTAGAATAAAATAAATCGTTCACTTTACGCCCATTAATACCAATGAAGAGCTTCAGAATATAGTGATGAGTGCTTGCTGTCTCTAGACGCCTGTCCGTTAAAAGCAGCAACAAGACATCATGTTCTGCCACAAGTCGTAGAATGTTTGAAAGTTGAAGGAGGAGGCCTTAAGCAATTTAATTATTGATCTTTAGATTTGTATTTATTTTCTTTTTGTTATTTCATTGAACAAATTAGATAACTGTTAATTGGGTAATTCTGCATATTGTGCGCATACAGGATTTTCGAAATTGTTTTTTCAGAGATCTGCTGAAAACCACTCTAGTGTGCATAAGCAAGAAGAAAAATGGTGTGGTAACAACCCATCTCTTAAAGCTACGGAGGGTTGGTGTAGGAAATAAGGAACGAACTTCGATCAAAAACCGCTTAGTTGGACTTCTATAAGCAGCCTTTTTCACATTTTGCATCCACATTTTTCCTTAATAGTGTTCTTTCCCTTCCAGCACTCTCACTTTCTCCAGCTACCACAGCTTGTTCAGGGGTACTTCTAATAAGCCATCGAGTTTGGCACACCCATTAATATGTGATATTTACGTATGGGGTTGTTTGAAAGATAAGGTATACACAGAACGAATGGCAATCAGGAAGGAGCTAATTGGGAGAATTAAATTAGCATGTGGAGATATGAAGGAAAGTAGAAATCAGCTATCTGCGCTGTGAATTCCATATTTTGAAAGTGTCAAAAATGTGTTGAAGTTGGTGGTGAACAACGCAACTATAAGAGGACCTTGTACTCGCATATTTACCGCAGATTAGGTAAAAATATTAAAAAAAAAATAAATCATTAGCGTACCTGGTTCTGTTTCAAATGGGGATTTCACACCTTCGCGGTTACGCTACTCCTTAAAGTAGATAAATGAAAATAATGACGAAACATGTAGCTTATTAAGACAGAGGCTTTCAGAAAATGCCCATAAAATATTCCATTCAGTTCAGGAGATATTGAACTTGAAGAAAGAAAAAATGAAACTTCAACACCCTGACACGGTTGCGATTTTGATATAAGTTTAGGGAAAAAATTCAAATTATTTTCACATTTTCTATTGATTCTCAGTCGATGGAAAAATCTGGACTACCCTGTTTCGTATATATATATATATATATATATATATATATATATATATATATATATATATATATATATATATATAATTGAAACTAACCCTGGATATATGTTCTCGGGGGCCTAGTTCGCGCTTATTTAATTTTTTTTCAAAATTGGCGATCTCCTCATTAGTGAATCTTTTCTACGATAGCTTATTAAAAAGGAAAGAGGAGATGACAATTTCTGGAGAGCTTGGCTTGTGTGGTAGCCGCCAAGGAATGAAAAAAAAAATGCTGGCGATAGAATGTCATGGTAACGCAGATGTGGCGTCATGGCCTGAAAACAAAAAGCTTATTAATTGAGAATTAATTTGGAAATGGTTATTTCCTCTATTAGATACTAACCATTTATTTTGCGATTTCAACCTCACATAAGAAATATACATATTTTTATCGCAGTTGTATAATATTTATTATCATATTTTACGAAACTGATTGAACAAACAATAGCTACTTGTAAGTAATAAAATAAATATTAAATTTAACATTTCTATTTAAGGCAATAAAAACAGCCATTACCTAAAAATTAATAAAAGCATTTATAATTAATAAAAGTTGTATAAATAGCCAACTACCTGATCGGAACACCATTCAAAGCTGCCGCAAGATGAAATACCTGGTAAGTAGTTTTTTGTTTTCACAATTCGGGGTTGTTTCTTGCAATTTGCAAACGTTTCAATAAAATGTTAAGTAATTTTATTGTATATAACATGCTAGTTTATTTCTGACTTAAAACAATTAAAGAATGTGATTATAAAAAAAGTCTGGAGGCAGCAAGTGCGTTATGGTAGTGAATGTCCATAAAAATGTTTTATAATAGCAAATATCTGTGTTTTCTTAAGAAAGCTGGCATCAAACTTGGTTACCAGTATAACCTAGAAACAATGTGCCATCTTTCATCAAAATAACTTTATTGTTTGAAAATGTACAAAAATTTCCGAAACCAAACTTGAAGTGTTCCCGAAAAAACTGATATCTTGGTCAACCTTATAGGTTAATAGCAAATTGAGCTATTCAAATTTTAAGCATTTAGCGAAAATTCACAACCATAACGCACTTGCTGCGTCCAGAATATCTTTTCTCACAAACATGCATTTTATTTCGATGGAAAATGCAAAAATGCAATAATATAAGGCGTGTTCGATTAAAAAAAGAAAATTTGTATCCTCAACGACTTACGGGCCATCCTGTGATTGTAGAAATATTTTTTTAAGATGTAACTCAAGACACGTTATAATTAATGTATAGAATTTTTTCGTATCTTGTATAATAACGGATATATTGAGCTTTATTAATTTTTTACGAGAATTCGACAAAAATTATATACCATCAAACGATAAACTCTACAGCTAAGACTACTGCCAAAGGATCAGGGAAAGGGTCTATTTAAAATGAATTTTCTGGAAACATTTTAGTAAAATGAAGGACAATGACGGCTGAAGCTGAGATCTCAGGGTTTGTAAAACATTCTTCTTGAGACATTTTCTTTCCATAGCCCGTATTAGTTTTAAGTCCTTTACCTAAATGTTGCAAATTTTGATGTTTTAAATCGCGACTTTGACATTTTGAGGAAAACTGCAATTTATTTTTCTTTGAATGCCTATAACTTTATTTGACCTTTAACTTACAGAGCTAAATTTTGGTAGATAATTTACCTATAGTGATATAAACCTGTGCACCAAATTTGGTTGCCCTTACTATGTTATTTCCGGAGATATAATTGTTTTTGAAAGAAAACACAACATTTTCCGGGAAAACATTTTTTTTTAATTCACTAATGAGGAGATCCCGACTTTTGAATTTTGAAAAAAATTTTTTGAATGAGCGCTAATTAGGCCCTCACATATCCGGGTGCAGTTTCAATTTTTATCTGTATTTATATATATATATATATATATATATATATATATATATATATATATATATATATATATATATATATATATATATATATATATATATATATATATATATATATATACGTCAGAACCGTATTTAATTTTTTATATAATTAGTTTTCCTGTTGTTTCAAATTTCTGTGTTCTTAAATATTTTATATATTTTCTTTCATCCAATTTCAGCTTTTAACGCTCTATAGAGCGCAAATACAGTCGGAATATTGTTATTCGAATATCTGTTGTGCTACCCCCAAAATAACCCTGTTCCGTTTACATTCTGCTTAGAAACGAGCTGTTTGCCTTATAATAAATCCCTGCCTCTTATATCGATACTCTCATCAACATTGCTCCTGAGAAATTGCTTCGTTGGTAACTCGGCTTGCAACCTTTAATCGATAAACATGCTTTAGTCTAAAAGCGCAAGCTTCAAGCGTTAATTAACGAGATGTCGAATGGTTCGATACAACCCCTGGTTATTTCATAGAGCATCTAAGCACTGAAATACTCTCCTGGCAGGCATATTTCCAAAGACTATATGTCTCCGACTATTTAAAGAGTAAGTAAGCACCCATCTTGTGGCACAGCAATCTAGTTCATGATTTTTTGGAGACATTTGGAGCTTTAATTTTCATAAACTACTTAATAAAAAAGACAACGAAGTTGGGTCCGGTTATTTTATTATTTTACAAGTATTTTTTGCAATATTGACCTAGATTAGATAAACGCTGAAAAAGTTCAGATTTCAATTAGTATTATTGGAAAGAAATTACCGTTTCGTTCCGATAAACAATTTTTTTCCGTTATAATAAACTCTGACGATTTGCATAATTTATATGTTATACTAAATAATAATTTGGAGATACCTGTAAATAATAAAGAAGCTTTATAAAATATACAGGATGGCCCATAGAAAACAAGCTAGCACCCATAACTACCAGGAAAAGTATTTGTCGAAAAAACCTGTACCACGTCAAGTTTGCTATTGAGGAAGACAACTTTTGACGCAAAAAGTATAGCCCCTGTGGTCTGGGGACTAACTAAAAGATTAGGCCCATGGTAACTTCTGCCTCTCGTATAAAGCGACTAATCGAAGTCAAGCAGGTGCTAGTGGAATTTTCTTTTACGTGATAGTAAAGGATTCTTTTACACCAGAGGAGGTACCACCCCATACATCAAGGGGCCGGTGAAGTCCCAACGCACGTTTCCGGTTATGGTGTATGAGTCGGTTTCTGTTAAAACAAAAAATGATGATAGCTCCTCCTTGTACAAAAGGTTCCGGACGTAAAATACCCCTCTATTCGTATCTCTGGGAGAGGGGTGTACAAGGGGCGCCAACATCAAGATTTAACATATCCTTCTCGAATATATGTGGCCTAAGTTCTAACCTGAACTCCGTCCACCATTTCCTTTAGGATAATATACACAAACTCCTCTTCCTCACCGAAACCCAAAACAGCGGCAAAACATACACTAATCATCTTAATTTCCAGGGGCGTGAGCTATTTACTTCCTTTAGATAGCATGGAGGCGTGTACATATTCCCTAGTAACTGAAAAACAGCTCGAGTACAATTCGTCCCCAAGAAAGGATCAAAAGCGCTTCCTAGCAACTACAGGCCGCTTTCTCTCCTTAAAGTCATCTCTAAAGTGATGGAAAAGTATATAAACACAGAATTACTAAAATTTCTTGAAAAACACAGTTTAATCCACGATAGGCAGTTTGGATTCCGTCAGCGGAGATCGACTGCCGACCTCCTCTCCTTTGTCACCCATTCTTAGAACAAGTCTATGGTACTACACGGTGAATCCCAGGTTGTCGCTCTAGACATATCCAAAGCATTCGACCAGGTCTGGCACGCAGCGCTGCTTAATAAATTACCGGCCTATGGCCTACCACCAAAACTCTGTACCTGGACAGCAAATTCCCTCTCAAACCGGAGCATTTCTTTTGTCGTGGATGGCCATTCCTCTGAACCATATCCAATTAATGCAGGAGTTCCTCAAGGTTCAGCCTTAGCCTCTACTTTGTTTCTTCTCCACATCAATGTCCTCCTCTCTGGCACATCCAACCCAGTTCATAGTTACGCGGACGACAGCACTTTCCACTCAAATATACAATTTTCTAAGTCTGTCTCTTTAGCCCAATTAGATGATGATCGCAGACCCATGGAGGGTTCTGTCTCCGTGGATCTCCAAACAATATTAGACTGGGGAAGTAGAAACCTTGTACAATTCAACCGCACCAAATCTCAGTCTTGCTTTATTTTTCATAAGAGATACACCAGCCCTAGACTCATCACAATGAACAACCAAGTTATTCAAAGTAATGAGTCGTTTTCACTTGTTGACATTTCTGTGGATCGAAATCTCAAATGGCACCGACATGTCACATCAATTGCAGAAGTGGCTGCTAAGAAATTAGGTTTCCTCTTCCGGGATCGCAAATGCGTTTCACCAGCTAATCTCTATACCTTATATACTTCACAAATAAGGCCAAACCTCGAATACTGCTCTCACATCTGGGGTGTTGCTGCCGCTTCTACACTCGCTATCCTGTACTCCATTCAGAAGAGAGCTATACGTCTCATTAGTGACCCTACCCTCCCACAAAGGCTGCCATCCCTTGACCACTGGCGTGCCGTTGGTGACCTCTCTCCCTTTTATAGATATCTGCACAGGCACTGCTCAGCGGAGCTTTCTTCCATAATTCCTCCACTTGCTGCCTCCAACAGATCTACCAGGGGAACAAAGCGAATGCACCCTTTTACTGTCCAGGTCACCAGACATAGAACATCTTGTTATGCCCGCTCTTTTGTCGCGAGGACTTCCAAGTTGTGGAATTCCTTGCCGGTGCGTATTTTTCCTTCTCCTCCGAACCTCCAAACCTTCAAGTCCAGAATTAGCAAGTTGCCTCTTTCCTCCTTGTCGACACCCACGGTACGATAGTATTTAGGCTGTAAGCGCTCGTGGTGTTTTGTTGAAATAAAGAAGCCCAAACTTTACGTTCCTAAGCGGGTGTGTAATCGGAATCGGGGTCATGTAATAGCGTGTTCAAGAAAGCTTTTGATTCCTGAAACATTGCTCCTTTATTTTTGAAAGTAGGTCTATTAGTTTAGAAGATATAGAGTTTTGAAATATGAATGAATAATAGATTTTCTGTGGAGTTTGAGTGTGAACTTCAGGGAATACACTAGGATTTTCATCTGACCATAACCGACAATTATGACGCTTTACAGTGCCATTCAGAAAGAAGGAAGCTTTGTCGAATAAACAAGCGTTAAAAATAAATTTCCAGGCATGTTCATTTAATTATTGAACTAGCTGGATTTTATATGGAGTTAACTAAATATTTTTCGGGATTCTTTGAATTGTCGTTCCGCGTAGATTAGTAATCAAAACAAATTTTCGTGTACTTAATGTTGGATCTGCATTAACTTGACCTATCACTTCCAAGCTTGTGGCTTCATTCACCATAGGAAATTCACCTTCAGAATTTCGTTTCTCATTTGCCACTGATCCACTTATAGAACTTGTGTAGCAACTCTAGCACGTACTTATGACGAACACGCCTATTAGGATGCATGTTTTTGAACACACGTGCTGTTTCGTGCGCGTTTGCACGATAAAAAAATGCCAACAACTTCAACTCTTCCGGCCATTGAATACGCAATAATCACTGATTATAAAAATCCAATCAACAATGTGAAACAATAATCACAACTGAATTTTTCATCGATCGAGTTACTTCAATTTACGTCCAAAAATGGTAATCGAGAATGCGTTAATACAAGACCTATTTTACTGAGGTTTTTTTTGGAGCATCTTAACCTAAATGGCTTTTTAGTACCCACACAAACTTTTAGCAACATTTTGTGTTATAAAGGACGCGGGTGAGGCCCAATTCAAGCCTTAAAGCATTCTATGAAAATGCATTAGTGGTATTTCAAAAATCCATATCTTCTAAACGAATTGACCTTACATCAAAAATAAAAAAAGCAATGTATAAGGAATCACAAGCTCTTTACAGCGGGCGATCACATGACCCCTATTTCCATTTGAAAAAATTTGAGGAATAACACCCCCGCTTCGGAGTGTATACTTTTTTCCGTCAAAAGTTGTCCCCTTTACAAGAGACTTGACGTGTTTCCGGTTTTTTCGACATAATCTTTTCCTCGCAGTAATGGCTGCCAGCTTGTTTTCAATGGGCCATCCTGTATTAACAATCTAAAGAAGGCAACTAAAACAAATACCGGAATGTTATCACCTTGATAACGCCGCGCGACAATTTGTAAATCTGAAAATTTCCGATCTTAAAATTTTCATTAGACAAATTAAAAAAAAACACGTTTCTAGAAGCTAACAAGGACATATATCTGGTATAACATAAAATTCGTCTGTGCATCCAAGAAAATGGCGCACATTTCGATCATTTACTTTGCTTTTTCATTTTATACTATAGCTTTGTGTTAACTCGGTTCACATGTTAGTATATTTTTATGTTTTTTTAAGTTGTTTTCATAAAATTTTTGTTCAAAGAGCGTAATATTAGTGGTTGCTCATGTGATGAGTCTACAGTGTTAGTTATAATACAGATTTTTGTGTGGCTATAAAATTTACCGCCGGTTTCACAAACTATTTAAGCCCGGGTTAAGATAAACTACCATGCGAACAAACAACTGAATACCTAGTCTAGCCCCAAAATCCTTTGATCATACATTCACTCTGGCAACACTGCTTGATTAAACTTTGACTGCCGGATCTGGCAGGGATAATCTAATATTTTCTATATATTCTGTGGAAGGGGAGGAAAATATTTTTGTTTATTATAACCTCAAAGCCCGGACAAACAAGGGCATCATCTATCTTGTCAGATATTATGCCATTTGTGTTACCAAATTGAAAACTCGATGCTTTCGTATTTTTTTGGTTGCCATGGTACTTAATTGTAAAATTCTTATGCACACATTTTACTTGTTTCAGGTAATCTTTGCTGCCCTGTTTGTTGTCGCTGCATGCCGAGCGGCGCCTGATGCTACCAATGATGCAATTGCTCAAGAAGATAATGTAAAAGATGTCGCTCTTAAACCAGGAGATGTTGGTCATGAAACAGGAGATGCTCAGTCTGAAACAGGACAAGAAACAGGAGATGCTGACTTAGGAAAAGCTGATGCTGAAACAGGGGATGCTGATCATGGAAAAGCTAATGTTGAGACAGGAGATGCTGACTTTGGAAAAGCTGATGCTGAAACAGGGGATGCTGATTATGGAAAAGCTAATGTTGAGAAAGGAGATGCCGACTTTGGAAAAGCTGGCACTGAAACAGGAGTTGCTGATTTTGGAAAAGAAGGCCACGAAACAGGAGATGTCGCTTATGGAAAAACTGTGGTTGAATCAGGAGATGCAGCTCAAGAAAAAGGTGTCGTTTCCAAAAATGCAGATAAAACACTAGATGCTAGCGACAATAAAAATGCTGACGCCAGAAATGAAGCCGACGACCAATCAGCAGTTGCACAGGAAACGGTTCACGCTGACAACGATGGCGATAGTGACTACGGTCTAAAACAATCAGCTGATTCTAACGACCAGGACGTTCAAGCGAAATCAGATCTAGACAAAACAGCGCAAGCTAACCAATAGAATAAGCAAAATCACGTTTTCTTGCATACTTATCTAGCTGTATAAGTAAGGCTACAATTCTAAAGTCTTCAAAAAGAAATTTTTATATTATATATATTCTTTACCGATTACTTTTTGTTTCCTGCACAAAGATACGTTCTCATCTAGATTAAATGCTAATACTAAAATATTTTCTTGGTTGTTTAATTTCCCACGTACCTGTTGGTAAAATTATTATTCCCACAGATAAAATTGAGACCTTTCTATGTTAGGATTCGGCTTGTGACATTAAATTTCTAGAAGAATTGGGTGCTTTGGAAGAAAAACAACTATTTGTTCTGAACGAATCCGAGGAAAATATAGGATTTCGGTAAAATTTATTCCCCAAACCTTCTGTCATTTTCAGCAAATTTTCATAAGAAAGTCACTATTCGAGAAATCACGATAATGAAATTTGAAAATAATTTCTCAAAATAAACAAAAGCTTGGCACCTTAGGACATATATTTGGGAACACTTTTAAATTTCATATCTACACACACCCACCCACGCACACACACATAATATAGAATATATACATACAAAAAATACAAATCAAAAAGAAAATTTAAAGAGTATCAGCAAAATACTCTCCTACTGTATAATACGCTTTGGACATCAACTTATTTTTTACCAGGGCTTTAAAAGAGACTCTTTCGATTTATTTATATTCAATTGGTAAATGATTATACAATAGAACAGAATAGTTTACTCCGGCCTGAGTTCTCTTAAGTCTGTGATAGGGTATTATATAATTATTTTGACGTCAGTAGGTATAGTAGAGACGTTCTAGAACCACCGCCAGGCAAATACGCATGCGTGTGACGTCAGGATGACGAAACAAGATGGCGGGTTGGATAAAGAGAGAAAAGAGCTCTAACCTGAGATGACGTAATCCAAGATGGCTGCCAAGATGGCCAACCGGACGTGAAAAATCTGGTGATTTTGTAGCCAAAGTGATAAAACAAAGATGGTGGATGGATAGAGTGTGACAAAGTTTTTAATGTGTAGGCACTCTAATATACAAAATCGAAAATATCGTTTGCAGTCTTTTAACATAATATTTATAAGCTTCACCATTCCATTGTCACATGGCAGCTCTTTCTTATTACCACATTTGATAAGATCAGCAACACAGTACAGGAAATCACTAAGTCGAATATCAAAGGTAAAATTAGTTAGAAGATTTTTTCTTTCACTGATGATTTCAACCAGATCTAGTGCTTGTTGAACTGTATCTTCGGTTAAATAAAAAGTAACAGAGTGATCTGAGATTGATACACCTTTAGTGTTTAGTATTTTAACATACTATAGGTTTGACGGTACATATTCCAATATTTTCTGGTTCAATTGTATTACCTTTGGTAAAGTAGTTTTCGGCTGCTTTTTCTAGTGTTAAAATACAAAATACCCATTCCCGTGAATCAGATGAGATTGTTATATTTGACTCTGATAGGTAAAAGTTTGTATTTACAATTTTATTTATTGAATTCAATCCAGCAGCTTTTGATATACCAATTGCGATACTTAAAGATGGATTAATAATATACCTTGTTTCCAGCATCATTTTACTTTCTTGTTTAATCTCGTTAATATTCTGATCTAGAGCCGCATAAATTCGATCCCAATAACAATCTTCACCAAAAGCGTTAATAATAGGCCTGAAGACATCAGGTCCATCGCTATCATCCACATCATGTGTGGAATCAGAACTGTTATCCCATGTCATGTTGAGGCAATCACAACTAACTTTCATGTTTACACTCTTTAATGTTTCACTTGAATTGAGCTTACTGTTGTAAAACTGAATATTAATTAGATTTTGCTCCCCTTCCATCACCCTCACTGGTTGTATTTTCCAGCTTGGTTTACCATTAAACCTTAGAAATCTATTGCGATCACTAAATACTTTATAATATTTTGTTTACATCGTCGTCAGATCCGTAATACACTCCATATTCCGCAACATGTTCATGCCAGATTTTAACAAACTTTTCTACACCGGCACAGCCCCCTTCCTCATATTTAACCCAATCAGTATCAGTTGGAAAACGGTTAAAATATTATCGCAAATTGTATATAACATTTCGGTAACATCTGAAATGTGAAGTTTCGTGTAAGAAAATTAAAGGATTTACTACGTTCACCGTGAAACTTTTAGTCGTATAGCAGTATAGCATGTGGATGTTTTCCAAATTTGTGCAGATCATCACAGCCTGAGAACTCATAATTTTTATCGCACCCTTGTCCCATAATTTTCATAGCTTCAAGTTGCACTTCATCTGATGCTGCAACCTCCGCTTCTGGACCCTTCTCCGTTGCAGAAACCTTCTCTGTTTTTGTCGTCTCCATCGAAAAAATATTTGCATGGTTTTTTTGATTCTTCTGGTAAATATCTGAAGAACGGCTTACTGAAAATAGCTGCTGGTTGGTATCGAACGAGTGGTAAAACAAAGAACTGTGCGGAGCAGTAACCAGCTAAATATATGTCACACAATTCAACTATATGTCCACTTTCATAATTTTGACCTTCACACTCGCGTTCATCTATATAGGCTTGTGCTTGTATGTTCAGCGCTAACTGTCTTAGTGTTGCGACATTCTCTTCATGATATATTCTATTTTGACTTATATACCACAACTCACTGTTATACTGCATCCCACTAGAGATTTCTGTGTGTTACTAAAAGTGAACTGGCTAACTAAACATGCCCATATGCGAGTTCTGATAGGTAATAAGAGTAGAGACGAGGTCAGCGTGAGCACCAGGCGGAAATGAAATTGATAATGAGTCTGCTGCGAGTTATGACAGGAAATAAGAGTAGAAACGAGGTTAATGTTAGCACTGGCAGGAAATGAGAATTGATATGACCAGTATAGCCAGGTCACATGCAAGTCTAGACAGGAATTCAGATCTTTCTGCTGCCTGCAGCTAGCCCCTTACTGCTATCATCTTGTTGCCATCATCTTGATTGACATGCTCCCGAGTTCCCCCCACCTAAGAGAATCGCTTCGTGATCCCCTGATATTTTTAAATGAATAAATATATCAATAAATAAATATGTAAAATAAATAAACATATAACTATTTTATCTCCTCTCATCGAGACGAGTGCAATGATACCCCACACATACTCTCACTTGAAAACTGAAATTTTGCGTTTGCGCATACGCACATGTCATATTTGATTTTCACTCATCAAGACGAGTACCGTGATACCTCACACATGGTATGCGCCTGCGCTGCCAGTCATATGTTATTTTTATAAAAATCAAAATGGTAGGCTATTATTTCGATAGGTTAGTCTAAATGTTTTGTAAAAATTTAAATTTCTCAGATTTTTCGCTTTTGGTCATCTTGGCTGCCATCTGGAATTATGTCATTTCGTTATAAATCTATTCTCACACTCTATACATCCTCTATCATTGTTTTATCATTTTGGCTACAAACTCACCAGATTTTCACTTCCGGTCAGCCATCTTGGCAGCCATAGTGGATTACGTCATCTCAGGTTTTCTCTCTCTCTATCTCTCTATCCAAGCCGCCATCTTGTTTCGTCATCTTGACGTCACACGCATGCGTATTTGCCTGGCGGTGGTTCCAGAACCGCTCTACTATACCTACTGATGTCTTGTATCGTACGTATGGATATCTTCATTTTCCATAAATTTAATCTTCTTGCTATGTACGTATGTAACACAAGCAAGTATGTATACTGATATTACGGTTAGGATTTCAAGCTGGTCGAACCGTGGTCTACAGCTTTCAGTCTGTTGTTTATTGGTAAGTATTTTAATAACACTTTTCTGAATTTTTAACACCTTTTGGGCTTTAGGTGAATAATCCCAAATTGTTATCCCATATTTAGCTATGGTGTGAAAGCAACCATAGTCAGCCTGGGTACCTCATTACCAGCCATTTGTTTTATTATTCGAATTAGGTAGGTATCTTTAGCTAATTTGCTCAACAGGTCTTCTACATGAGAGATCCATGACATATCTTCTCGGAGTGTAATGACCAGCCATTGAACTTTCTTCACTTCTGGCTGATGTATGGTTATGTCTAAGGCCGCTAAAATAAATGTTTCAACTTTGGTTGTGTCAAGTCAAGTCAAGAACGAGAACTAGATTCCAACTTCGCTGGCACTTCTAGTACTGCTAGCACTTTAAATGATAAGTAAGGAGGTGATTTTGTGGTTGCTTTACCAAAAAAGGTACACAACGCTACCTGTGCCAGTGACGTTGTGCCATCGACTAGTGGTGTATTTACAAAACATGTTACCAGCGCTCTTGAGCCTCGCAAAATAACAGAACGAGAGGCGGTGCTACTAATTGTTTTATTCTCTGCCACACTTTGTTCTAATTCTGCTTTACTCCCAATCTCTCGAAAAATAATTCAACGTGCAAGAAAAAGTAAAGATCTGAATTTAATGCGAATATAAAAGAAACATTCAACCCGACTTATCCACTTGTTATGTGTGTGGTTCGTGGATTGTAGTTACCGCTACTTACGTAATTAAAATGGACTGTATCGTGTTATGGAATAAAATATCTCGGGAACACTTAACGTATACACTCGGTGCTGTAGCTCTTCGAAGCTGATGTGTTGAACGAATAGGCTTTAAAGCCATATAACCTATAAACTAATGATATGCATTATATATAGACTGAACGTGTAATAGCACAACGCGTGCTCGTGTACAAATCAAATGCACTCGGTGCAGAAGTGGAGAAGCTTTTCGAAGCTGGTTTGGTGAATGAATAGGCTTTGTCCAGGTCTTGAACATTGCAGGTACCCTCTATTCGAGGGATGGGACATGCGTACAATACACTGCAGTCATGCCAGCCTCCCCGTGACACACAAGACTGCACTGCTTCAACTTCAAAACTGCGCGAGTTTGGATAGTGCCCTTTTGGCACCTCAAAACAAAAAAAACTTTATTTCGAAATTACAACAAGTTTAATTATAATTTTAAAACAAAGGAGAAATACACGATGTTTAATGTTGAAACACTCGTAATAAATTCTAACATAATATTGTATCTTACTTGTATATATAAAGTCAAATATGCTTAGCTAACATTATAAAATAAAACAACTTAAACTAAATAATTATGATGACTATGATTATTCAGCGGTTTTAGTATTTCCGCGTTGAACGACTGCTTCGATCCTATTACTCTACTAACACGAGATATCAGTATAGCATTATACAGGGTGCTGTAA
Organism: Tillus elongatus; assembly: GCA_964006375.1. Lineage (NCBI taxonomy): Eukaryota > Metazoa > Arthropoda > Insecta > Coleoptera > Cleridae > Tillus > Tillus elongatus. The sequence goes on along the minus strand of OZ023265.1, from coordinate 141,110,337 downwards.
CTCCTCCCTTGGCAGATGAGATTTAGGGTACCTAAATCTTGAAATCGATGTCCTCCAGGGGAACTTCGTGGGTCTTCTTAAGTTCGTTGACGATTTTGGACTGGACTGCGGAAATGGTTATTCTGCCTTTAAATTTTCAAAAACAGAAACATGCTACTGTTAATAAAAGAACACAAACAGTTAAAGTAAAAACACTAATCGAAGTATGAATTACAGGAACACTTATTGTTTGTAGTAACTCCTTCTGATGCTGTAGTTGGGATTTTACTAAATTCAATTCATCTAAATTTATAGATTCTAGATGTAAAGGCACAATGTTAAGTTTTGAGTTCATGGACAGTTCACTAAATTTGAGTTCGGGTAACGGCACATAGAAAAGATTTTTAATTTCAGATTGATGAGAACTTACTGTTTGTCCTTTGATTTTTACCTCACAGCCTTCTTCTATTTTTACCAGATAACTACCATCTATGGCCATGATTTTACGGTCATCGCTGCATCTGTAGTTGACTATATTTTCTGCTGGAGAGATGATAATCCATTTACTTTCGCTGATCTTCTGAATCTTCACATCTTCTATTAACATTTGGTGATGCTCACAATTGTTATACTGGGTGGGGAACTTTATTAATTGTATTTCACAAGGGCTGTTTGGACTGATGTGATTCATTGTTTGAGCTTGACACAGGAATTCAGTTGGTCGGACCTCTCGACATGGTCCATCATGGAGTTTGTAATTTTCATCATTCAAGGAAAGGTATTTTGAATGGGGAATTAATGTTAGGAATGTGTGGGTCAAACTATTACGAATGGGAAAGGCATATAAATGATAGTAATCGTAATATGCTGACTCAACCAAAGGTACATCTAAAATGAATGTTAACTGAGTGGTTTTGTAATAGCTTTTAATAGTAATTATTTCTTCATAAAGGGCCATATTATCTATATTTACCTTATATGGCAAATTTACTTTAGGTCTTTGAATTTTATTAAGCTCTATCAATAAATCATCTGTTTCTAAAATAGAGGGATGCATTGTCTTTAATTTAGCAAACGTTATTGCATTAACTAAAATCTCCAAAATATTTTTAATTCCCGTTATTTCGGTAATTAGCTGAACAAAGAGCATTTGAGCTATGATTACTATGTCCATGTAATCCTGTCTTAAGTCTTCAGCTTCAAAATTTTTCGTTAGAAATTCAATACGGTCTGCTATCTTTTTTTGATTGTTAGTCAAAATGTAAACTGTTTGATTAAATTTGGTAAAAGCGGTTTCTGTTAGTGGCATTTGATTTTTTTGAATTATTTCTAATTTATTTTGGTTACTAGTTAGCTCTAAAATTGTTGAGTCATAACGTTTAGCATCATTATCATCTAAATTTCCTGTGATTGACTTAATTACTAGACACCACTTTTGACTGGAATGGAAGAATACTGACTGATATAGCAGGTAATAAGTAAGTAGAGCGCCTTCAGATCCTTGTCTCCGATAATGATTGCGAAAAGCTGTTAGGTGTACCCAAACTTACTGCAGGAACGGGGAAAACACGTCCGATGCTATTTGTGACACAACGGGACAATGAGATGTCACAAATAAAGTCCGAGCTGAGTTTTGACACTACTGCTTCGAACACCTGCGCCAAAAAAGGAACGTGCGCTCTCCTATAAGCAAAGACCTGCAATGATCTTTCATCGCTTGCTTGTTGTCATCACGTGTTTGAAATAATGATTTCAAAAATATTTACACTGTGCTTTGGGCCATCAAACTCTCCCAAAACTCCATTATTCAAGAGATTCAGAGCTGTTTGGGATACGTTTCCAAAAGAGCACTACGGATGTCTTGACTCCAGTGCTAGCGGGGAACAGTTTGCTGAAAATACTCTTGAGTCTTACGACTGCTTTAGCTGGAGAAAAACAAATTCGCAACGATAACAACGAGCTAATAGAGCTCGCAATAATTGTTTTGTACAACCCACCTGCAAGCATTTATTGGCGTGCTCCGGGACAAATACATCATGCTTGATGGATGGCGTAACTGCTGTATGCCACGAAGATTTTTATCTTTAGGAGCAATTCACAAGCATTTAATCTAACCAAAAGAGAAGAAAAACAAATCGTTCGATTTGATAGTTTCTCATATACACCAAGATTTGAATCAAAGCGTATTTGAGAGCAGATGCACCGTTTAATGGCTTCCAACATTGTAAGTGATTTAAATCATACGAAGCCATTGATTCTGAAATCTGTGCAGCAGAAAGTGGTGTCTTAAAGCGTCTCTTGTCTGATGAGCTAGTTGCCTTAGCCTCATTTTCCGACAAGCTGTCTTGTAGCGAGAAAACGGCCATTGTTTAAAGAATGTGTGTTGATGGCAGTTGTCGTTTAGGTGACTTTGCTAAACTATCCACGGAAGTCACATTAAAAGCCTTTGCATCGCAAAGCACACTGAAAACGCTCTGAATTCTAGACATCAAGGACTCATTCTTGCAATTACATCCTGATACTTGAGGTCACAATATTGATTACCTTGCATAAGAAATTTGTATGTGGTTAACGATACCGCGGAGAGGGTCGTAAAATTATTTGAAGATTACAATACCTACTCACTAAAAATGAGGAAGAAAAGCACATTTTAGTTCATGTCGTTGAGCAGAACAAAAAGATCATTTCCACAGAAACATCGAGCTGAGACAAAGAACTGTAATTAATATTATTTCAAGCAGTGCTTGGTTTATAACATTTAGTGCGTGTTCAAATATAATTTTAGAAAAAAAAATTACTTTGCATACATACTTTACGTTTTTTATTCAATATCCTAACTAGTACATTTGAAAGATTTTTTCATAAAATTCAGATATTTCAAAGTAGATGCGCACTCCCTTGCATATAAGAAGAGGAGCAGAAATTTAGAGCACATGATAGGAATGGTAGGTGTAAGTAAACCAGGGGGTGGCGTGAGTTCTATTTGCAAGTTCTTTTTCGCCATATAAACATGAACCACCTTAACGTTCACACAATACAGCAAAAAGAAAGCCGAGCCGTGGAAAGAAAACTAGCGAGCGAAAACAACTACTCCCCTGGATAATACTAATTACATCAGTCGACAGCCACAGTTTAGTCCTGCCAGGACTTGTGGTAAGTACGAAGCCGGTCTGTCCCCTCATATATATATATATATATATATATATATATATATATATATATATATATATATATATATATAATGATTCGCTGTGGAAGGTATGTTAGAACTATCTGACAAACCAGTCAACGGATCAGTTGACTAAAAACATTTTAATGAACAAGCAGGCTCTATCCAGCTCGAATATTTTCTAAAATGTGAGTATCACTTCCACTAGAAACCTTTAAAAATGCTGATATCTTCTATCTTTTAGCCGGTAAGTCGCTGGAATTAAGTGTGGATGTAGATATTACTCGGATGCTTTTTCCAGTATGACTAAATAGTAATTGGAGTATACAGAATCGGCTATAAATACAGATGGATCGTTATCCTCAAAAAAGATTTGATTTAATTTATAAAACATGATTCTGATAATTTATTGTCAAACGATGCATATATATATATATATATATATATATATATATATATATATATATATATATATATATATATATATATATATATATATATATATATATATATATATATATATATATATATATATATATATATATATATATACACTTTATTAGTTTGCTGTACGTTTGTGATTTCTTATTGGTTTGCGTGGACTGCAGTTTCGAACCGTCCCGGTTCATCATCAGCACGCTGCTGACTGATATAGCTCCTGTGCGTTCTACGACTGAGAATGTACGTGGCGCTTGCGCACTGAGCTTCTATTGGTCGGTTTACTGTTGTCTGATTGGTTGTGCCTTCGGACTGTATCATGTGTATCGGTCTCCTGTCTTGATCTCTGTGGTTTGATAATTTGTCTATTTGTATGGCCCTTATTATGTTTTGTTTAAATGTTGGTACTTGGATTTGTTCTGGTATTGATTCTTTCTTATTGTTTGTTAGTTGAATGTAGTATTGTTCCCAGATTTCCATTTTTTTGTGGTTTTTAACATGTTTCATTAGTTGTAATTGGGTGATGTCTGGTTTTTGGTGTCTTGTGTTGTGAATGTGTGTAGCTACGTTTGATTTGTAGCTAGGTATGTGGATTTTATGTAATGCTGTTATATGTTCCTTGAATCTTGTTTCTATTGATTTTTTTGTCATTCCTATATATTTTTTATTGCATGTGTTACATTCTATTTGATATATTCCGTTTAATTCATGTGGGTTGTGTTCTTGTTTTTTATTTATTATGTTTATTATTTTGTTATTGGTTTTGTAGCTCATTTTTAAGTCATATTGTTTGAGTGTTTGTGCTATTTTTTTGATGTGATGATTATAAGTGAATGTTGTGTATTTTGTGTTTGTCTCTGGTGTTTTGTTTTCGGTTTTGTTGATTTGTTTGTTTTTGATTTGTTTTACTAGCTTTTCTATTGTTTTTTTTTGTTGTATCCATTTCTTTCTGCTATTTGTATTATGATGTTGTACTCCTTTTCTCGTTCGTCGTTATGGAGTGGTACATTTAGCATTCTGTTTATTGAGTATTAAGAGGTTGAGTTAGAAGCATTTTTTCTCAAACTGTAGTGGTGGTAATTATGTTTCAATTGAAATGAGATAGCTTGCTCGAAAATAAGTCTTTTTCTAATTGGTTTTTACCTTTTTTGTAGTTTCTGGCAGTCCTCTGAGGCTATTTCAATTTATTTGTAAGTAGTTGCATTTTTGCACTAAAATATTGCCTATTCTTTTTTCTAATTTTTTCCCTGTAATAAACTGTCTACTTCATCTAGATCTAGCAGACCAAGAAGTATCTGTAGCAAGCTGATTATTGTCTACATTTTCAACCTCGAGTTGTCGTGAGCTCTATATAGGTGAATTCGATGGAGTATCGGCATTTGTTTCCGCGTTTCTTTTTTCATATTGTGTGTTGGCTTTTTTCCCATTGTTTTCTTATTTAACGCAGGTCACGATCACTCACCTCATTGATACTCTTACCTGCAGCTTTCGGAGCGTAAGACCTTTCTCTTTATTTTCGTTTTATTTCCTTACATTTATTTGGATTGTTTTGTTATTTCCGTTACCTAATAGGGTAACGGAAAAGAGATTAACGGACGAATGAGTTTTCAAATTTCGCGCCAATCATCACAAAGCTCAATTATGAAGTATGATAATACTAAAGTATCTTTCACTTATTCAGCCGAGCATGTGTTTTATTGGATACTCATTTCTATTAAATAAATTATTCGTACTAACGGGAAGAGGGGGTGGGGAGTTTTAAAATTTACTTATATTTTTCTTCAAATTTTTGAATGTCTCATCAGTCACGCATAAACAAATCACTGCCACTCGTCATCTAGACTAACCTGCTTAGTACAAAACCTCCTGCACATAGATTTAGGAATTATTTAAATTAGTTATCGGAAGAGAGAATATTTATGACGTGAAAACAAAATAGGGAGTCAGAGGAAGGTGAGGACAAACTGCGCTAATAACAGTAAATTAGAAGCTGAAGCCCTAGTCAAAATTATCGGGGTCAAGTTAGCACCAGATTCGGCGTTCAGGATGCTGCGAGGAAAGAGAGCCAGAAATATTCACTCAATCTTCGTGAGGCCAACTACTTTTCAAGAATTATGTGATATAGTAAATTCTCCAAAAAGCAAGTTATCTGTGGATATGTATGGGATGACGACGTGTTAATTGAAGCGAATTTTCCCTATAATTGCTGAAATTCTGACTATATGTTTGATATATAGTTTTACATATATGACAAATGTTTACAGGAGGGCGTATTTTCTGAGGCTTTGAAGAAGGCCAAGATAATTCTTATATATTAGTCACAGGACTTGGATGATTGCAATAATTATCGACCAATATCTATCCTGCCGGTATTCTCAGAGATGCTGGAATAACTGATAAGAAGAAGATTTATAAACTTCTTAAGGAAATACAACCTTCTTTATGGAAAACAGCACGAATTCCAGACCGGTAGGTCAAAAACAACGACACTGGGGAGTTTGATGGATACCGTTGCGAAAGCTTTTGACGATCGGCTTGACTCAGAGGTATTGGCGTGCGACCTGAGCAAGACATTTGACTGTGTCCACTTCAATATACTTCTAGAGAAATTAAGCGACTATAGAGTAGTAGGTAATACTCTGAAAATAATAGAGACTTTTCTCAACGAAAGGGTCCAATCTATGCTATAGAAGGACCAACTGTCGAATAGTCGACCTGTGAAATGTGGAGTGCCACAGAGCTTGATTTGTGGACTCTGCCTCTTCTCTGATCTGGTGAAAATTATCTTCTGTGTTTTATGAGCCTAGAAAGTGAGTCTGTAGGAGAACTCTGGTGCTTTCCTATGGTTAGTGTAATATCTTTGCATCTTTTTAGATTTAAATTTATTAACAAACTGAATCATAAGTGAAAATCAAACGAGGGCCGAAACTTGACTACTTTATTCTGTATAAATATTTCCGGACTCTTTATCATTATTATACGGAGAAAATAATAACATAAATAAGAATATAGACTCTAATACAATATATCACACCCTTATTGTAAATTCTTAGTACCAATAGGCATTAAAATTTTAATTCAATATTAAATATATTAACACTATCTATATTTTTAATTTAACATTATTTACATATGATTTATATACATAAATTATTACAATATATTTCCATTTAGACAAATTAAAATTATGTACAATATGTTAAAAATAATATTAAGAAATCTTTTAATAATATTTGTCATTTATTTCTAGGGCGCAAATTATACGGTTTATCAACACAATTTATATGCGAACTTATAAATGGTATATTGGTAGAAATGTCAGGAGGAGATGAGATATCATCTATTTCATTATTTATGTCAATAATTTCTGGTGAATTGATGTCTTCATTGAAACTTGTATTGCCAGGCAAATTTCTTGGGCCAGATCATTGCTGCTCATTGACATTTTTATTATCCAGTATATCTGAGATTTAACCAGACAAAAAATGACAATTTTTAGGATATATGCAAGTGAATAATTTATTTGAATGTCGCCTTATATTCTTACCTGATTCATCGCTTACATTAAAAACAACTGAACCACGTTATTGAATAATTTCACCAGGTTTCCAAGTAGGATTACTAGGTTCAAAATATTCTTTAAATAATACATCGTCTCCCACATTCAGACTTTTACTGTTGCCTCTAAAATGTGTTGTTTTTTGCTCATCTAATACCATTTCCTCCCTTTTAGGCATAATTAAATCTAATCTACCCTTTAACTGCCTACCAAACATTAATTTTGCAGGACTGGTACCTATAGTAGAGTGCTCAGAACTACGAGAATCAAATAAAAACTCTGGACGCAGCAAGTGCGTTATGGTAGTGAATTTTCATAAAAATGTTTTTAATAGCAAATATGTTTTTTTTTAAGAAAGCAGGCACCAAATTTGGTTAACAGTATAATCTATATATTAGAAACAATGTGCCATGTTTCATCAAAATAACTTTATTGTTTGAAAATGTACAAAAATTTTCGAAAGTAAACTTAAATTGTTCCCGAAAAAACTGGTTTTCTGGTCAACCTTATAGGTTAATAGCAAATTAATTCAAAATTTGAAGCATTTAATGAAAATTCACTACCATAACGCACTTGCTGCGTCCCGAATTTCTTTTCTTACAAAGATGTATTATATTTCGATGGAAAATACAAAAATGCAATAACATAGGGCGTGTTCGATTAAAAAAATTCACTAAAAAAAAGAAAATTTGAATCAACGACTTATGGGCCAGCCTGTAATTGTGGAAATATTTTTTAAGATGTAGCTTAAGACACCCTACAATTAATGTATACAACTTTTTTTCGTAACTTGCATAATAACGGATATATTGCACTTTAATGATTTTTTACGAAAATTCGACAAAAATGATATACCATTAAAGATAAACTCTATAGCCAATACTGAAAGCATCAGAGAAAGGGTCTATCTGAAATGAATTTTCTGGGAACATGTTAGTAAAATGAAGGACAATGACGATTGAAACTAAGACCTCAAGCTTTGTAAAACATTATTCTTGAGACATTTTCCCTCCATAGATCATATTAATTTTAGGTTCATTGCCTAAATATTAACAATTTTGACGTTTAAAATCGCGACTTTGACGTTTTGAGGAAAACCAAAATTTATTTTTCTTTAAATGCCTGCAACTTTTTTGTCTTTTAACCTACAGCGCTAAATTTTGGTAGGTAACTTACCTATAATAATATAAACCCGTGTACCAAATTTCGTTGCCCTTACTTTGTTAATTCCGGAGATATAATTTTTTTTAGATTTTTTTCGAATGAAAACACAAAATTTTCCAGGAAACCCTCGGCGGATTTTCCTGGATAACGAACTTATCTAAGCCACTCGCGAAAGGAAGGTACTTACCAAATTTAATCAAAATCGGTTCATTATTTTTTTAGTTATAGGTGTGACACCTAAATATATAAACATATATATATATATATATATATATATATATATATATATATATATATATATATATATATATATATATATATATATATATATATACATATAAACCGACCTCGGATTTGGGTTCCAGGGGTCCTAAATAGCGCTCATTTGAAGAAATTTTTTAAAAATTCGTAAGTCGAGATCTCCTCATTAGTGATTTTTTTTTAAGAAAATTCACTAAAAGCGATATAAAGCTTGACCTAAATTTTGTTTTTCCACGTGAGCATTTTTAAGAGAATTTTTGACGCTTTTAACCAAATTTTCACAAGCACCATTACTTTGAGGATGATAATCTGGAGAAAATGTTTGCCTAATGCCATTTGATCGTAAATAGGAAGAGAATTCTTCAGAAGAAAAGGGTTGCCCATTATCCGACACAATCTGGTCTGGTAAACCGAACTGATAGAAGAGTTTTCTTAAATGATAAATTACTCTTTCTGCGGTTGTTGACTTCATTTTAGTGACTTTTAACCATTTCGTATGGAAATCTGTGACAACTAAATATTTATTTCCAAATAACGGACCTAGAAAATCAATATGTAACCTAGCCCAGGGTTTTGACGTTACAGGCCAAGGAAATAATGTTGTCTTCACTCTATTGTTTCGTAAGGACTTACAGATAGCACAACCAAGACACATTATTTCAATATGCTTGTCCACATTCGGCCACCATATACCAGGTTGACTCAAATTCAGTTCGTGAAGCATGGATTTTTTCAGAATTTCAGGAATTACAACCCTATAACCCCATAATAAACAACAAACTTCTACATGAAGTCGTCTCGATTCTTACTTGGTCATTTCCTATATCATTTTGCGGTCGCAAATATATATAATTTTTTATTGCAACGGAATTCATTATACTCATTGTTATCCAGACACTTCTTTTTACCGTTATATAAGTAGCGCAGGTTGTTACCTCAGTTCTAAGTAGAGTTACGATTTTTTCCGTTGAGGATTCTACATTATTTGTGTCCTAATAACATCTCAGCAGACGCTGCAGAGAGGGCCCTATAATTTTTGGTAGTCAAATGCCTTTATACATTAAGAGAAACAATTCACCGTCCTTTTAAAAGAGGACCTATTCAACCTTATGTTCTATATAAAATATAAGGGGTGGGTTCCACTCTCACTTGCAGCATAAAACCACAGTTTGGAATTGGTCATGAAAAGGGTTGCCCTCGACATATCAAATGATGTATTTCAGCGATTAAAAAAAAAATCAACGTAAAATTGGGCATTCTGTATAAAATGTAATTTAATCTAGCATGTTTGCTTTAGGGTTATAATTGCGTACTTGTTTAAATTTTAATGTAAATATTATCTAGAAAAAGGTTACAACCAAATAAAATAGCGATTTTAACTGTGTTAATGGCTTTTTTAATGAAAATAAAATCGATGCATGTTCAATTTCTCGAAATGGCTACTTTACAGTTCAGCACGTAATTAAATTACATCAGATAAAACTTAACACATATTAAAAACATTTTTGGTACGTATCTAATAATATAAAAGGCGAAATGTTGGAATAAATCTATTAGTTCATAAAATCTGGTCGATTAAGACTCACATTTTTTTTAAATTTCATTGTTATAGGAATCTAAAAAATGAAACTTCTCGTAAGTACTTTATTCTTTTTAATCAGGAAACTTTTGAAACATCTACTAAGTATTTTATTCTTTTTAATCAGAAAACATTACATAATATCATTAGGATCAAAAGGAAATGCGTGCTTGGCGTCGTAACCATGACTCCCAGCTTTTCCTATCTCTTTTCATTTTATTGTAGTTAATGCACGTTGATTATGCCACGTCTCCCAGAAGTTTTTTTTGTATACTCCTTCCTTTTTCTTAAAATAAATGTCCGTAAATTAAGGCCAGAAAATTATTTTGTATAAAAATATGTAAGTATTCCCTTCCTCCTTTTAGCGAATTTTTTTTAAAACGAAAAATACACTAATGGGGAGATCTGTGTTTATATATATATATATATATATATATATATATATATATATATATATATATATATATATATATATATATATATATATATATATATATATATAAACATTTTAGTAAAATGAAGGACAATAACGGCTGAAACTGAGATTTCAGGGTTTGTGAAACATTCTTCTTGAGACATTTTTTTTCCATAGCCCGCATTAGTTTTAAGTTCTTTGCCTAAATGTTGACAATTTTGACGTTTTAAATCGCGACTTTGACATCTTCAGGAAAACTCCAATTTATTTTTTTGAATGCCTATAACTTTTTTTACCTTTAACCTACACCGCTAAATTTTGGTAGATAATTTACCTATAGTGATATAAACCTGTGCACCAAATTTGGTTGCTCTTATTTTGCTATTTCCGGAGATAAATTGTTTTTTGAAAGAAAACACAACATTTTCCGGGAAAACATTTATAAAAAATTCACCAATGAGGAGATTCCGACTTTTGAATTTTGAAAAAATTTCTTTGAATGAGCGCTAATTAGGCCCCCACATATCCGGGGTCAGTTTCACTTTTTATCTGTATATATATATATATATATATATATATATATATATATATATATATATATACAGGCTGTTTCAAAAAACATGCACCATCGCTCGTGGGGCAATTCCTTACTAAAAAATAAGAAAAAAGTTCCTGTGCACATGGGCCCGGAAACGCATAGTTTCCAATATACAGGGAGTTGAATTTTAATTATTTTTTTAATTTTTTATAAATAATTTCAAAACCACTGGATTGATTTTAATGAAACTTGGAACTTGAAGGTGTATTATGAAAGTGCATATTTTCAAGTGAAAATCTGCTTACAACTGCGTCAGTGGCGTGCGTACGAGGTAACTGTAAAAATTCATTTGGGGAAAAAATATGCGCGCCACTGTCTTTTTCCAATTTTGATACATCAGTTATGAAGCTTATTACATAAGTCATAAAAGCTACCTCCTGGTATTTTTTCGTTCAGGGTATCCCCTAGGAGATATCATTAATTTTATAAAAAGGGGCAAAGTACCGATTAGTTGGCGTAATAATAATAATAATAATATATGTTTACTGCAACCATAAGAATATGAAAAACAAAACATACAGTAAACATTACAGCAATAAACGTGCAAATAACTAACCTACGTAAAACTTATTGGTGATAAACATTGAAATGAATATTACAAACATTGATAAAAAATGATAAATAAAAAATAAAAATAAAAAATGAAAAAAGTAATCGTAAAGACACCATGATTTTTCCAAACTCTTGTTTTTTGTACATTACTCAATTGAATTTAATAACAAAGCTAAAGAAAATGTTGAAAGTGACCACCATTAGCGTCGTTACAATTATATAACCTTCTGCGCAAAGATCTTCTTACTCTTCTGCAAATATTTTGATCTTCTCTAATGCTGTCAAATGCATATTCTATTCTTCCCAACAATTCTTCTCGTGTATTTACTGGTGTTTTATACACTATTTCTTTTAAATGACCCCACAAATAAAAATCGAGAGGATTCAGGTCCGGAGATCGAGGTGTCCATGACACCGGACCTCCACGACCAATCCATCGGTGACCGTATGTGTTGGCTAAATATGTTCTTACAACTGCTGCAAAATGTGCGGGCGCACCATCATGCTGGAACCACCTTGTACCATTTCTCATAAAAAGCGGTAGTAACAACGGCAAATCATTTTGTAAAAAGTTTAAATATGATTCATGGTCAAGACGATTCGGTAGAACAACAAGACCAATTATGTGATTTTCAATAATAGCAGCCCAAATATTGATGGAAAATTGATACTGCGAATTTGCAACTCTTAGAGAGTGTGGGTTTTCATCGGCCCATGTATGTAAATTGTGAAAATTTACGATACCTTTTCGCATAAATGACGCCTCATCAATAAATAGTACACGTTTAGAAAAATGTTGGTCGTGCCTAAGTTTGTTCAAGAACCACTGACAAAACATTACCCTTGGTTGAAAGTCTCTAGGTAGAAGTTCCTGGACACGTGTAAAATGATAGGGATATAAACTTTGATCCTTCAGAGTTCTGTGAAGTGATGATGCCGATATATTACCCAGTTCGGTGGCAATAATTCTTGTACTTGTACTAGGATCACGTTCAACTCTATTCAATATTGCCTCTTCAACTCGTACAGTTCGGCGGTATCTTCTGCGTCCAGAGTCAGCTTTTAAAGGTTTTAAAGAACCAGTTTCTCTCAAATGTCTTACAATACGTGGGAAAATATTTTTGTCAGGAATTCTTCTTTGCGGATAAGTTTCCTGATAAACTCGTATAGCTTGTCTAGCATTTTGATTTGTTTGTCCATAAATTAACAACATATCAGTCAAATCCGCTGAAGTGTACTTAATGAAAACCATCTTGAGAGGAGGAAATAATATTAATGAGCAGCTCAGTATCAACAAATAACTAAAAACGAAAATACTGCACCGTATCAAAATTTACAGAATAGCACGAAAACTCTTTTGACGCCTACAAAGCACTTCAAAATTGTAGAATTTAGAGAACTGTCAAAAATTATAGTTTCATGGCACTTTACGATTACCGTTTTCATTACTCCAACGAATCGGTATTTTGCCCCTTTTTATAAAATTAATCATATCTCCTAGGGGATACCCTGAACGAAAAAATACCAAGAGGTAGCTTTTGTGGCTTATGTAATAAGCTTCATAACTGATGTATCAAAATTGAAAAAAGACAGTGGCGCACATATTTTTTCCCCAAATGAATTTTTACAGTTACCCCGTACGCACGCCACTGACGCAGTTGTAAGCAGATTTTCACTTAAAAATATGCACTTTCATAATACACTTTCAAGTTCCAAGTTTCATTAAAATCAATCCAGTGGTTTTGAAATTATTTATAAAAAATAAAAAAAAAATTAAAATTCAACTCCCTGTATATTGGAAACTTTGCGTTTCCGGGCCCATGTGCACAGGAACTTTTTTTCTTATTTTTTAGTAAGGAATTGCCCCACGAGCGATGGGGCATGTTTTTTGAAACAGCCTGTATATACCTTATTTGTTTGCTGGACTTTCTGTGATTTTTCGTTTGTTTACGTGGACTGCAGTTTCGAACCTTTGCGGTTCATCATCAGCACGCTACTGACTCTGATCGTTCCTGTGTGTTCTATGTCCAAAGTTGTACGTGAGGTCTGCGAGACGAAATCCTCCCGATACAGATACACTGTTATTATTACTAAATACAGACGTAGAGACTTTTTCTCAGTCATTCATTTACCTATACGAATTCATGACAACTACAAATGAAAATCCGATGCTATACGTTATGATGTTTGAATAAAAAAATTCTGTAAAATAAAAATAAAATAAAAATGACGTAGGACGTCTTATATATATATATATATATATATATATATATATATATATATATATATATATATATATATATATATATATATATATATATATATATATATATATATATATATATATATATATATATATATATATATATATATATATATATATATATATATATATATATATATATATATATATATATATATATATATATATGTCGTATCGATAACTCAAAAAATAATGAGCCGAAAATTTGGTATATACCTTCGTTCTGTAAGTGGCTTGGATAAGTTCGTTAGCCAGGAAAATCGCACCAGTTTTTTCGGGAAAGTTTTGATTTTCCTTCGGAAAATTTTCGTATTTTCGAAAACAACAGAGCCATGAAAACATAATTTGGCAGATACGTTTCTACTGGTCCACTTACCCTACTTGACAAAATTCAGATCGCTAAGTTGAAAGAAAAAAAGTTATAGGTATTTTAAGAAAAAAAATTGGGTGCCACTGGTGTTCAGAGGAAATCACAAGAACAAAATATTTTCTGTGATTAACAAAACTATTTGAATAGTATATCCAATGGTTAAGTTTTCTTGACGCAAAAGCGTCAAGAAGTAGCAGAAAAAATATTTTGAAAATTTGATGATTTTTCTTCTTCAAACGTCAAAGTGGCGATTTGAAACGTCAAAATTTGCAATTTTCAGACAACGAATTTGAAACGAATACGGATTATGTAGACGATATGTCGTAAGAAGTGTGTTTACAAAGCCTTAAGATTCAGCGTCAACCATCATTGTCCTTCCTTTTACTAAAATATTTTCAAAAAATTTATTTTAAAAAGACTCTCTTTCTGATACTTCGGCAGTAGTTTCAGATATAGTTTAATAGTTCATATTTCAGCAAATTTTCGTCGAAACAATTCGTTATTGAGAAGACCGCGACTTATGAATTTTAAAAAGATTTCTTCAAATGAGCACAAACTAGAACCCCAAAAACCCATATACGGGGTCAGTCCAAGTTTTTGTCTGTTTACACATATACAGGGTCATGCTTTTCTACCGACAAGCTCAATATATCCGTTATTATACAAGATATGACAAAAAAGTATATACATTAATGATAGGGAATCTTGAGCTGCATCTTGTGAACTTATTTTGACAATCACAGGCTGGCCCATAAGTCGCTGGTGATACACACATTCTTTTTTTAATAGAACACCCCCTTATTTTATTGCATTTTTGTGTTTTTCAGCGAATTATAATGCATGTTTGTAAAAAAAATTGATATAATTCATCGTTTTTGAGTTATTTCAATTGTTCTGCAACCTTTCACGTTTTTTGCACATATTTCAAACACATATCACAAATTCTGAAACGGAGTTTCTATCAATAGATAGCGGAGGCCCATGGAAATGACGCATTCAGAGAGCTTTTTGTTTGTATTAGTCGTCGAAAAATTCGAGCTGCCGTATATGGGCACGCTGAATTTTAAAAGTTTTTGCAGAAATATTCTTAGTGTTTCTGTGGAATTTATTTTTACAAGATTTTTGTGATATGTTGGTAATTAATAATAAATGTTTAGTAAGTTATTCTAAAAAAAAAGTTGTCTAATTTTTGTGAAAAATGTAATTTAGCGTAACATTACTGAAGGCAATTTCTGTAAAAAAATATGGTGATTTTCTGTAAAAGAAATTTCTGCAAATTTTCAAATTTTTTTTTTCAATTTTGGTCCTAAAGCTGTTTGTGAATAATTATATCCTAGCAGATGTGTAAACATCTGAAAGAGGTTCGTTTGCCAGGAAAATCGGATCAGTCTTTTTCTGGAACTTTTAAGGTATATTTTCGGAAATTTATGTAGTTTTTGAAAGAACAAAGCTATTTTAATGAAATACAGTAGATTGTTACTAATATAGCTTATACTTCCAACCAAATGTCCTTATTTTAAAAACAAGACATATTCGCAATTAACAGCATTTTTACGATAATTCGCTCCCATAACGAACTTGCTGCATCCAGACTTTTATTAACTTCCATTACCAAGAATTTTTTCTCACATTTCCCAGTACAACTTTATATCCCTTTCTATTGACGTATTTTGTATTTGTCTTTTATTTAAGCCCACTTTTTAGAGTGATCTCTCCTCATTCGGGTTAGTCAAAATATAGCCTGTGGCCCCAAAGATTATAACATGTCCTTACATAAGACTTGATAAACCTTTTAATCAGGCCCAAGTTAATGTTGATTGGTGAGAAAAGTGTCTTGTGTATTGAATAATTTATTGCTTTCTCATCAGGATCATTTTTCTCAATTCGTTGCTACATTTACCACCATGCGTAAAAATACCCCCGAGGTAGGTGAACATTTCTACTTGCTCAAGTAGTTATCCGTTTAGCTGTTTATCGATATTCGCAGGCCTTTCCTCGCTTGTCTTATTATCTTTACTTTTAGGTTCTAGCTCTGTTCTTTTCATCAAACTACCCAACACCGTTTGTAATTCTCTTTCAGTGCCACTCTGCTTACCAGAGGATATGGAACTGTTATCCATTTGGTCTGGTTAGTATTGTCTCTTCCTCAGCATATTTTTAGCGAATTTTCTTTGGGAAAAATTTGCTAATAGAGAGGTCACGAGGAAAACCTTTTGAAAAAATTTCTTCAGATGAGCACGAATTTGGATCCCTAGAAATCAAAACTAACGTCCGTTAAAATTTATATATATATATATATATATATATATATATATATATATATATATATATATATATATATATATATATATATATATATATATATATACAGGGTGGTCCTCCGGGAGGTCCCACGATCGATTGCGGGAAAACTATCAATAGAAAAAACCTAAAAATTGGATATTACACTAAAGTCGTTGGGGGGCACAGGTTAATAATATTTTCAAGATGGCAACACTTTCGGTTATACCAGAAGTAGATGTCAATTCGCTTATTTTAAATGGAACATCCTGTATTTTATTGCAGTTTCGGATTACACATAATATTCTGAACACTTTTTGTAAATAATGTTCTATACCTATCATCAAGCGTCCAGAAGATATTTACACTTTAAGATAAAATTTGACATTTACGGCCAGTCATAAAGATACCGATATTTTTATAATAAGAACATATTTCGTTACCATTTTTAGAATTATCTTGAAAGATATTTCACTTCATCTATTTCTACATCGAGACTAACGATACAGTATACAGAGTGTCCAAAAAAAATTCTTGAAGTTTGCAATGAAAAATTGCAAAAATCTCGCGATTTTCAAATTGGAACCCCCCTTTTTTATAACACTATCGTGTTAAGTTCGAAAAATCACTGATACTTTGTATGTAATTACCTATACCTAAATCAAACGGTTTTCATTTAATTTTGAAAAAACTCATTTCAAAGCCTGATATTTTGATAAATTTCCTACCATAAGCGTTAGCCATGGAAAATAAATTGCTGAGTGTGTTTCTATGGAAACTTTAACAGTTTGTTGATTAGATAGCTAATAATGGCACGGTTAAATTACACACACGAAGATTATTTAAATTTATTTACTCTTTATGGAGAATGTAATAAAGTAATTTCGCGAACGTGTGATACATTTGCTGATAGATATCCAGATAAACAGAAACCGTCACGTAAAATCGTCAAACGAATAGTAGCCAATTTCAAAAACTGCGGAACTGTCAAGAAAGAGTGCAGAGGGCTAAACTCGTTGTTGACAACGAACAAATTGAGACAGCAATTTTGGGATAATTTGCCGCATACCCTACAAAGTCAACGAGGCAAGTAGCACTGGAGTTAGGATTGTCCAAAACCTCCGTTCTGCGAATTTTACGAAAAGATAAGTTCCATCCTTATGCTTGTTAAGTTGTGCAACATTTAAAGGAAACTGATTTTTCAAGAAGGGTGGAGTTCTGTGAATTTATTTTAATGCGATTCCAAGAAAACGAGCTGTTTTTAGATAACATCATATGGACTAATGAAGCAACATTTTAAAACTTTTGGACTTTTCAATCGTCGTAATTCTCATTATTGGAGTGACACCAATGTTCATCCTTCTAGGGAAGGACATTTTCAGGAAAGCTGGCAGTTTAATGTTTATTGTGATATAAGGAATGATGGCGCTGTTGCCCTAGAAATGTACGACGATAATTTGAATGGTGAGAATTATTCCGAAATTCATAAAATCCACCAATCCAAAATTTAAGGTCTGTGCAAAATTATTTTATGGAAAACAAAATTGTCCTAAATAAAGAAAAAATATATTTCCTTCAATTTTATCCAGTTCATGCTGGTTATACTCAGAGCTCGTCAATGAAGCTTCAGGGTCAATCGATTCATCAGGTAGATAAATTTAAGCTTCTTGGTATTTACTTAGATCTATCATTGGATTGGAATGGCCATGTAGATTATGTATGTGGGAAATGTTCTGGAGCACGTTTTGCAATCAAGCGCTTGTGTCACGTTTCCAATTTAAAGACTGTAAAGATGTATTATCACTTAAACTTTGAATCGTTAGTTAAGTATGGTGTTATCTGCTGGGGTAGTTCTGTATCTTCAGTGTTTTTGTCTTGCAAAAGAGAGCAATTCGCTTTATGTTGAGTCTTAAATATCGATAATCGTGCAAAAGTGCTTTTGTTTCAGATTTTTTTAAACTTTTCCTCGTTTGTTTATTTTTGGTGTTTTGGTTTTTGTGAAAGAGAATATCTTACGTTTTGAGTCTTTAAACTTTCACCATAATTATATCACACGTCATGGCCGGGACCTGCAGTATGATATCCATAGACTTGCATTGTATAAACAAAGCCCTTAGCATATAGGCGCTGTACTTTACAAAGAATTAGATACTAGTTTTAAGGATATTGAAAGCCTTAAGAAATTTAAATCAGCTATTTGGACATTTATTGTATCAAATGCCTTTTATTCTGTTGAAGATTACTTAAATTTTAGTTTAGAATAAGTACCTTTTGTTATTTGACTTATCCTATATCATTTCTATGACCTATTCGATTAATAAAGGTATTATATATATATATATATATATATATATATATATATATATATATATATATATATATATATATATATATATAAACTGATTTCAATCAAACTTGACAAAAATCTTGTTTGGGTGAAAGCCGAGTTCAAGTTCGTTAATCAGCCTTTACGCTTAAATTTTTCCGGTGGAAAATCGTTGAAAACTTTTTTAAAACGCTATATTTTTGTAAGTATCAGAGTAAGTGGAATGAGACTTTACATGTGGCTAGAAATAGCTAAAATAAACCTATGTTGTGAATTTTAAGTAATTTGGTAAACAATATTTAGAGTCTTGTTGCAAATTAAAAATAAAATCCCAAGGACATGCGTTGAAACGACTTATTGGTCAAAGTCCAATGCCTGACAGGCGCAGTAGCTAACTGCCACGCGTAGATTATTTCATACAACAGGCATAAACCAGACATCAACGGTAACCAAACTAAACATACACCGGGCAGCATTTAGGCAGAATCTACCAGCGATTAGCAATAGGCTATAAATGAAGATCTCTCATTGGTTGTTGCTAATCGCTGGTCCGTTTTGTACAAACATTGCTGATCGCGGGTGGATTTTGTCTCCCTGGTAATACTTTATGCACTGTTGCCAATAGGAGGTAGGATTTGCCTTGCCATTGCTAATCAGAGGTACGTTTTGTCTAAACACATGCAGTACACATTTAAACATAAGTGCCACTGCAAATAGGTAGATACTTGTTATAGATATGACTGTGAGATTGCTGATAGAATAGAGAACATATGCAAAAATACAGGCTTAATTATTTTATTATTTATAACAAACATTTTAAATTATTAGAGAAACATTTTTATGTTTAGTGCGACTTCGCATTTGGAACATTTTTATTTACGATAAAAGCAAGCTTTCTTTTCCTTTTTAAATTTTTTTTCGCCAGTTGGTGGTCGACCTGCAGGTCTACGCTTACTGCCTCTAGTTACGCCTGGTTTTCTTCTTGAAAGGGACGTTGGCTGAACTCGTATTGAAGCACCAGCTCTATTGCATAGACCAAAAGTACTGCCGCACGTACTTAAAAATGTATCCCAACTATTTTTTGTTTTAATTTTATCCAGCCTTTTTAAACATCTCTTTAAGAATACTTTGCATGTACCAAACTTAACATGTTTTTCCCGTAGTTCATCGAGGAAATTTTGAAACTCAATATCATTCGCGTTTTTGCTTTCTAGGACTGACAGTGTTTCAGAATTTTCCGGCATTTACAGGGTCATAATTTAACATAACTATTTCATTATTTGAAGAAGGATTATTTGAGCCACTGGGCATAGTTTCAACAAGCGGTGCATAAAAATCCTTTTCTTTAGTATTATCACCTAATGCCAAAATTGCCATCGCATATCTATCATTAGTCTCAGTTGCAATAGGATCAGAATAAAAAGAAAACACAGCAGCCTTATGCTTACAAAGTTTTCCAAGGATTCCAATTGCGCATGTGCAGTGCCCCAGTGTCGACATCATAAAATAGTTGCTCACACTTGCTACTGGGTACTTGAAAATTACATTCGTTAATTTGAATTATGTTGTCTTTGGTCAAGTACGACGTTTTTTGCAGCAGATTATGAAGAAGATTTTTTGTAGGTACACGCCCATGAGCAAAATTTCTAAAACGCCGAACATAATACTGTTCTAGAACGGTGCACGTAAAATCTACTAATGCCACGACATTGTACGCTTTACAGCGATTCAAAACTATATCTTTATAAAGTCGGACACATACTTCAGAAAAGTTGTTAGTTTGATTGCCGTGTGTACTAATATCCCTGTATGCCAAACACCATGCATGTCGTCGCTTCCAGTACGTTTTCAAATAAGATACCCAATTGGAGTATTTTTCATTAATTTCTATTCATAAAGCGGATTTAAAATTATTTTCTGCAGTTTCAATATTTAAAGAAATTAGTATGTTCTTGAATTGTCTGTATAAAATTTGACGATCTTCTTTTTCAATAGAATGTTTCTTCTCCAATAACCATCTCCAGATGGACTGTGAAACATGAAAAGAACAGAGTAAAAGTTTTGATGAAGAAAATATTACACGGAGAGCTTGTCTTTCTGATTCACTGTCATCTATCATTATGAATGTTGGGCAGACACCGCCAAAAGCATCGACTCCAAGAATTTCTTTTATACCATTTAACCCAGATATATAATCCGAAGATGTTTGATTTTGTGTTATAGAGAGAGAGAGAGAGAGTCCAGCAAACAAATAAGGTATATATATATATATATATATATATATATATATATATATATATATATATATATATATATATATATATATATATATATACCTTATTTGTTTGCTGGACTCTCTGTGATTTTTCGGTTGCTTACGTGGACTGCAGTTTCGAATCTTTGCGGTTCATCATCAGCACGATACTGACTCTGATCGTTCCTATATGTTCTATGTCTAAAGTTGTACGTGAAGTCTGCGTGTTCAGCTTCTATTTGTCAGTTTACATGTGTTTGATTGACTGTGTCTTCGGTCTGTGTCGATTGTACTGGTTTCCTGTTTTTATTACTGTTGTGTGATAATATGTCTATTTGTATGGCTTTTATTTTGTATTGTTTCAACGTTTGCACTTGGATTTGTTCTGGGATTAATTGTTTCTTATTGTTTGTTTGTTGAATGTAGTATTGTTTCCAGATTTTAATTTTTTTGTGGTGTTTAGTATGTTTTATTAGTTTTAATTGGTTGATATCTGGTTTTTGGTGTTTTCTGTTGTGAATGTGTGTAGCTGCGTTTGATACAAGCTAGGTATGTGGATTTTATCTAATGCTGTTATAGGTTCCTTGAATCTTATTTCTATTAATTTTTTGTCATTCCTATTTTTTTAATGCATGTGTTACATTCTATTTGATATATTCCCCTTAACTTATGTGGGTTGTGTTCTTGTCCTTTATTTATTCTGTTTATTATTTTCGTAATGATTTTGTAGCTCATTTTTAAGTTATATTGTTTGAGTGTTTGTGTTATTTTTTTGATGTGATGGTTATAAGTGAATCTTGTATATTTTGTGTTTGCTTCCGTTGTTTCGATTTCGATTTTTGTTGATTTGTTTGTTTTTTATTTCTTTTACTAGTTTTTCTATTGTTTTCTTGTTGTATCAATTTCTTTGTGCTATTTGTATTATGATATTGTATTCCTTTTCTCGTTCGTCATTATGGAGTGGCACATTTAGAATTCTCTTTATTAATTATCTATATGCGGCCATTGTTTTATGTGTGCAATGTATTGCGTGTTTAGGTATAGTAATGTCTGTTTTTGTAGGTTTCCTGTATATTTTGTATTTAATCTGGGTTTCTTTTCTGATAAGTGTTAAGTCCAGGAAGTTTATGGTGTTATTGGATTATTTTCCTATTGTGAGTTTTATGTTGTTGTTGATTTGGTTTATTTTTCGAAGATGTTTTCTATGTTGGTTTTTTTATTGTTATATACTACTAACATATAATAGACATATCTTATCGAATTGATGTCTGGGTCTGTTTCTTTTATGATGGTGTTCATTTTACCTTCTAATTTTGTATGTATATTTTGCCATAATGCTTGATAGTGGAGATCCCATTGGTAGTCCGTCTTCTTGGATGTAGTATTCTCCGTTAAATTTAAACGTAATTTGGTTTCAATATGATGGTTAATATTTCGTTGATTTTTTTTTTTTTTTTTTTTTTTGTTATTTTGCATTATATTTTCGATTATATTTGTGGTTTCGTTAATTTTATATATAATACTACATTCAACAAACAAGAAATAAGAAACAATTAAAATCCCAGAACAAACCCAAGTGCAAACGTTTAAACAAAACTTTATAAAAGCCATACAAATAGACAAAATATCATACCATAATAATGAAAACAGGAAACCAATACAATCTACACAGACCGAAAACACAGTCAATCAAACAATTGCAAATCGGCCAATAGAAGCTAAACACGCACACATCACGTAAAACTTTAGACATAAAACACCCAGGAACGATTAGAGTCAGTAGCGTACTAATGATGAACCAGAAAGGTTCAAAGCTGCAGTCCACGTAATCAAATTAACAATCACATAAAATGCAGCAAACATATAAAATGAATATATTTAAGTGATTACAGTGCAGTGCAACATTCCAAAAGATATATATATATATATATATATATATATATATATATATATATATATATATATATATATATATATATATAGAGAGAGAGAGAGAGAGAGAGAGATAGAAAGAGAAAATGGTTTTCTCCATGTGCGTCGGTCGATTCTGCCTCATAATTTTTCAAAATTTTGTTCAGGCACGTTTATTCCTATCAATAACCGCCATCACTCAAAAATATTGCCCGTTTTCCCTAGCAGCACTTCACTTTCTCATTTTAATAAGAACACCCTACATATTATTGCATTTTCAGTTTCTGGCTTAATTTTATCCTATTCTATTCCTGTCTTATCTTTAACAGTTTTAGAGCTATAGCCATTTGAAGAAAACACTGTAATGTTATACAGGTGATTAAAAAAGTTACTTTAACACGATAATCACTCAAGGTCTATGGTAGGTTAGACGTTTACAGAGAACAGGACGTAGGATTATTTTGAAAATCTGGTTTCTTGGATAAATAGTTCTGCTCTATCGATCCAAAATAACTTCAGCGCTGCGACCTTGCTGCTTATATTTAAAAGTGACAACAGCTGGGATATTTTAAATGAGAAGTTCTGTCTGTTAATGCATTTTTTCCTTCGTTATTGATTTTCAATTATCTTTGTATAATGCTTCCCTTTACCTACCTCCAACCGTTTTCGAGAAATTAATTGATTTTCTTTTAACGATTTTTATTTTAAAAATTCGCTAATTATATATATATATATATATATATATATATATATATATATATATATATATATATAATTATATATATATATATATATATATATATATATATATATATATATATATATATATATATATATATATATATATAACACGTCCTACGTCATTTTTATTTTATTTTTATTTTACAGATTTTTTTATCCAAACATAACGTACAGCATCGGATTTTCATTTGTAGTTGTCACGAATTCGTATAGGTAAATGAATGCCTGAGAAAAAGTCTCTACGTCTGTATTTAGTAATAATAACAGTGCATCTGTTTCGGGACGATATTTACTTGTGAAAGATGACCTTGTTCGGCAAAGATTACGATAAAGTTGTCTGTCGGTTTCAATAATTTTATTTTATTATACTATTATACTATTATACTACAATTTTAAATAATTTTTATGGGGTAATATAAGTGAAGCAAAAAATACAGAATTGTCAATAACTTCTGACCATTGCTTATGTTTTTAGAGATCTATAGCAACCCTGCTACTTGCCTGTGCACTTCTCAGTGAATTTACTGTGCTTGCTTACCCTAAAGTCAAGGACAGCAACTTTGTCAAACCGAGCTTAGAAGAATTCTACAGGCAGCATAATAATGTAAGTTTTTGAGTATGTTTCACATTAATATACAGGGTTTAAGTAATAAAACTGATGAGTTATCATTTTACATTAGCGATTGTTACTATGCACTTGTTTGTATAGGTGAACATTGGTGCAAGACAAATGACTTAAAAGGCTTAAATGTAAGTAAATATAAGTTGATAACCTCATTTTCTTGGCTTATTGTGCATGCCCTTTGTCTTTTCTGCTCCACTCATTCCAAAATCACTGTGCCTTGAACTAGTCTGCACAGAAATTGGTAGGGTATTTTGCCTAAGCTGACCGTAGATCAGTTGTCTTTTTCGGTCCAGAACTTTACACTCGCACAAGATGTGCTGGGCTGTGTCCTCCCCCTCCCCATGCTAGATCCCCCTCGATTCGCAACATTTTATGCAGTGATTTCTTGGCGGACATGCGTCCCGTCAAGGGCCCTGTTATGTTCTTGAGCAGTCCTCTGCTAAGATTTAGCAGCTCCACAGCTCTCTTTGAACTGGGTTCCTCAATTACTGACTTTCCATGTCTAAGTCCTGAATAGTCTGCCCAGTACACATTGTGTTCGTTTCTGACCCAGGACTTAATGGATTCCCTGGCAGTGTTCTTTCTCACGCCCCGAACCAGCTCTGGTCCCATAAATGGTTCTGCTGACCCTCTCTTCGCGAGACTGTCAATTTATTCACTGCCATTGAACCCCGAGTGACCGGGCACCCAGATGAGGGTGACCGCATTCTGCCCAGCCAGGTCGCACGGCATTCACATACCAGCTTGGATTTTACCCGTGGGCTACTTAGGGCCTTAAGCCTGCCTGGCTATCTGTGGCTATGAGGATCCGCTTGTTGATGAAGCCCCTTCTTTCCTTCTCTCTGTGGCTATAAGAATCCGCTTGTTGATAAAACCCCTCCTTTTCTTATCTCGGACGCAGTGCAAGATGGGGTACATTTCGGCCTAAAAGACTGTTGCATGAGTTCCTTGGGAAATACTATGAGTTACTCTCGGTCCATTCGAATAAAGACCTGCCCCCGTCCTACGCTCATCGCGGATACGTCCGTAAACCAGACGAACGCGTCTCGTGGTAAGCGCGGCGTCTCCCACCGCCATGCCCCGCGATCAGGGATTTCAACTGTAAAATTATCCTCCCTGCAGATTCGGGGGCTCGCGAGGTCTGACCTCATTTCAAGCATGCGTTCCTTCACGATCTCCTGAATTTTGCAGTGGCCCCTGCTGCCTGGGTTGATCTTCAGTCTACCATTGCAGGCTAGTCTGTATAGTCCTAGCCTCACCCATGATAACTAAATGTAGGGCGGGCAGATCCAGCAACGCCTGCATGGCGGCTGTTGGGGTGTAAGTCATGGGCCCCTGTTATGCTTAGGCAAGCCATCCTTTATATATTTCCTAGTTTTTGTTTGGTACTGTATTGTATCACCTTAGGCCACCAGTCCAGTGCCGCGTATGTTAACGATGGTCTGACCACCCTTGTGTACAGCCAGTAGGCCATACTAAGTCTTAGTCCCCACGTTTTTTCATATATGTCTAGGAAGGCCCCCAGCGTGACCTCCCTGTTCTCCAGCGTATTCTCCAGTTTCAGCACCAGTTTGTGCAGTGCTGTTTCTGTTGAGACTCGTGCTCTGTATTTATATTGTCCGCAGTGTAGGGGATATGCTTTCAGTACACCGCCCCTAATATACTGGTCGAGCCGTTTTTCCATTGTTTTTTAGCAAGAAGGACATGATACTTATTGGCCTTAGGGACTTTGCCTGGTCTGTTGGACGTCCAGGTTTAGGAATGAATTCAATCCTGGCTAGTCTCCACGCCCTCGGAATGTACACCAGAGCCAGGCTGATCCTCATGACAAGGGTAAGCGCCGGCGCCACTATGTCTACACCGTGTTTGAGCATGATGGGCATTATTTCATCAAATCCCGGGGATTTGAATGGCTTAAAGCTGTTAATGGCCCATCTAATTTTTCTTCAGGTAACTATCTCTTTAGCGACTGTCCAGCCTACTCCAGATGCCCGCCTATACGGCGCATCTATTTCTGAGTGTTCCCAGTCCGGAGGTGATTGATTTATTATGTTTCAGCCGGGGAAGTGCGTCTCTAGTAAAACTTCCATAGTTTCCTCCCCTGATCTTGTAAATCCTCTCATGGATATTTTAAGAGAGCCTATATTAGTCTTGGTCAGGATCACTCTCGAATGTGTTCTCCATTTTATCGCAGTGCCTCTTCCACGACTCCTTTCTTGCATCCCTTAGTCTGTTATTAAAGCTCGTTAGGGCATGTCTATATTCATATATATCCAATGCCTCCGACCTTTTGGCCGTGTTGAACAGCTTACGAACCTGCGCCGTCCTTTGTCTGAGGTCCTCGTTCCACCACGGGACGTTCGTGGTGGACGCCCTCATTTTCAGGGGTCAGTTGGCGTTATAGGCCGAGGTGATTACGTATCTTCCTTGGACTGCCTCAATCTCGACGTCTATTGAATTGTCTATGGTACTCTTAACCACCCGCAGTTCCACTGCTATGTCTGCCCTGTAGGCTTCCCAGTCCGCCTAGCGAGGGTCCCGATACCATACCGTTTGCCTTTCGACTTTGACGATTTCAAACCAGATTCATCTATGGCTTGAGCTACTCACTTCCCCACAAAAAGCCCATTTTTTAACAGAGTCGCCCAGAAACAGGGTGGAAACTGTTAGATTTAAAACTTTCTCCCGCCGTGCTGTGACGAAGGTCGGTTTATTACCTCTATTCAATATGTCTAAATTAAATTTTATAAATAATTTTAAAAGTGACTCACCTCTAGAGTTTGTATCTGAGCTTCCCCACAACTCATCGTGCGCGTTCGCATTAATGCTGATGATGGTCTGCTATCCACCTGCTCTGCTACCCACCTGCTGCTTAAATTCCTTGGGTGGAGGAGGGTGGAGGAGACGCTCCTCCACATCGGATTTTGATCGTTGCCGGGTTCCTGGAACAGAAATTTCTTAAATGGAGAAACTCTATCCTTTCCCTGACAAAAATGCAGGCCCTCGGGTTCTCGCTGGATCTGCTGTAGATGAGCTTTCCAGCAGCTCCGCCGAGTTCCTTTGTCTCTTCTTTATAGGGGTACGGTACCTGGAGAGGGCCACATCCGGGTTCCTCAGAGCAATCTATAGTCCGGCCGTGGCTGCCCTACTGTGTTGGAGGTTGGCCTGAAGAATCCTAAGCCCCATCAACCCCCGGTTGCTTCCCCAGTATGCGGAAGCTAATCCTTCCTAGGCCCCAGAGTGCATTGAAGGAGGTTCCTTCAAGGACTCTGTAAGACGCCTGGTCGATCGTGAAAGCAAGAGTCTGTCCTGTCTCCTCTGTCTTCCTGCTTAAAACCGACCAGTGTTGTATCCCCAGTTCAGGGTTCTGGATCTTCAGTGTTCTGATCACCGTCTCTTGCAGGACGGTATCAGGGATCCCTCCGAGGACCTTGCGTCTCGTTGGGAGTTCCTTGGGCTCGACGCCTGACAAGTCCGCCCCCTTCAAGATCTTACCGAGGCCCCCGATCCTTTTCCACACATGTTATCCATAGGTTGGACCCCCCCCCCCCCAGGGGCGCCCGGTGGAACTGAGGCGGGCTCTTCCCTTCCTAATGAGAATCCATACAGTTAGTTTAGCGACAGCTACTGACGAAGACAATTTCATTGTCAAAATACGTATTTAGTGCATAAGTCTCTCTTATTATTCTGGTGGTTTTTGGGGTGATTCTGGTAACATTTTAAAAAATTCTTCAAATAAGCGCCTATTAGGACCTCCTAAACCGAGCACTAAGGTCTTTTTAAATTTAGAATAGCAATTTTACTAATAAGCCGTAATAATAGTGTACAATTTATATGAAAATTCACTACTATAACGCACTTGCTGCGTCCAGAATTTTTTTGCGAGTGATAAAAACCTAACCACTAGCTGACTATTTCGTAGCATTAAAATTTTTATTGTTGTGATCTTGTTAAATAATGTTGTTTTTAGTTTCCAGAATTACGTTTAATTGGTAACATATAGCATGTTCCTTAATGAACATTTACTTTGCAGGAACCGTGGGGAGACATCGGACGCATCATGGACAAAGTGGAGCTCGTAAGTAATAAAAATTTATTACATCGAAATATGTATATAGTAGAAATATAAATGGCATTTTTAACCTAAAAAATTATGGTCTAACAGGTCTTCTAAAAACGGATGTAGAGACTTCTTCACTGGCTTTACAAGCGCTTGAGTTTTTCTTTGCAACCTGTTTCGCCATTTAGGCAGGAGCAAATTTAATTTATTTATTATATATTTAGGAACAAAAGTCCTTTATGACCTTAGGACCCTAAATATAGTAAAGCAGTAGCCTGAGACAGAGGGAAATAAAGTAAATCTCCATAAGACCGTTCTTATCCCATTCACGACCAGAAGGATACTAAAGTTAAAAGCTCCCAGTCAGAGTGGACCACAGATACCATGCTTCAATGAAGTTAAGTACTTAGAGATCTTCTTAGACAAAATACTATATTGAAGCACACATTTAGAAGAAACTCTTTCAAGAACCATAATGGCAGTCCGGCATGCCGTAAACTCGTTGGATATACATGGGGCGTATACAAAACGGTGGTCAAACCCGTGGCCACATATGCATATATAGTATGGTGGCCGAAAACGGAACAAGCGTCAACACAAAGCAATTTGCAAAATTATAGGGGGAAACATTTTACGTTAAGCGGGCAGACAAAAAAGGTTAAAGTTTTCGTTTTCAGTTATATTTGAGTATCTTATACCTGCACGTGTCCTCAACATAGATACAAATTCAAACCAGGAGACTTGGTTGGCTATTAGAAAAACCTAATAATTATTCCACCGGAACCACTCGCCACACCAACAGACCAAATACCAGCCAAACTGGACTTCATAATCCCATTTGATGTGGTCATAACTGACCGCCAAGCATGTGATAGAGACAGTGCAAGACAGAAAAACAACTCATGTGTATGGTATACAGATTGTTCCAAACAAATGGAGAGAGCAGAACTGAAAATAAGAGAACCTAACTTTACACTCGCTAAGTCTCTAGGAAAAACTTTCAGTAGCTTACAAGCAGAAATACTTGCTATAAATATCTGTGACTAAACTGATCCAATGGATTCCCTTTCTTGGAAATTTTTCTTTTAAATTAAATACATCTAACAAAATACGTCCAACCATATAAATAGTTGCATTAATGTAATAGGTTGATGTATTTCATTACTTTAGTTACATAGAACTTGCTTTATTACTTTCATTGTCAGTTAGATATTTTTTTATTACGATTGTTGTGGTGTATATTATTGTTTTCAAATGATTACATTTTAATATTAGTATTAGTGTAAGCATTAGTATATTTATTAGTATATAATTTTACAATGTGTTTCACAAATAATCTAAATGCGTGTGCTTGCAATAAACACATTTTTCATTTCTGACTTGTCTAAAGGGAATTGTCAAATCTTGCTGCTGTCACATTTTTTATTTGTTCAATATTCAATAACTTCCTTTCTGCCGCTAACAGTTGCACTACCTCTCTAAATGTTCAGCTCACATTTTACAATAATAACGTTTAGAACAGGCAATAGAGGAGCCTGTTACTCTTGTCCATAATGCACTAAACTACAGGAGTTATTTTTTTTTGATAGGTAGGTTCAGAATGACGTACTGAATGTAAAAACACAAAATCCTTACAAATTAGGAGGGCGGAAGTGCCGCCATTTTGAGAAAAACCGTTTCAGCCTATATCTCCGTAACCGTGCACTTTAGGCCAAAAATGGCAATGACCTTTATTATAGATAATTGCATTTCTCATCTTTTTTGTTAAATCCTTTTTTTTGTATCATTCACATTACAAATATGTAGAAACAAATTCTCTATTGTCTGTACTAGTTGACATATATTACAAATACATTTCAAAGACGCCATCCGTCATTTTTATTACATTTTTTAAAAATTATTTAAACAAAACATGATAACATAGCAACAAGTTTTTCTCTATAGTTTTCAAGATTGCGCGTAAATAAATTTACTTTCTCAGTGAATTCTCTTTAACAAAATTAAGTAATGAGGAGAGCGCGACTTTTGAATCCTCTATAACCCCTATAACCAATATTCGGGGTCAGTATATATATATATATATATATATATATATATATATATATATATATATATATATATATATATATATATTCAGAAATATTTCCGCAGTCTTTAATGCGAGACATACTTGGTTCTCGGGTTGAACCGCGTCCGGAATTTATGAGAACTCGACGTTTCAGCTCCTGTTTTGGAGCCATTTTCAAGAGGTAAAGGAAATATGTAAGGGCACTCTATGGCCTCAATTTGCTTACTCCTTAGAGCGGTGGACAAAGGTGGGTTGGGTTAGTTTCAAGAGGTAAAGGAAATATGTAAGGACACTCTAAGGCCTCAACCTGCCCACACCTTAGAGCGGTGGACAAAGTTGCGTTGGGTTGTGGTAGCTCGATTACGGAGCCTCAATCTGCCTACTCCCCAAATCTCGCCGGAGATCGTCTGTGAGGTCTCAGTGTGTTCAACCCTAGGCCTCAGAGAGATCTGGCAGTTCGTTGCGGGTCTTGTCATATATGTCGTTCCGTCTACCTGCTTCGTTGTCAGTAAAAGTAGTAGGATCATGGTCAATTAAGTGGGGGGCTTTGGTTACGGTACTTAGATGACGAGGAAGATTAAGAGGGTCACCGGCATTTGTTGAGACATATAATGAGGAAATAAAATTGTCTGTGGAACTTGTTTTCTGTTTGTGTGTTTATATGAAGATATAATAGGTTTCCAAGTGGTCGGAAGACGAAGACCATCATCTTTCTTATTTAAACAATCAGGCCGTTTTTCAATCACGGTTGCTTCGCGGACAATTCTCGTTTTGAAGTTGTAAACCGGTGCTTTTGTTTTGGCATTATCAAAGCCTATTTTGTGTCCTGTATGAATATGATGCATAGCCAGCGCCGATGAGTGGTCGGATTTTCTAACTGCGAGGGTCTGTTCATATATTATATTGTGGATGCGTCTATTTGTTTGTCCTACATAAGTTCGGAAACAGTCGGACCAAGGAATTTCGTAAACTCCGTGGGATTCGTTTGGAATCGTATCCTTGGGGGTTTTTATAAGCTTTGACAGTTTTTGGTCTGTTGTGAATACGGTTTTGATATTATGGGTTCTAAAAATTTGGCTGATTTTGTCGGTGACACCTTTAATGTATGGTAAAACGCTGTGTGTTGTTGTGTGGACTCTGTTTGTTCTTATTGTAGTGTATTGGTTTGTTGTTGTGCGTTTCTAATGTTTCGTAGTATGTGATTGTTGTCGTACATGTTTTCTAGCAAAGTCTGTCTTAAAAAGTTTAATTCTGTCTGTTTGTTGTTGTTGTCCGTTAGTCTAAGGGATCGTGTTACTAGTATTCGAACCACGGAATTTAGTTGCGATGGGTGTTGGTGAGACTGGGCGTTAAGATAAGGATTAGTGTGGGTTGGTTTTCGGTAAACAGTGTAAGAAAATCCCCTAACTGGGTTTTTAGTGATGCGTACATCTAAGAAAAGAGAAGAAAAATAATTTTCTATTTCTATGGTGAACTGGATTTGGGGGTTGATGTTATTTAGGTAAGAAAGGAATTCGTCTAGAGATTCTTTACCGTGTGGCCAGAGAGCGAAAATGTCGTCAACGTATCTTAACCAGCAGGTTGGTTTAAGTTGGGATGAATTGAGGGCTTGTGTCTCGAAGTTTTCCATGAAAATATTAGCCAATGCATGAGAGATTGGTAAACCCATTGGAGCACCTCAAACTTGTTTGTAAAATTTGTTTTGAAAAAGGAAATAAGTGTTAGATGTGCAGTGTTCTAGAATAGCTAAGGTATCGTGGGAAATATTGTGTTTATTTTTGAGAATGTCAACGGTTTCAGATAGAGGTATATTAGTGAATAAGCAAACTATATCAAAGCAAATTAGGATGTCGTTTTGAGAAATGGTGTTATTTAGAAAAAGGCAATGAAATGGGTGGAGTTTTTGACATAGGATGTAGCGTTTTCTACTAATGGTTGGAGAGTTTTGGCTAGATGTTTTGCAAGTTTTTGTGTGGGTGAACGGCAAGCACTTACGATAGGGCAAAGGAGAATATCAGGCTTACGGATTTTTGGGAGACCGTATTTTCTAGGGATGCGAGATGATTTTTAGCGGGGGATTAGTTCTTTTTTGAGGTCAGGACTGAGTTGGGAGTTGTTGATGATAGTTTTGGTTTTCTTTTCAAGATACGTTGTAGGGTCGTTAGGGATTTGTTTGTAGTCTGTGCTGTTTAGTGTATTGGCTATCTTTTGTATATAGTCTGTTTTGTCGAGTATGACTGTAGCGTTGCCTTTGTCTGCTGGTAGGATTATAATTTCTGTGTTTCGGTTTAGGTCTTTGATTGACTGTCGTTCGTGAGAAGAAAGGTTAGAAGGTGAAGGTTTAGCAGAACGTAATATCCTGACAATGTCCTGTCTCGTAATTTAAGCTTCGTCAGTCGGTAAGTGTGTTATCGCATGTTCTGACTGAGAAATTATTTTTTCTATTGGGATGAATTTAGGGGTTGGTGCAAAATTAAAACCTTTAGATAGGACTTTGATGTGGACGTCACTTATGTTGGAATTTGAAAGGTTGTGAACTACTATAGTAGGATTGGCATTATGTGAGTGTTGTGTGAGATTTTTGTTGTCTAGAAGAGGCTGTAATTTTCTTTTTTGTACGTCCGTCTTTTACTGTGTAACATGTTCTGTTTACTATATGAGAGTCTATCTAGAGTGTCCCAAAGTGTAGGGTGTATTTTGAATGTGTGTATTTTTATGTACGTGTCGTAACACAGTATGTTGGTAGTGTTAATGTGTCGTCTTGTCTCGTAAATAGAATTTCTAAGGAAAGCAAAGCCTGTTCGTTTTAAAATGTTGAAGATGTTATGTGATTTGGTGTGGTGTTTAAGTTTAAAAGATTTTGGGACCACGTGATTCTCACGGCAGGTTTTTAGAAAGGTGAGGTCACAAAGGAGACGGGATTTGCAGGTAAGAAGTTTCCTGAAACTTTTGGTATAAGATAAGTTCCTCCACGTAGAGGCGAAATAATGTTCAGACTGATTTCCGGGGTCTTTAATGTGAGACATACTTGGTTCTCGGGTTGAACCGCGTCCAGAATTTATGAAAACTCGACGTTTTGGCTCTTGTTTTGAAGCCGTTTTCAAGAGGTAAAGAAATATATGAGGACACTCTAAGGCCTTAATTTGCCTACTCCTCAGAGCGGTCGACAAAGGTGAGTTGAGTTGGTTTCAAGAGGCAAAGGAATTATGTAAGGACACTCTAAGGCTTCAATCTGCCTACTCCTTAGAGCGGTGGACAAAGGTGGGTTGGGTTGGTTTCAAGAGGTAAAGAAAATATGTAAGGACACTCTAAGGCCTCAATATGCCTACTCTTTAGAGCGGTAGACAAATGTAGGTTGGGTTGTGGTAGCTCGATTACGGGGCCTCAATCTGCCTACTCCCCAAATCTCGCCGGAGATCGTCTGTGAGGTCTCAGTGTGTTCAACCCTAGGCCTCAGAGAGATCTGGCAGTTCGTTGCGGATCTTGTCTTATATACGTCGTTCCGTCTACCTGCTTCGTTGTCAGTGAAAGTAGTAGGGTCAAGGTCAAAGTGGGGGCTTAGGTCACGGTACTTAGAGGACGAGGAAGATTAACTGTTTACCGAAAACCAACCCACACTAATCGTTATCTTAACGCCCAATCTCACCATCACCTATCGCAACTAAATTCCGTGGTTCGAACACTAGTAACACGATCCCTTAGACTAACGAACAACAACAACAAACAGACAGAATTAAACTTTTTAAGACAGACTTTGCTATAAAACGGGTACGACAACAATCACATACTACGAAACATTAGACACGCACAACAACAAACCACTACACCACAACAAGAACAAACAGAGTCCACGCAACAACACACAGCGTTTTCACTATAAATTAAAGGTGTCACCGACAAAATCAGCCGAATTTTCAGACCAGAACTGTCAAATTTTATAAAAACTCCCAAGGATATGATTCCAAACGAATCCCACGGAGTTTACGAAATTCATTGTTCCGACTGTTCCCGAACTTACGTAGGACAAACAAATAGACGCATCCACAATAGAATATATGAACACGCCCTCGCAGTTAGAAAATCCGCCCCCACATCGGCGCTGGCCATGCATCATATTCATATAGGACACAAAATAGACTTCGGTAATGCCAAAACAAAGCACCGGTTTACAACTTCAAAACGAGAATTATCCGCGAAACAATCGTGATTGAGAAACATCCCGATTGTTTAAATAAGAGAGATGATGGTCATCGCCTCCCGACCACTTGGAAACCTATTATATCCTCATTACAAACACACAAACAGAAAACAAGTTCCACAGACAATTTCATTTCTCTATTATCTGTCTCAACAAATGCCGATGACTCTTAATCTTCCTTGTCATCTAAGTACCGGGACGGTCTAAACAGCACACTTTTAAAAAAATTTTTGAAGTAACGTTATGTAGGTCAACAGTAGCTACATTTTAATAATATGTTTAAGTATAGAGAGTGTTCTAAAAAAGGGTGGCATATCAAAGTTATGTTTTTACGGAAAGCCTATGTTTGAGGGCAATTTTAAAGTGTACGCAAAAAAGAAGATCCACTTCTATAACGGTTCCTTTTACCTATCTATTAAGGTTTTGAGATATTTTGATTTTTCGGTGCTTGTCAATGTTTAAAAACATTAATTTACGTACAACAAACAATTTTGTAGAAAATTTATTTTGTAACCTTAAATATTAGGAACGTTGCTCACCTAATGCATTTAATAGTCTTTAGTAGTTTGCAGGGTACTCAAACTATCCTGGTGTTTTTTTTTTTTTTTTTGGTACATCTAACTTCAATTACCTAGGTTATTTTAAATACAACATCCTGTATTTTATTTATTCATTATTTTGCTATTTTAATTTTCTTTAAAACTACTATAGCATTATTTTTTGCGTTATCTGTGTGATATATATATATATATATATATATATATATATATATATATATATATATATATATATATATTCTTTATTCACTTTATTTATTCATCCCTCTGATGACGCTAACTTTTCTAGCGAAACGTTCGTAAGGTCCTGAAACTGTATTGTAATGAATTGTATTCTCCAAATTGTACTTATTAGTCGTTATCTGTTTGAGTATATACACGGTGATGCATTTTTTCGGTAAAGCTCAATATTGCCGCTACTAGAAAAATTTTATACGTTAGTTATAGGGTGTGTTGTGCTGCACCTTACAAAATTATTTCGACGCTGACAGGCTGGCCCATAATACATTTGTGATACACATTTTCTTTTTTAAATCGAACACCTCTTATATAATTGCATGTTTTTCATTTTCCAGCCAATTATAATGCATGATTTTAAAAACAATTTGATCGCGTACATCGTTTTCGGTGTTTCAATTGTTTCACATTTTTAGCACATATCAAAATGTATGTTACGGAATTTTCAGGAATATATAGCGGACTCTCATGAAAATGACGAATTCAGAGAGGTTTTCGTTTATATTTATTATCTACCGCCCTGGGCAAGACTGAACTTTTTGCCTCGTTGTTCGCCGGCAATTCTACTCTCAACCCACCATCAAATGTTCAACCACCAACAGTCCCCAATGTCGCGCATAAAATGACGGATATCATTTTCAAACCTAAAAAGGTACAAAAGATGCTCTCTTCTCTTAATACCAGAAAAGCCTCTGTCCTTGACGAGATCCCAGCAATTGTTCTCAAAAAATGCGCACCAGAACTTGATCCTGTCCTGACTCTTCTGTTTCAGACATCTTACAATAGAGGCATATTCCCTAGTAATTGGAAAACTGCTCGAGTACAATCCGTCCCCAAGAAAGGTACCAAAGCGCTTTCTAGCAACTACAGGCCTATTTCACTCATTTGAGTCGTCTCTAAATTGATGGAAAAGTATATAAGCACCGAATTACTAAAATTTCTTGAAAAGGACAGTCTAATTCACGACAGGCAGTATGGATTCCGTCAGCGCAGATCAACTGCCGACCTCCTTTCCTTTGTCACCCATTCTTACAACAAGTCTATGGAACTACACGGTGAATCCCAGGTTGTCGCTCTAGACATATTCAAAGCATTCTACCAGGTCTGGCATGCAGCGCTGCTTAATAAGCTTCCGGCCTATGGCCGGAATCACCAAAACCTGGACAGCAAATTTCCTCTCCAACCGGAGCATTTTTGTTGTCGTGGATGGGCATTCCTCTAAACTGTATCCAATTAATGCAGGAGTTCCTCAAAGTTCAGCTTTAGCCCCTACTTCGTTTCTTCTCCACATCAATGACCTCCTCTCTAGCACATCCAACCCAGTTCATAGTTACGCTGACGACGACACCCTCCACTCAAATATACAATATTCTAAGCCTGTCTCTTTAGCCCAATTAGATGATGATCGCAGGCTCATGGAGGGCTCTGTCTCCGTGGATCTCGAAAAATATTAGACTGGGGAAGTTGAAATCTTATACAATTCAACCCCACCAAATCACAGTCTTGCTTTCTTTCTCATAAGATATACACACCAGCCCTAGACCCATCACAATGAACAACCAAGTTATTCAAAGTAATGAGTCCTTTTCACTTGTTGGCATTTCTGTGGATCGAAATTTCAATTGGCACCAACATGTCACATCAATTTCAGAAGCGGCTGCTAAGAAATTAGGTTTCCTCTTCCAGGCTCGCAAATACTTTTCGCCAGCTAATCTCTATACCTTTTATACTTCACAAATAAAACCAAACCTCGAATACTGCTCCCACATCTGGGGTGCTGCTGCCGCATCTACACTCGCTATCCTGGACTCCATTCAGAAGAGAGCTATACGTCTCATCGGTGACCCTACCTTCACCCAAAGACTGCCATACCTGGCCCACTGACGTGCCGTGGTAACCCCCCCCTCTCTCTCTATCTTTTATAGATATCTGCACGGGCACTGCTCAGAGGAGTTTTCTGCCATAGTTCCTCCACCTGCTGCCCTCAACAGATCTACCAGGGGAACAGAGCGAATGCACCCTTTTACTGTCCAGGTCACTAGACATAGAACATCTTGTTATGCTCGCTTCTTTGTCCCGAGGACTTCCAAATTGTGGAATTTCGTGCCGGCACATGTTTTTCCTTCTCCCCGGAACCTCCAAACCTTCAAGTCCAGAATTAACGAGGCGCCTCTTTCCTCCTTGTCCAACCCACGGTACGATAGTATTTAGGCTGTAAGCCCTCGTCGTATGTTGTTGAAATAAAAAATATATATTAATCGTGAAAAAAATTCGAGGTCCCGTATACAATTTTTTTGTTTCCTTAGAAATCATTGTTTGTAAAAAATTTTGAAGATTTTGGTAATTAATAATAAATCTTTAATAAGTTATTGTAAAAAAATGTTTTCGGATTTTCGTGAAAAAAATGTTTGCCAATTTTCATTAAAAAAAATTGTTGTAAGTTTTTGTCGAAAAGCTTTTTGTGAATAATTATATCTCGGCAGGTGGCTTGCTTGAAGAAGTTCGCTAACCAGGAAAATCGGACCAGTTTTATAGGAACATTTTAAGTTCAATTCCGGAGAATTTTTGTACTTTTTCAAACAATACTGTTAGTTCGTGGAAATATGGTACATTGTTTTGACTATATAGGTTATACTTGTAACGAAATTGGATGTCTGCTTCCATTACAAAAAGACATTTGCTAATAAAAACACTTTTATGAAAATTCGCTACCGAAACGCACTTGCTGCGACCAGACTTTTTTTACCTGGTGATGCTGTAAAGCGGCGAAACCGTTTATTGAGAAGAACACAAAGACTGGTGAAGCCAGAGAAATAGTCTCTACATCTGTATTTAGCTTGAAAAATGTGTTCATACATTTTTATGTTGCAGGAAGAGAGCGCACCATTTTTTAACGCTGTAAGTAATTAAAACTAATTATTGTCGCCTTATAATGGATGTAGAATTTTAAGCTAAAATTGTTAAACAGTGTGGCCCGCAGTTTTGGAATAAAATTCATAATTCGAAGAGCAGTTTTTTATGACAAACGCTTGGACACCACAATTTTTTGTTTGTTTCACGCCTTGTAGTATGTGCCAATTTAAGCCTAAAAACCCGAGTGTATTTATTTTATATTTGTCCACGATTAATATCTCGTCACCGATTTCAACTGGATCTAAATCCGGTCAATAGAGATGCCATAATCACCACCAAAACCCCAACATATTTGCACTTATCTCTCAGATGTATTATTTTTGTAAGATAAAGAATACACTGTTTGGGTTTAAGATAAAAAGATAATGAAATACTTACTCAGCCAAAAGTCTTGTCCTGCTCAAAGTCCTGGATTTATGAGATCTTTAAATCAAAACACCGGCACTACGTTAGTTAGTTTGAAGAGATCTGGATGATAGATATAAAGAACTTCTAGTTACAGCACCACCAGAATTGAGAAAGGCTAAATGAGGAATTAATTATTCAATCAAAACAGATATTGAAAACACAAATATGTAAATTTATTGATATCAATTAATAAATTGAGTTATTGAAATCAGGACTTCTGGTAAACCAAATATATAAGGTACATTACAAATAAACAAAATAAATATTAAATATAAAGATAAAGGTTTTTCAGGTAATTTCTAGTTAATTGTTCTGTTTTGTTTTCTTAAAAGTTTGTGAGAGAAGCTTAGATATTGTAAAGTTGAGTAATGGTTAACCATAATTTAAATGAAAGGTTATGAGCTATTTTTTTAGTACTCTAAAACATATTTAAAGGTCTTAAAGGTTTGTGAGCAAAATTCTAATTAATTAATTATCATACTAGTATTCATAACGTACATAATTGACAACATACCAAAAGGAAATACAAAATACATTTATATATAACGTTCAATCTCACTGACTAAGATTTTAATTTTGACTAACTTAAAATTTATGTTGCAATTTAATGAGAAATTTAATGGATGTACAGCAGTTCGTATCTGGCTAAAGTCTTAAAAAGAATCACTCGAAAAAGTTTCAAAGGACTCACATGCAGTGCACTGAAACTTCCAGTAGTTCGAGGCTGATCTCAGGCCTTCACCTGAGGCCCCACAGGTGTTGATTTGCTGCTGACGGAATGTAGAAAGTGCACAATGTCAGCATTTAGAGCTTACCACAGGCTCTTAATTTCCCTAAGAGAGCAGTCAGTAACTGGTAGAAAACGCTTGCGGATGTGGAGACAGGAAGAGAGTGTACGTGAAATGTACATTCAAGAGGTTAGGTAGGCACTGGATTGAATCTTGAACTTGAAGATAACTTGAAACTAGACGTAAATTTGAATCTGAAGAGCAAAACTGCATTTTAACGGTCACCTCGGACAGCAAAGGTAAGTTTGAACGGTATACGGAAAAATCGGACATAAAGGTAAACTTAAAACTGAAGCCGAAAATTCAAAACTCGAAACCGTTTACTTGAATCTTTGAATTACAACAAAGAATTACCGTTAACAACTTGCCGATGCATTAATAGCTTTATTAGAGACTCACTGTTTCATCCATCTTTCTGTTAAACGGTATGTTACAATCACTAAACCAAATTCAAATTTTTTGCAGCACTTGCACAATAATTATACCAAACATACATGCTCTGCGTTTCACTCGCTTCCCAATAGAATCTCTCCTTGAACATCGCTGTAAAACACTCAACATGAGAGGTAGAGCAGTTCTTGCTCCAGTCGTGCCTGTTGGCCAACCGAGAGAGAGCCAGCTTTGCACGCGTTTAGGCAAGCCGCCAGATTTCGGCTGCCAGCGTCAACGCTGCTCCGATGATGTTCTCTATCCTTTTGTTATCCATCTACCTCCATGCGTATGAGAGAGATGCATGTGTTTCGTGCCAGTCTCCGCAGAGACTCCGTCGAGGCGTCGCACTTGCAAAGGTTTTGTTGACCTGACCTGGCCCGACCTGTATGTGACAAGTTGTAACGATTCCGTTTCTTTACTAATTTAAATATTCAAAATAAACCCCTAAGAGACTTAATTAAGAGCCGATAATCCAATATCTGTAAGGCAATTGATGTTTTGATTTCAAAAATTATTTGATGAAAAGTCCGTAACAACCTTCATATCTTAACACCCTTACTGCGTTCTTTTGAATGTACGTTAAAGGCAAGATATCAGAGACGAAATATTTTGTTTGAGGAAAATGAATACCTATATTGTCCTGGAATTCTAAGTAAATCACCGCGGCTGACGTACTTATGATGAAATCTAAAAAGACAGTTGAATACGGAAGCGTCCATTGTCGTATTATGGGGGAGTTCAGCTCAGGGTCGGAAGTCTTCAATCCAACAGAGATCTTTCGCTCTATCTCCTTCCAACATGTAAAGAGGGAATGACGTCACGGGCGACGGTTGAGAAAAGCGCGGCAAGCCAGCCGAGATGCCGGTTGGATTACCCGCGAACGGGGGAGACAGCCTGGCGTTTATCGAGTCGACACCTTTTAGTCGCGGTGGCTAAAAATTATCTTAAAAAGGGTGATAAAACCGTTTCTGTTATCTATAATATCAAATAATAATCGTCAGTGATTATTTAAAGTCATTTGAGCGGTTTTCAAATTTAAATAAAAGTTGTGGTTGGCATAAAAACGCGAGTTAAGTTGTGGTTCTTTATTTCGGACCCGATACATTTCTTAGGTTAATCAGAAGGAGTTTCTGCATGTTCTCGAAGCTTTCGTCAGTTAGCGGTGAATTGCACTTGAGCAAATTCACGTTTTAATTGCGATTTGCAAAGTTTCCGTCAAGCGAATTCAGAACATCGACATGGTTGTCAAATGGTTTCCTAGTATTTGAGCAATGAATCCACCAGCCCAATAACCTCTAGTGGAAAGTATCACTCATTTTTTCCAGCTTCTCCCTTATTGGAGTCTGTGAACCTGTGCCAGGCCTTCATAGTTGATCCCACTTGGCAGGCATCTTCATAGGGTCATCAGGTAACTCAATACAGGAACATTTGGTGAGTCTGTGTAACTCTTTTTTCTCTGAACCGGCAGAATTTTTCATGCAGCAATCTAATATCTGAAGCCTTATAACTTGAACTTTCCAAAATAACGTAAACAAATTTGAACTTAAACAGTGTCAGCGAGATGCTATAAGGATAACTGTAAATTTCCTGTTTAATCTGTTGAATTTTGTCTGGGAATTTAAACACATAATTCTTGAAATAGTAATTAGCAAATATTGTCTGTAAAATATTCAACCTGTACATTCTTTTTAACATCTCTTATTTTCAATAGTTAGTGTAGAAATTTCACGTAGGAATATAATTTTTTAAATGGAACCTGACTCAAAGCACTGGCCAGTTAACTAATTAAAAAATTAATTAAATTGACAAACGTCATGTGTTTTACCTAATAATTTTTGTTTGCTTTTGATCTGTAAAATACAGCTTTTCATTTTACATATAAAGCTCAAGTGGCAAACATTAGTATTTTAGTAACATGCAACCATCTTTATCTTATTGTTTTGTCATATGTTAGTGAATTGATAATTTCTTTTTCTTGAAGTTCTTGCTGTTCATTTGATTTTTATTTGTGTGCAATTAATGTTTATTTGAGATTTACCAACCATTTTTATTTCATTTTTTTTGCTATTCCAAATTTAATTTGTATGAATAAATTTATATACTTTCTTACATTAATATGTCTGTTGATTGAAGAGCATTTCCTTCCTAATATATCATTTATTTTGGCGACTGCACAAACAATTTATTCTTACTAACGATTATCTAGATATCTAAATTTCTATATTACCTGGCACTAGTCTGGGGCGCCCACAAATATAGGACTCCAGGTAGTGCGAAACAAACAAAGAAAGAACGTGAGTATCCAACTACATCCAGATCTGTCAACCTCCTTAAAGTATTGCTAATCTTAATAAATATGATAATCTGATAGATAGCTATTTTAGGGTAGGGTGTTATAGGTAATCGTGACCTCACTATTGAGCAGATCTATATCCACCTGAGGTCAATCACCATATACCACAGTTTCTAGTTTTTCTTTGAAGGAGGCAACAAAGTGTACTTTATTGCTTAACAGTAGCGCTTGCTTTGTCGGCATTTCTTTATGTTGTCAACTTGTCTCATTAATTTCCGACTTTATGACTCTCGGTATCTTTGTTAATATTTCCACCTCTAGTTTCTAGTACATTAGATCACGTTATTGCGTCGTGGCGGAGTCTTTTTTTTTAAGTAAATATTCATATCTGTAACGATATTCTCCTGCTTCTAGATTTTCAATTCACAAACATTTAATATTCCTTTGTACCGAAGTGAGGCAAGTGTGGATTTACGGTAGCGAATAAGATTTATTCTGCATAAAATCGCTTGTGCTTAATTGTTAAATCAGTAAGAGCGTTATGGGAGCCAAAAAGTGACCGTAGCAAGTATTAGTTTCTAATTTTGCCCCTTATATTTCCACCCTCACCCCTTGTTGAATATTTTTAAAATAGCAACCCCATCATTTTTGACAGACATTCGAAGAGCATATTTTCTCTGTTTGATGGTATAAAAAATTTGAGTCCAAGAGTCATAGACAATAGAACTTAAACCCTTTATTCTGAAATTGACAGTTATTAAATAGTCGATGATAATAACTAATTTTGCATGCAACCTGCAGTGAAAATAAAGTTGAATCTTAATTTTAAATCAACAAAAAATAGACCTGTTTACATTTTCATCTTCCATATAAAATATAATGGTAAGTGTCAACAACCAAAAACTATCCATATAGGTTTTCTACAAGGTTCTGTACTCAGATCTTTTCTATCGGACCGAAATGATCCGACTGCGTATATTCCATCTTTTTCAAGTTTTTACATCTAGGCTACTGACGAAAAGAAATTATCAAACGCTACTAAACAGGTTTTTTTCCTTTCAGTGGTGTTGTAAAATTTGTAACAACTTTATCTCATAAAATATCCTTTGGGCGCCCTGTATCAGATTTACCAGTATAAATTACAAAATTATAAATATATCTTGTCGTAGAATCAGCCAAGCACCATACTTTATAGCCCCTCTTTACAAGCTTTTTTGGCAATACTGCTTTAGTGACGACCTTCCTTTGAATGCTATCATGGACTCGTCAACAAACAGAAACGAAGTATGTAGGTACAAGAAACTAAAGGAAGTATTTAGGTTATCAGAAAGTCGTCTAACCTGATGTATTTTGTAACAACCCTGTTGACCTTTTTCAACTGCAGTGTCAGTGTCGTTTGTGTGAAGGTTTTAAATTAGCTTTTTGAATCTTTTAGAAGGCATTACCTGTGATATTGTAGCTACCGATAATATAGGACCACTTGACCAGTAGTTACTTAAACCAGGTAATAAGTGGATACCGGTCAATCCAATCATACCCATAAATGCCTCTATTTCTTCCACACTTGTACCATACCAATTTTTGGATGATCTTGGATTTCCTCTATTC
The DNA here is from genome assembly GCA_964006375.1 of Tillus elongatus. Taxonomy (NCBI): domain Eukaryota; kingdom Metazoa; phylum Arthropoda; class Insecta; order Coleoptera; family Cleridae; genus Tillus; species Tillus elongatus. The sequence goes on along the minus strand of OZ023265.1, from coordinate 141,066,291 downwards.
AAATTTTGTTTAAAGGTTAGTTTGACCTATTATAGATTTCAATGTTTCTTCGCCAAAAACTTTCATAAAGCAACCAATTTCTTTGTTGTATTTACAGGTTCCATACAAAAGTTTCGGAGCATCACAAAAATCAACAGGTGTAAATGGAGCGCAGACTTTGTCCTATATATACGTATACTTTTTTCCCACTGAAGTTTTTTAGTAGGCTGGTCAGTTTCATTATTTATTTTATTTTTTCCACTTGAGAAAGGATAGGTAAATCAGGAAGTATATCTTCAATCGGAAAAAACTCTCTATTAGCACTAATATCTCAGAGAATGGGTTCCACATTACCTGAAGACAAAGATGTGCTTCTACAGTCAAGAGTTTCAAGTTATTTGTTAGCTTCCTTATCATCACATTCAGAAGCACTTTCATTTTCTGGGAAACTGTAAAGGTATTGAATGGCAGCTTCAGCATGCTTTGGATTGTTTAAGTTCCACATATTACTGAAAATAAACAAAAATAAACAATACTTTACGACACAACGCTACTATTTTTCAAAAACATTATTCCCGCCAAAAATATATATAACAGTATGGGCGATGAGAATATTGCTTCTTACCCAAAAATGTCAAATTTACTGACAGACGCATAACCTTAATCCTTATTTTTATTTACAGAAATGTTCACTTCTATCTTTTTTATATGCCGCGTATAATAAAGTTTTTTGCACTTACCTGATAAAATGGATAATGTCAAGAAGTTATAACAGCTACGGTTTAGCACGTATTTTTGGGCAAAGATTCACTAATTTATTTCGAACTTAGGTAACTCTTCACTAGATGCCACTACAGGTAACGCACGGAAAAAATTAAGTCCCATTGCTCATGAACGTACTTTTAGCTGATGGTAATTTTACTTCTCAGTGCCGATGAGAGGGTTAAGCAAGACGACATCAATGGAGACTTATGCCATTATATCTATGCATTATCGTTATAAATCAGTGGAAGCAACTATTGGAGACTCAAAAACGCACCACCACTAGCAAAGTCCTATTCATATAAGGTCACACGGGGTGGAAATTTAATGACTGAAAACTTAAACCCTTTATTCTGAAATTTACAATTATTCAAAAAGGATCATTTTTTTAAACCTTTAAATTGATTATGCCTTGAACATTTAAACATTCAAAGTGTTCCCCACTTTTTCGCTGACAGCGAATTAATCCTACATAAAACTCGTCTCTGACTCTATTTTAAACCTCCCAAGTGATGTTCCTAATTTCCCATGTTATTCTTTCCTTTACGTCGTTCAATTTCAAAGGTTGTGATTTGTACACCTTGTTTTTCAGATGTCCCTACAAGAAAATGTCCAGAGGCGTAAGTTCTGGTGATCTCGTAGGACATTCTGTGAAACCTTTTCTTCCTATAACCTTTTGCGAAAAGGTTTCATTTAAATAAGCTTGTGCAGAAAGGATATAGTGGGCTTCCCCACTTTTTCGCTGACAGCGAAGTAATCCTACATAAAACTCGTCTCTGACTGTATTTTAAGCCCCCCAAGTGATGTTCATAATTTCCCATGTTATTCTTTCCTTTACGTCGTTCAAGTTCAAAGGTTGTGATTTGTACACTCTGTTTTTCAGATGTCCCTACAAGAAAGTGTCCAGAGGCGTAAGTTCTGGTGGTCTCGCAGGGCATTATGTGAAACCTTTTCTTCCTATAACCTTTTGCGGAAAGGTTTCATTTGAATAAGCTTGTACAGAAAGAATATGTGTGCACCATCTTATTGCAACAACATTTTTTCTTTTGGACAATTGCGATTAAGTCCTTTGGTAAATAACTCTTGTACGGCTGGAATAACCTGGTATCTTACCATTTCCAAATGTCTTTCTCCAATAAGGTTTCCAATGAAAATAGGTTAAGTCACATGATGCCCAACTATACCAGCCCAAACGTTGACTTTCTCAGGACGTTGGGTGTGGGTTTCTCGTATCCAATGGGGGATGCCCTCTGTCCATTAGCTGCAGTTGTACCGATTTAACTTGTCGTTTAAAACAAATGTTGCTTCATTATAAAAATGAATTTCTGCGAAAGAAATAAAATTCGTATTTAGCATATCAATCATCTGCTCGCAAAATTGTAATATTCTATCCAAATTACCGTCAATCAGTTCTTGTGTTGTAGTTTCATGCATTTCGGCTGTTTATAAAGTTCTTAAAACAGTTGAATGACCTATACTATTTTCACGTATCACCTGACAGGTCGAAGGTGTTGGATTTGTTTGAAAAACCAATTAAACATCAAGTGTCACGTTATCATGAACAAACATGGTTATTAGTTCGAGGTCAAAATTTTTTATATCTAAATAGGACGTTGGGAGTAGTGGTACGTTTTTGAGTCTCCAATAGTTGCTTCCATTGATGTGTTTTCTAAACTTCAGGCCTACTGGTTATTATTCGTGGTCAAAATTTTTTATATATGAACATAACTTTGGTAGTGGTGGTGCGTTTTTGAGTCTCCAATAGTTGCTTCCATTGATGTGTTTTGTAAACTTCACGCCCACTGGTTATTATTCGTGATCAAAATTTTTTATATCTCAATAGGACGTTGGCAGTGGTGATGCGTTTTTGAGTCTCCAGTAGTTGCTTCCATTGATGTGTTTTGTAAACTTGTGGTTTACTGGTTATTATTCGTGGTCAAAATTCTTTATATCTTTATAGGACGTTGGTAGTCGTGAGTTTGGATAGTGCTCTTTTGGCACTTCAAAACAAAAAAACTTTATTTCGAAATTACAACAAGTTTAATTATAATTTTAAAAGAAATGAGAAATACACGATGTTTAATGTTGAAACACTCTTAATAAATTCTAACATAATATTGTATCTTACTTGTATATATAAAGTCGAATATGCTTAGCTTACATTATAAAATAAATTAACTTAAACTAAATAATTATGTTGACTATGATTAATCAGCGGTTTCAGTATTTCCTATTACTCTACTAACACGAGATATCAGTAGAGCATTATACAGGGTGCTGTAACTCGTGGTGCATTTTTGAGTCTCCAATATTTACTTCCATTGATGATGTATTAGGATAATACACAGATATAGTGGCATAAGTCCGCATTGATGTCGTCTTGCTTAAGTAAACAACGTTTTGCCATACATTTTTTCTTAGGTAGAACGGGGATTCGTTATTCAGAATTTGAATAGCTTCGATTGGTGTTGATCTATTTAGGACATAAACAAGTCTGAAGGCTTTGTACTTAACTCTGTCAGTTTTTAATAGGCAAGTGTTGGACGCTGAGCCATATAAAACCGACCCATAGTCAATGATTAATAGTGTATATGCTTTGTAGAAGATCATATCGATTTTAGGATAACAGCCAAATTTTTTTCTAGCGATGAGCTTTATAATTTTTAAGCTCTTTTGAGCTCGATTTACGCATTGACAAATGTGTTCGTTCCAATTTAATCTCTGTTCAAGTATCACATCTAAATATTCTTCGCTTTTGCAGCAGGGAACATTTTCTGGACATAGCGTTATATACCTAAAGTCTGGAATCCTGTGTCGTGTGAAAAACATTACAGCAGATTTCTCTTATGTCAATGGGAAGTTGTCACGAAACAAGTTTTAGTGAATTTTCTTAAAAAAATTCACTAATGAGGAGATCCCGACTTTTGAATTTTGAAAAAATTTCTTCAAATGAGCGCTAATTAGGCCCCCTAGAACACATATCCGGGGTCAGTTTCAATTTTTATATGTTTATATATATATATATATATATATATATATATATATATATATATATATATATATATATATATATATATATATATATATATATATATTTATATGTATATATCACACCGATAACCCGAGCAACATTTAAAGTCAAATTGACGTAAAATCGCCCTACCAATAGGTCGGCGACCAAATCACCACACGTTATTTTCAAGTAAAATTTAAGTGTATATTACCAATGTGGGGAATAAAGTCAAAGTAATAGGGAAGTCGATAATAGGTCCAGCAAGGCGTCTCGACCAAGGCTTTTTAGTTATATTTAGGGCATTTTCATTCAACATTGGGCCAATGGACGTAATATATTGGTAAATATGTGCTACGCTTTACTTGAATCTGACATCTAGGCGCCGAGTGCCGTGACGTTCTTAACAACGAACTACGCATACGCATGTGACATTATTCGGTTCTGCAGGATCTGTGGTTATGTATGTATAAACAAACAGTAGAGTAGTAGATATATTGCCCATCTTTGTTAAAAAATGACATCTTGAATGATCAAAGAACTTACTTCTTACACAATGATAAAGGAGATTCGCATTGTTTAAAGAAAAAACCACTGCGGTTATGTTTTTTTCTGTTAACATGATGATGATACTTCGATAAAATTCGAGCGCCCTTGTAAAAGATAAAATTAGTGAAAATAAAAAATTATTCAAAATTTTTGAAGTTCTGATTTTGGAGGATTGGTGATGTAAACACCACAAAACTATCTTGTCGTCATGGTATACAATCATTATTTAATGTTTTTTTTAACTAAAATTTGATTACACTATATTCAACAAAATATTATTTTTTATTTCCCAATACAATCAAGATGGATACCGCAAAATTAATTTAATATGGCTGCCCTTCTAACATTATTGACCTGAAAGTTATTTTGTCCTATTTTTTTACCTATAAGTCACAATTCCTAATGACAGGGCAAACTAACCAAACTTTGAAGGCATTTTGTCTTATGGGAATTTAAACTATATGGTAAACGAATTGTGTTTGAATTTATTAGAAATGAAACATTTTCGTGTATAGAAATATATATTACTTATACCCGTGCACAGCGGAGAGACATATAGGAATGATTATATAGCGTTTTTGGTCTTTGATTCAATAATATATAAACATTAATAGAAAATAGAAACAAAATAAAATAAGTAAATAAACATAAACATGACAGCTGACCGTGTTGCCAATACTTCACTCCATTTGGCATGAAAAGGGATGTATTATATTGAAGAGGGAAACGTGCTGATTTGATACCAGCATAGAATTGAAATTCAGTTTTACTTTCATATACCTAGTAGTAGTGGCCGATAAAATTGTCATACTTTTTTTAGGATTGAAAAATGAGTTCTTCACTTTGAATGATCAGCATCTATCACTGTTTTTCTGTGAGCATTCTTTACTACTCTATAATAGTTTGTAGTATGTCTGTAAACTTTTATTGGTTTCAAAGGGGGCATTGTAACACTATATTTGTTACTGGTGCACGCACATTAATAACAAGAATAAACTTTTATTGATGAAGTTTATCAACTGACACACCTTTAAGATTCACAAATGTATTTCACTACTGTACACTTTGAACTTTGAGGACAATTTTTATTTTAAGACAGATTTTATGGGTATTTTCAACTTGAAGGTAGGCAATTTGACTTGGAAGACCATTTATGCAGTAATTATGAATTTATAGCCGATCAGAAAGCCATTTTAGGTTAGCTCAGTGACCAAAATATTTCCTGTGCTGTATTGCAATGAAATTGGTAATATATATGTAAGCTGGACTTCATAAGAAGACCTCGAATTTACTATACCACAGAGACATATTGCAGGTTAATATTAGGTAATAAATTACCTTAAAGTAGGTATTTCAAGTATCTGGACTTGTTAGTCGATTTTCAGTCCAATTTAGGGCACACTTCGACCTAAAAATTACCAACTCTGGAATTGAAACACAAAAGTATATTCAAGTATATTTTATGAGTAAAATTACACCAATTTTTTCCCAATTTAGTTACTTGTAAGTTACTGATTTTGGAGTAATTTTAGTAGTCAAAAATAAGCTAGTTCGGAGCCGCATGTCCAAATTTGTAGTCATTATGACAATCAAGGCAACATTTTAGTTAATTATTACTAAATTACAACTTGGTTAGGTTATTTGGACTCGAGTGCTGGTTAACATGCCTTAATTTGTTGCTTGGGAACTCAACAAATAATGGGCCGATTTTGATTACATTTGGTGAATAAATTCCCTTTGCAAATGGCTTGGATAAGTTCGTTATCCAGGAAAAATCTGCCCAGGTTTTCCCGGAAAATTTTGTGTTTTCTTTCGAAAAAAAATTATATCTCCGGAATTAACAAAGTAAGGGCAACCGGGTTTATATCCTTATAGGTAAGTTACCTACCAAAATTTAGCTATGTATGTCAAAAGACAAAAAAGTTATAGGCATTTGAAGAAAAATAAATTGGGGTTTTCCTCAAAACGTCAAAGTTGCGATTTAAAACGTCAAAATCGGCAATATTTAGGCAAATAACTTGAATCTAATACGGACTATGGAAATCAAATGTCTCAAGAAGGATGTTTTACAAACCCTGAAGTCTTAGTTTCAGCCGTCATTGTCCTTCATTTTACTAAAATGTTTCCAGAAAATTCGTTTCAAATAGGCCCATTCTCTGATGCTTGGCAGTAGCATTAGCTATAGAGTTTATCGTTTAATGGTATATAATTTTTGTCGAATTTTCGTAAAAAATCAATAAAGCTCAATATATCCGTTATTATACAAGATATGAATTTTTTTTAAATTCATTATAGGGTGTCTTGAGTTACATCTTAAAAAATATTTCTACAATCACAGGCTGACCCATAAGTCGTTGGTGATACAAATTTTCTTTTTTTTTTTAATCAAACACGCCTTATGTTATTGCATTTTTGCATTTTCCATCGAAGTATAATGTATGTTTGTAAGAAAGGAAATTCTGAATGCAGCAAGTGCTTTATGGTAGCGAATTTTGATCAAATGCTTCATATTTGAATAGCCCAATTTGCTATTAACCTATAAGGTTGACCAAGAAACGAGTTTTTCCGGGAACACTTAAAGTTTACTTTTGGAAATTTTTGTACATTTTCACACAATAAAGTTATCTCTATGAAACATGGCACATTGTTTCTACTATATAGGTTATACTGGTAACCAAAATTGATGCCTGCTTTCTGAAAAAGAAAACATACATATTTGCTATTAAAAACATTTTAATAAAAATTCACTACCATAACGCACTTGCTGCGTCCAGAGTTTTTTTTATATGGTACATCACGTGGTTTAATTTCACAACACATTTTTGATAAGTGTCCTGTTGCGTACATATACAAAAATTGTATGGGGTATTGTATCGTATTAATCGAGATGATGTCAAAAAGGTTGTGGAAATCTATGGTATAAATATTAGTCTATTTTTTGTTGATTTATAATTAAGATCCAACATTATTCTCGCTGCAGGTTGCTTGCAAACATTTGTTACTATCATCGACTAACTGTTAATTTCAGAATAAACGATTTAAGTTTTATAGTCAGTGATTAAATTTCCATGACTCTTGGACCCAAATTTCTGGTAACGCCAAACGGAGAAAAATAAGGTCTTTGATTTTTCGTCAAAAACTATGGGGTTACTATGTGAACAAAAATCAACAAGTGGTGGGGGTTAAATGGTGACGGGTGAAATTTACAAACTAATACTACAAGATGTGAAACTAAAAAAAATGTTGACGTGTTCGAGCGTTTTTCGTCAAAAATATTTCACTTCGAATTATGAATGTTATTCGATAACTGCGGTCCACACTGTAGTTAGACCTATATGGAGAATCAATTAATATATTATTTTTGCATTTTAAATGTTTACTATTAATTAGTTCAAAGTTAAGTCGACACTATTGCTCATTTTGTTATTATTAGAGTTACGTGATCAGTTAATTAAGGAAGACTAGGGTATTTTTGCGCTGATAACGACGACCTAAACTAAACAACGATCTAGCATCACTTTAAATATTAACATAAATATGGTTTTAGTGAATTTTTGTAGAAAAAATTCACTAATGGGGAGATGCCGACTTTTGAATTTTGAAAAATTTTTTGCAAATGAGCGCGAACTAGGACCTCTATAACCCATATCCGGGGTCATTTTCAATTTTTATATGTTATATATATATATATATATATATATATATATATATATATATATATATATATATATATATATATATATATATAATAATAATAATAATATATATATATATATATATTGCTATAGATAGCAAATAATAGGAAAGATTACGAAATTTTAATGGGAAAACGGGAAATTTATACATCCTAGTATATATAAAATAAATGTATACACCCTAATGTAGCAACGAAAGAGTGTAGCATGAGATGTCAACGCCCGACATGAATGTCAGTGACCCATGTAGCAACCCTCGATGTTAAGTTTCATTCGAGTAATAAATATATATATATATATATATATATATATATATATATATATATATATATATATATATATATATATATATATATATATATATATATAGTCTAGAAATATCCGTAAAGAAACCAAGAACAATGCTTCAGTTTTTGTAGGGAGAATGAGATTGTAGCTAATAAATGCAATTCTGTTGATTTATTGTGTGTAAAAATAGGTATGACCAAGCTACCTAAAGGCTCGATGTATTAAAAGAGCATAGGATTTTTGTAAAAACAAAACTTTATGTAGTATTAAGGTATATGTGCGCGCAAGAAAAAAACGTGTAAAGACACTAAAGGTTTGACCGAAAGCTCAAACACAGGTGGTTTGATGAACAATAGCGTTTTTTCACCTGTAAGAAAGTTAATAAAAGCAACAGTCCGGGAGTGTCCGGGGCCTTTTCATCAAGTGAATTCATCGGCATCATTTAACCAGATCATGTGATCATCGTCATCATTATATAAGTTGACATAAGAGATTCCAGAGTGCATCGAATGGAGATTATAAAAAACCTCCAGAGTGCTACGAATATGGAATATATCAACATGTTATTAAATTAAATCCATTAATAATCAATAAATGGGCAGTAAAATATGGCATGGACAAATTAGAAAAATAATAATAATTAATAATGGACAGTAATAATGGAAAAACAATATATAATCCAATGGAAAATGTTTCAGTAAGTGTTTTCTTTTCCTAAATTGATCAGTGCGGTTTGAATTTCACCATTTTAACAGCACCAATTAAAGATTGAGTGCCAATAAATTTCAATAAGCAAAAATTTGCTTGAAATGAACAGAAAGAGACTGTGATCTCTGTAGAATTGTCGATGTATATTGCTTATGTTATATCAATGTTTAACCGGTAATTGTGTAGTTGTTTATAATGTTACCTGAATGTTTGAATAGGATTTTTCAATTTATGTTTATGTAATGAATGCTTTAAATGTTTCTGTTTGTATTTAATGTGTGTCACCTAGACACTGTAAAATTTGTGTAATGAAATAAATGGAATGTATAACAGATTGTAATTAACCAGAAGTATTGTTTTTCGTTAATAATTAATCAGTAAAATTGTTGTATAGCCATCTGTGCAAAGCGAAATTAATTTTTGATCAAGTAAAAATCAATAAATGAATTTAAATAGCACATATTAATTAATTTTAATTAGTAGAAGCTAGCTGTAATTATAATGAACCCAACCTGATGATTAAGATATATGTTCTTAGCTCTAAAATAAATATTTGCAGGTATACTAAAATAAATACCATAGCAATATATATATATATATATATATATATATATATATATATATATATATATATATATATATATATATATATATATATATATGTATATATATGTGTGTGTGTGTGTGTGTGTGTGTGTGTGTGTGTGTGTGTGTGTGTGTGTGTCACACCGATAACTCAAAAAATAATGGGCCGATTTTGATAAAATTTGGCATGTACCTTTCTTTTGTAAATGGATTGGATAAGTTCGTTAGTCAGGAAAATCGGACGAGGTTTTCCGGAAAAATTTTGAGTTTTCATTAGAAAAAAATTCTTATCTCAAAAAATAATGGGCCGATTTTAATAAAATTTGGCATGTACCTTCCTTTCGTAAATGGCTTTGACAAGTTCGTTCATCAGAAAAATCGGAAGAGGTTTTCCGGGATAATTTTGAGTTTTCATTTGAAAAAAATTTTTGTCTTAAAAAATAAAAAATCTATGTTAACCAAATTTGGTAGGTAGGTTTACGATATAAAAATTAAACTATACACCAAAATTTAGATTTCTATGTTATTTTGTAATGGAACATCGTGTATCTCTAATCAGCGTTTGGTACAGAATTAACTGCTGGACAAATAAGTTTTTATACCCAAGAGACATAAGGTCGCAAACAAAGGAGATATCGTCAAATTTAAGAATTTAAATTAGGCAGCCATAAATTGGAAACAAAGCTTGACAGAGTAAAACATACGAATATTAGAATCTATTGATATTTCAGAAACAAGCCAATTAAACAAATGGTAACAATCAAAATAAATATTGAATTGAAGACAACATTGCAATGAAAACAACAATAACTTAATAAAATTAAAATAATAAATCATTAACTTCGAGTAAGTGTTCGAGGACTTCTCTTGCAACTCAATGCATTTTTAAGTACGTTAGTAAAGGCCGAGAGGAGCTTTTAAGATAGTTTTTGAATCAATTATATGTAAAACGGTAGTAATGGTATTCTGAAGTGATTCGAGAGTTTCGTATTCGCTTAACAATATTCTTGTTAATTGCAGAAAAAATATAAAGGTGTGAGGTCCAGTGAGCGTGGTTCTATCAGACAGGGACCACTGGTTCCAATCCATCTATTAGGAAACATATTTTGTAACAGCACAGATACCTTTCCAGATGTACATCTCTGTTAGCCAAGTTCACGTCATTTAGAAGACCTTCCAGGACGTACATAATTATTTCGATATATCTCTCAGCTGTCAGGTTGCCCTGATAACAAATTGGGCCGATTATTCTGAAGCCTCTACGACCGCACTAAACATTGAGGCTAAATCTTCTTTGTGGGTGGTTTGCCTTGTTCACTATGAGAACATGCCTGCATTTAAGAAGTTTGCTTTATCACTTCATAGGATCAATGCCATAAAATTTGGATCTCTCCTAACTTTATTTACAAGTTATGTACACAAATGAACACGTTTGTCCTCATCGCCGGGATAAATTGTCTATGTCGATTGGTATTTGTACGGAAAAAAATATACCCACTCCATTTAACAAACGCGAACTCAAAAGCGCAATTAAGGTAAGCGCAAGCACATCACCATGTATAGAGAAAATTACCTATCTGATAATTAATAACATTACGAAAGAAGGAAAACATACACTTTTAGATATTTACAATGGTTAGTTAATTAAAAGCGTGACTATTTTGATAAGTTTAAAACAGTTGTAGTATGTCTTGTTAGCAAACTAAGTAAAAAAAACACTCTTTGTTACGTTTAAAATTCATAACGTTGCTCACATGCATCAGAAAAGTGAGAGAAAGGGTGATTAAACTAAGACTGGAATAATTCTTGTGTGAAAATAACAGTATCTTACCTTCTAGCCAGCATTGGTTTAGAAAAGAATTAGGAACTCAATCTGCAATGAGTCATTTAGTTACGGACATCCAATATACATTTTCCAAGAATAAATATTGGTTGTGCATATTCGTGGATATTAAAGGTGCATATATCTCCGTGGATTTAAAGCTACTGCTCCAGGATTATTCAAAATTGGCATCCCTCAGAAATGTTCAGTCAGTATGATACAACTCATTTATAACGGAAAAGTCTTCATTAGAGATATCGGTAATAAATTGCATGGGCACCGAAAAGTACACCAAGAACTTCCACAAGGTTTTTATTACAGTCGAATTTTATCTAATTTTATTTAATATTATTAATACACGTAACCTTCACACGATGTGGACTCAAAATATATCATCCATACAGTATGCCGATGACATATGTATTTATGTTTACAAAAATTCGTACGAAGAGTGTATCCTGGCTTTGTGACATATTGCATATGTTTTGAATATGTGGACAGAAGAAAGAGCATTTATTTTCAGTCAAGAGAAAACAGCAGTCATATTTTTTACACGTCACCCCATACTGGTCGCTGAAGAAACAGAAACCTCTACTTATCGCCTCAAACCTATACATACTTGGGTCTGCATCTGGATGGCAAACTACTCTGGACCGAATATATAAATGCTACAAATAGTAGATGTGAACCTGGAATGAATATTCCGAGAATTGTCGTTCACAGGGAATGGGGTGGAAGCACTGAAACAGCTATTTCACAGAAGCTATATCAGAGGTATTCTAGGTTTTGGATGCACTTATTATGGATCGACATCCAAAAGCAACTTGTAAAATGTATATAATAATAATAATAATATTTTAATAATATGCGATTAACCCATTGAAGCACGAATTTCAATGTTATTTCCAATTCTAATGACATTTGGTATATATCATCTTAATGTCTAGAAAAATGATGTAGTATACTTCTGTGTTGCAAAAAAACATTTATTTTAACTTTTGCAAGTGGTTTCGATATGAAACCACAATGCAAGTGAACACATACAAAATCAAAAGATTACATATATTTTATATTATTGATGATAAGTTAGAAAACAATTTATTTCTGCCAGTAAACACAACCCGACTTTACACTGTATGCAGCTCCATCTGGTTCGATGAGGTTTTTCGACCGTACTACACTGAGCACATCGTCTTGATGTTCCGTGCACAGGTAGATGTTTTGCTTGATCACGCCGTTGATCTATTGGTACATAAGGCTTGAATCGGGATACAACTTTTTTAGTAGAAGATGGCCTTCCACAAGAGCCTCTTGAAACGGAAGCCCCAATCAAACTCAGTATTACTTCAGATCGGAAAATTTTGAGGCTCATAGCACTTTTGGTCCTCCGTTTGAATATTATATATGAGTTGACTACTGATGTATCGAGAAAATGCCAAAATAGACCGTGGTACCATTTTCGGGATTTACGATCGATGGCGTAGTAAGATTTCATCATATCAGCTTTGTTAACTCCACCCATATACCTTCGGTAGTCTACAGCTACTTTAGGGCAATTGACTTCAGTCATACTTCCATCTTTCTCCCTTTTATTCACTTTAGTTTGATCTGTAGGAGAATGTATAGTAGAGAGCATCTGAATAGTTCTTTTGTCCTTGCACTTGATACAAGATACTTTGTCTCTATAAACTGCCCAATCAAAATCACCTCGATTCTTTTCCTTATCGCCTTATCAATCCAGTGGGAAGATTTTTTTATGTTTGCGCGTACAGTTCCACACGCGTAGATTTTATTTTATTGTAAAAAAAGTAAAAGGTCAGTTGTTGTGAAATAGTTATCAAAGTAAGCGTGGTGTACTTTTCCTTCGAGACCCTTAGTCATTCAAGCACTACCCGTTCACCTAAACCTTTCTCAGATTTATCTTGTTGCTTTCCTGTATATAATTCAAAATTACTTAGATAACCTTATTTATCGGCGCACGCCCAGATTTTAAACCCCCTTTTTACAAGCTTCATTGGCATATATTGCCTGAAAGCTATTCGGCCTTTGAACTTCGACATGCTTTCATCAACTGACACTTCTTTTGATGGGAAATAATATTTCTGGGAGTTTTTCTTTAGGAGTTCAATGTATGGTCTGATTTTAAACAATTGATCAAAACCGGGCTCCCCTTTTTTGCCATTGTGGCATTGTCATTGCAATGGAGGCTAGTTAGCAGGGAGCCAAAACCAAATCATCACGTAGTTCTGGACCCGGAGACCAGTAATCGCGAAAGGAGGGAGACTTTTTTATACCCATGAACAAATTTACCGCTATAAAAATTTTCATTTCCTCCTGAGTTGTCGGAATAAAGTTCCTTTTTTCCTGTGTGGCAGACAAGTTTGTTTGTTCTGTAACCAGAGGAATAGAATCGCCAAAAATAAGCTAGAAGAAATCTATAGGTTTTGTGACATCAGATGATACTTCAGAGCTGGGACCAGTTAGTTGCTGAAAATGATTTAGATTCGGAGCAATTTCTTGTTTTCTCCAGTTCACAAAGTGTCAATGGTATATTATTTTCTAAATCGCCTGGGTCGTCATCTATGTCGCTCCCAATTGCCAAATCGTCGCCACTCAAAATAGTGTGCAATCGCTTCGGTAGTTTCATCATGATGTCTTCAATCATTTCTTCCTCTTCTTCCTCATATTCGCTTATTACTGACTTTCCGTCAGAAGGAATTTCATCAAGCAGAGCGTAAGCTTCATCCGAGGTTAGTTTTGACAAATCGATTTGTTTTTTTATCACTTGCGACAAATCAATTTGATTTTCCGTCCTAACCTAAACAAATTTACTTAAGTGCATTGCACTCACACTGGTTTCGCCGCGAAACCATGTCCGGTCAACAAAAACAAATTTACTTTACTGCAAGCACACTGGTTTCGCCGCAAAACCATATCCGATTGACAAAGTAAAAACAATAAACTATGTAAAACAAGTATTCTTACCTTTCTATTAGTGCCTCAGTAACACAATCGTCCAAAAAAAACGAAGTAGTTATAACACTTTTTACGAAAATGTAGATAAAAAACGAAATCATTCATAAAACGTGGTTTCTTTGACAAATTCTAACGAATACTAGCAATACAGTGTTCGCCAATTGCACACTTGCGATGGAGATCAATAGATGGCGCACACCCAAGTAGGACGTGTGGTTTCACTGTTAATCCAGTCTACATATAGAAAAAAAAACATTAGGTAAGTGGTTTCTGTGTGAAACCACTTTGCTTTAAAGGGTTAACACCTTGATCAATTATATTTACGGAGGCGGCAGAACCACCTTTTTATATTAGGATTAAAACAAAAAGCAGAATCACCCCAAAAAAGCACAAAAATAATAACAGAGAGTTATGCGCTAGATACGTATTTCAACAACCAATTTATCATCATCAGTAGCTGTCGATGAACTAACTGTATGGGCAAAATTATCCTATTTATATACCTAAACTATACACTTAACATGATGTAATCCCGATGATGTAATACCATATGATGATGCAATAACGGATGATGCAATACCGGATGATGCAATACCGGACGATGAAATATCGTCTAATGCAACATAGTATGATGCAATATGAGATGCCTCAGTACAGAATGATGTAACACGGGATGACGTAGTACCGGGTGACATAATTCAAGGGCTATTGCTGTTTCAGTGGATACGCCCAACCGGTTGTGTTGATGTTGAAAGCAACCATGGATTATTTCGTGCTATTTCAAAAAGTGCTGAATTGACCGGACCCATGTTTCAGTTCATTAAATTCTGTGGATTCACCTTAACGATGTCCAAACTTTCACAACATACACAAATCATCATCCAGTATTGCATCATCGGGATTATATCATTTTTTGGGCATAGTTTAGATATATAAACAGGATAATTTTGCCCATAAGTTAGTTTAGCGACAGCTACTGACGAAGACAACTTCGTTGTCGAAATACGTATCTAGCTTATAACTCTCTGTTTTTATTTGTGTGGTTTTTGGAGGTGATTCTGCTTTTTGTTCCAGTTTCCAGCCAGTGTCCAACCTAAGTCTTACATACTTTGTCCCTATATTGGGGTAGAAATGGGCCAGGGCTAACAATTTTTTAAATTGTTAGTTAGTTGTATACTGTCTCTATTTTTAACACTCTGTGTTATTTGGAGCGGGCGTGACAACATAGTACTTGGTACCGAACTAGGTGGCGACACGTTCACCACTCACTTAGTGTTTTAAGACTGGCTATACTACAGCCGTGTTATTTTTGGTGCATTTTTGCTACAATTAGTATGCCGTACTGAAGAGCTCTAATGAGAGCGAAACCGGTCTACGGTTCTAATTGTTGCGAGAATGCATCTAGTCTTACATACTTTGTCCCTATATTGGGGTAGAAATGGGCCAGGGCTAACAATTTTTGAAATTGTTAGTTAGTTGTATACTGTCTCTATTTTTAACACTCTGTGTTATTTGGAGCGGGCGTGACAACATAGTACTTGGTTCCGAACTAGGTGGCGACACGTTCACCACTCACTTAGTGTTTTAAGACTGGCTATACTACAGCCGTGTTATTTTTGGTGCATTTTTGCTACAATTAGTATGCCGTACTGAAGCGCTCTAATGAGAGCGAAACCGGTCTACGGTTCTAATTGTTGCGAGAATGCATCTAGTCTTACATACTAAGTCTTTTATATTAGGATTAAATCCATATCAAAGAAAACTATTATCAAAAAAATAGGTCAAAAGATCCGGTGTGTCATAAGTTATTACAGCTAGCTATAGAAGATTTACATAACCCCTTCTGCAGATTGATGAATAGTCCAGCCTTGGCAAAATCAATTCTAAATACTTCAGGTATACAAAATCACATAGTGTGCACAAACAAACCAGTAATACTTTTGGATAACTTAGAAATAGCATTAACAGAATTTGTGTTAATAATTACAACATATAGAGTTTCTCGATCTCAACAAGATCATCGTTTTCAAATAGTTAAACCAACAGAAATACTTCACAAAAATGTATACTGATGGACCAAAAACGACGAGGGAGTTGGTTGCGCTTTCTTTGAGCCAAAAACAAAATTTCGAGCCATATTTAGGCTGAGCTCCTTTACATCCATATACACTGCTGAGCTGTATGCAATAAGATGCGCCATAGACTCTGAACATATAAATATATATATAATTTTAAGTGATAGTCAGGCAGTATTCCGGACACTGAAATGTTTTGGCCCAAGACATTATACCAAGCACATTGCCTGCGACATAGCCAAAATTTAGCATAACCTAAAGAAGCAAGGTAGTGTTGTAAAGTTTTTGTGGATAAAGGGTCATGAAAATGTTAATGAGTTAATGAAACACTTGCAAAAACAGCGACAAACCAAGTTACAAGAGACTTAATGCATGTGCCTTACAAAGATTTATATCTACAAATTAAAATAGATTAAAACAAAGAATGGGCCCTAGAGTGGAAAACATACGTCGAAAAGTCACAAAACCCATACGTAGTGTGATATTCTGAGCTACCAAAACCCATCAAGGAATAAAGGACAACAAATTCTAGAGATTGCACCACTGTGGTCAGACTAAAATCCAGTCATGGTGCCTATCCCGCTCACCTTTGTCGCATAGGATTGGAAAATACAGATGTTTGTGGTTGTGACGATAATTATGCTTGTGACCCAGATCATAAACATTTCCATGTTCCTACTATGAGCAGGCACGTAAAAAGATGCTTGACCAATTCTTTGCACAACATATATTTACCTTTAAATCTAACTCACGTTTTAGCATTGTCGGATCATTTTGTATACAAAGTAATATTTAAGTTTTTAAAAGAATGTAAACTGAAAATTTAAATGATAATTTGTAAGAATTAAGTTAGTATTTTATTATTAAGACAAAATTTGTGAACAGTATTTAAGTAGAATCTTGTATGTACACGCCTCTTGTTGAATACCTACCAAACCGTTGTCTAATTCATGTTTGTCTAGTGAGCCATCACGGATCCCTTGGCCCGAAGTATCCCAGTATCGATCCCCTTGTTCTTGAATTGGAAAAAAAGGAAAAAATATATAAAAATAATTATATTACAAAAAAGTATTAATTAAAAAAATTTATATTAAAAAAAATTTAAAAAATATTTAAAAAAAATTAATTGAAAAAATGAAACCATATAAGATGCTAATGAGAAACAGTCTCAATGCCAGTAATAACCACACACACATACACACAGCAAAAATTCACGTTTCTTGAACAGGTTGTGTAATACCTAAAGACAAACCACTTTCATTTGATAAATTTTACACCGAATTTTCTTTGTGGGCTTCAAGATATGCCAGTACATCAATTTCAAACTGTTCGCTCACAATAAATCTGTTAGGTCTCTTCCTCGGTTGTTCGGGGAGAAGAATGTGTGCCTCTGAACTGAAGGTACTGGGTTCCCCTTTTCACTTTTTCAGTACAAACTGTATCATTAACGTCAACCGAGGTTCTGAAATTGTACTTGAGCAAGTTTGAATGTCTACACGTTCCGTCGTTTAGGGGGGGGGGGGGGGGGTAACGCCATCGGTCCCGATTCCATGCGATGGTGGGCATGCTAAATATCTCTACCCTCTTTACAGCAAGGCAGGGTGATTGGCCATATTCGTGGAAATAGGACTAATAAAGAAACAAAACACACACACAAGTCTCCTCTTCTTGGCAAGAGTAATTTTGTTGGAGCAAAATTTTCCATGGAGTTGCAGAAAGTTTATTCTATCCGGAAGTTCTCGCCCCGAAAATAATTGCTCATAACTTGTAAAGCTCTCCGACAATTTTTTTGCATACTATGTAACATTCAAGCATGTCTCATTTTTCCAAATTCGTAAAAGGCATTTTAAAACTAATATATTACTTAAACACAATTATTACCCCCTTGGAGGCTCTATTGTTGCGCTGTCAACCAGTATTAACGTATTGTTTCCAGTTCATGGATACCCAATATAAATTCTGAAATTTATCGATAGCTCCTTTATTTTCGACTTTAGGCCTCTTAAGCATAACAGGTTATTTGTTTCCAATCAGACTCTCTATCGAATGCTGCTATGATGTGCAAGGTATTCAATTAGAAGAAATCGTATTTCTGTAAAAATCTCAGAAATGCGATGCCCAATTATTTCAATCGTACCCAACGCAAAAGATACACACGTTTGCCAATTTAACTGATCACTTGGTTCCAATAACAACAAAGTTAGCAATAGTGCCAGACTAGATGCATTCTCGCAACAATTAGAACCGTAGACCGGTTTCGCTCTCATTAGAGCTCTTCAGTACGGCATACTAATTGTAGCAAAAATGCACCAAAAATAACACGGCTATCGTATAGCCAGTCTTAAAACACTAAGTGAGTGGTGAACGTGTCGCCACCTAGTTCGGAACCAAGTACTATGTTGTCACGCCCGCTCCAAATAACACAGAGTGTTAAAAATAGAGAACGGTATACAACTAACTAACAATTCAAAAAATTGTTAGCCCTGGCCCATTTCTACCCCAATATAGGGACAAAGTATGTAAGACTAGATGCATTCTCGCAACAATTAGAACCGTAGACCAGTTTCGTTCTCATTAGAGCTCTTCAGTACGGCATACTAATTGTAGCAAAAATGCACCAAAAATAACACGGCTATCGTATAGCCAGTCTTAAAACACTAAGTGAGTGGTGAACGTGTCGCCACCTAGTTCGGAACCCAGTACTATTTGGTACTACTTAGTGTTTTAAGACTGGCTATACGATAGCCGTGTTATTTTTGGTGCATTTTTGCTACAATTAGTATGCCGTACTGAAGAGCTCTAATGAGAGCGAAACCGGTCTACGGTTCTAATTGTTGCGAGAATGCATCTAGTCTTACATACTTTGTCCCTATATTGGGGTAGAAATGGGCCAGGGCTAACAATTTTTTGAATTGTTAGTTAGTTGTATACCGTTCTCTATTTTTAACACTCTGTGTTATTTGGAGCGGGCGTGACAACATAGTACTTGGTTCCGAACTAGGTGGCGACACGTTCACCACTCACTTAGTGTAATAGTGCCAGATTAACTTTGAACGGGCTGTATAATGAGTAATTTATACTGCCTAAAAGGTTGTAGTACCTGGTAAACAATAAAAAAGTGTATATATCTTTATAAATTGTAATTAATTTAAATTTTTTAAGCTTTCTATGATATTTGGGGGTAAACAATTATCACTTTATTGCTGGACACAAAATCTATGGCTTTGATCAAATTCTAATTTGACCTTTTTTATAAGTCTTATTATTTCAGGCTCAAAAAAACGTGAAGTCTTTTTTGATTAGTATTTATTTTTCAGGATGTTGACGAACCCAATTTGGAATCACTAAATGACGCTGTAAGTAATAAAAACTAAATATTGTCAAATACTATGTACGAGTACAATTTGTGCAAATTGTACCTATCAGTGCTCATCACAGGTTCTTAACTCATTGAACTATCTATGATGCAAAACTCTAAGCAGAGTTTATATAGTTATGCTGCATTAAAGATTTCGCGCTAGTCAAGTCTGTTTAACAAATCACAAGCTACAAAATTTAGTTTTATTACAGAAAAGTCGCTTTTTTAGTGAACTTTCTTAAAAAAAAAACTCACTAATGAAGAGATCCCGACTTTTGAATTTAGAACAAATTTCTTAAAATAAGCGCGAACTAGGCCCCCTAGAACCCATATCCAAGGTCAGTTTCAATTATTTATATATATATATATATATATATATATATATATATATATAAATATATATATATATATATATATATATATATATATATATATATATATATATATATATATATATATATATATATATATATATAGACCTTATTACATACAAAAATTAAATTTTCTAGATTTGTAGAAAATTGAGGTTTGAAGCATTTAATGAAAATTCTTTCTTAAAATAAGCGCGAACTAGGCCCCCTAGAACCCATATCCAAGGTCAGTTTCAATTATTTATATATATATATATATATATATATATATATATATATATATATATATATATATATATATATATATATATATAGACCTTATTACATACAAAAATTAAATTTTCTAGATTTGTAGAAAATTGAGGTTTGAAGCATTTAATGAAAATTAGCTACCCTAACGCACTTGCTGCGTCCCGAACTATTTCTTCTTTCTTCAATATGTACAACAAAGACAAAATTCACCATTGTGGTTGCCATGGTAACAATTTGTTTAAATTCGTTACTTTCTGAATCGCAGTATTTAACTTTTTATCGAATTTTTATTAAAAAATTAACTAATAGTGAGGTATCGATGGTGAGACTTTGCAAAAATTTTTTCAAATGAGCGCGAACTAGGACACCTAGAACCTATATCCGGGGTCAGTTTGAATTTTTATATGTATTTATATATATATATATATATATATATATATATATATATATATATATATATATATATATATATATATATATATATATATATATATATATATATATATATATGTATATATATATATATATATATATATATATATATATATATATATAATATATATATATATATATATATATATATATATATGTATAATCGGTGAATCATTTACCAAAATTTAGGTCTCTGTAAGATTAAAGACAAAAAAGGTAGAGGCATTTTAGAAAAAAAATTGGGGTTCTCCTCCAAACGTAAAAACTCGCGATTTGAAACGTTAAAATTGGCAACATTTAGGCAAAGAACCTGAAAGAAATGCAGATTATGTAAAGAGTGTTCTGCAAACCCTTAAGTTGCAGCTTCGATCATCATTGCCCTTAAAATATAAAAAAATTCCAGAAAACTCATTTCAAATAGACACTTTCTCTGATGCTTTGGCAGTAGTTTTAGTTAAGTTTATGGTTTAACGGTCTATAATTTTTAGCTCATTTTCGTAGAAAAAATTCGTTAATGACGAGACCGCGGCTTTTGAATTCTAAAAAGGTTTCTTCAAATGAGCGCACTAGGCCCACTAAAATCCATATCCGGGTTTACTTTCTGTTTACATATATACAGGGTGACGCATATCTACGGTAAAGCTCAATATAAATGTTATTATGCAAGATACGAGAAGAAATTGTGTCGTGAGCTGCATCTTCTAAAATTATTCACAAGTCGTTAGTGATACCTACAATTTTTGTTGAACATTTCTTGTTGCATTTTTGAATTTTTATCGAAATATGGTGCATGTTTGTAAAAAATCGAGACGCAGTAAATGCGTATGATAGCGAATTTTCATTAAATGCTCCAAAATTCAACAACTCAATTTGCCTCAATTAACCTAAGGTTCGTCGGCTAGGAAACGAGTTTTCTCGGAAACATTTAAAGTTTATTTTCCAAAAATTTTTGTACATTTTTTAACAAGTAATTTTGATAAAATATCATACATTGTTTCTACTATATAGGTTATTCCGGTGAACTAATGTATGCCTGATTGCATTAAATAGACATATTTGCAATTAAACACATTTTTATGAAAATTCACTTCCATAACGCACTTGCTGCGTCCACAATTTTATTGTTCTGAACTCAGGAGTAATTGTTTTTGTCAAAGTTCCTGCATAGCCTGATGACTGTCATTTTTTTGAAAATTTCCTTGGGAAGATTCGTTAATAAAGAACATTCACAATTGTTTATCAAATGAGCACAGATTAAAATCCATATTTATTATCAGAATCTTTTTTACCATTTTTAAAATAATTTTAACATTCGTATATACATGAGATAAATATAGTTCTCGGGGTTGAACAGCGTCCCGAATTTGTTAAAACTGTTTTTTAAGAGGTTAAGAAAATATGGAAAGAAGTGAACCACAACGCCTCAATTTTCTTCTTACTCCACAGAGCGGTTGATAAGGGAACCTATTATGTCTTCATTAGAAACACACAAAAAGAAAGAAATAATTAAAAGGCAAATTTAATTGCCCTTTTATCAGACTAAACAAGTATCTCTAACCCGCCTAATCCGCTTAGTAGTATTAGTAGAGTACGTGATTAAATTAAGCTTACCAACCTCACTAATGGCACTGATAACGAGCAAGCTAGAAGTCACCCTATAAATAATACAAGACTTCCAGCGAACGGTAATCTCTTTCTCAGGTCTAGGATAAAACACACTAAGACTTTGAAGACGATAAGCAGTGGAATTTGGGAAGTTGACAGATTGTATTTACTTAACCTCTAAAAATTGATTTTAAAACAGAACCTGAAACGTTGATATTTAATAAATTTTAGGTGGTGTTCAACCAAAAAACCAAATATTTCTCTCACTCTCTCTCTCTCTCTCTCTCTAGATATATATATGTATATATATATATATATATATATATATATATATATATATATATATATATATATATATATATATATATACATACATAGAAAGAAGGTAGTGTACTACATAAAACGTCTGAACTTTTTAGGCAACTACTAGCAAAAAGTGTCATGCACAAAAGACCCAATGGGGCTGTGGAGCCATATGCCTATACGAGTCATTACCCATCTGCAATCTACAAACTTGTGCTTGTTAAAGTACGATATATGTTAGTATATATATATATATATATATATATATATATATATATATATATATATATATATATATATATATATATATATATATATATATATATATATATATATATATATATATATAATTATATATATAAATATGGGGAAAAAGGGTTAAGGGCAAAGCCGCAAGGAGGCGACCGCATACACGTGTTTCAAGCTTATTAGCCATCATCAGTACGGTATAGCCAGGTGAAGATGGGAACACTCTGGATGAAGGTGCAAAAATACACGGAGTCACAACAACAGGCAACCAGTGCACATTTGCAACAACATTTGGAAGACCCTCAATCCGAGGGAAACAACCAAAATAACCACGGGGGCAAAGAAATCACCTGCGTGAGCATCCAAAGCCCAGAAAGTTATACTAATTATAACAGGATTTATAACACGGCATTTCTGTACTATACAAGGAAAAAGGGTTAAAGGCAAAGCCGTGGCTATTTTGGTTGTTTCTCTCGGAGTGAGAGTCTTCCAAATGTTGCTGCAAATGTCCACTGGTTGCCTGTTGTGAGTCCGTGTATTTTTGCATCTTCATCCAGAGTGTTCCCATCTTCACCTGGCTATACCGTACTGATGATGGCTAATAAGCTTGAAACACGTGTATGCGGTTGTCTCCTTGCGGCTTTGCCTTTAACCCTTTTTCCTTGTATAGTACTGAAGTGCCGTATTATAGATCCTGTTATATATATATATATATATATATATATATATATATATATATATATATATATATATATATATATATATATATATATATATATATATATATATCGTACTTTTACAAGCACAAGTTTGTAGATTGTAGAAGATTGGTTAATGACTCGTATAGGCATATGGCCTCCCAACCCTGTCGGGTTTTTGTGCATGACCCTTTTTGCTAGTAGTTGCCCAAAAAGTTCAGACTTTTTATGTAGTTCACTAACTTCTTTGTGGCTATGTTACCTATCGCCTTGGGTATTACGGTCACCCCTTCAAGGTATGTGAGCTTTTGCAGAATTGAGCCATGCAGTCGCATAGCAAGTGTTCTGTTGTTTCTGCTGTTTCGTGGAGTATCTGGATGTTTCACTATCCGCTTGCCTATCTTCACAAGGAGATACTGGGTAGTGTCCTGTGAAATGTATTTTCTATATTCTCAAGTCGTTCCTGTTAAATTCAAGAATCAACTCAGACTTCTCGGTTGATATAGTGAAGAACCGTTTTGACTGCATTAAGCCTTGCGTTTCCTTCCAGTATGAGAGCCCTTGGCTCCTCTCGCAAGTATAAAGTTCGTTTCTTACGTGGATTTTTGTTAATCCACGATGGGTGCCTGGACCATAAAATGCTGTTGCTGCTGCCCTTTTTGGAAGGCTGTCTGCTTGCTCGTTTCCTTCGATGCCCTGGTATCCACACCAAAGTTACTATGTTGTTCGCCGCCAGTTGCTTCAAGGATTTTCTGCATTCCCAGGTCAGTTTAGACTGTGTTTTGTTCAGAATCTTTAGTACTGCGTCAATGTCTGGTGGGATATAGGTATCTCTATTTCTGAGGCTTCTAGGTATGCACCCATGTGCATACAGATTTATATAGCAAGCATTTCAGCTTAGAAGATGGTGGAAGTTTTTCCAAGGGACTTCTAGCGAGTCTGAAGTTTATTCCCAGTCCTGTCTCTGTCCCATGCCTAGCGGTCACTTATAATATATATCGTCAAATGGGACTGTGCTGGCCAGTTTAGCTGGTATTTGATCTGTGTTTGGCAAGTGACTCCAATACAACCATTTCCAGGGTCCTTAACTGGCCACCCAAGTCTCAAGGCATCTAGTGCTGCTTGCTTCTTCACGCATATCTGCAGTGTAGTAAGATTCAACATTGTCTATATCGTAGCTGTAGGGCATGAGATTAGCCATCATTGTATAACCCTGAAAAATTATATCCTATATAGAGGGTGATTAATGGACAATGGAAAATCTGAAAGCTGGAGATATTACATGTCAAACTGTGATATTTAACATTAAAAGAGGTCTATGAAAATTCGTTAACATTAACGCGGTTGCTGCCTCCACACTTTGACGAATTTTACTAGAATATTTCCTGAAAATTCGTTTCAAATAGACTCTTTTTCGAATGCTTTGGCAGTTAAACTTAATGGTTTAATTTTCTATAATCTTTAGGGAATTATCGCAGAAAAAAGCTCAATATATCCTTTAATATACAAGATGAAAATAAATTATGTATCGGAATACTACCTCACTTTTATGTACATACAATTTGAATTGTAGACTAAGATGTTATTTTAATTAGGTTCGAATAATAGTAAATCGAAAGTAGCATGCAAATGACAGTAATAAGATAAGTGGAAAACGTCAATATATCATTTTAGTCCAAAGCATGCCTAAACAATTTTATGCTAAAGTGTTATAGGTAATTGTAATTTAATGCAACCATGTTGGAAGTTTCGAAGCTAAATATCTCGAAAACAGTGCGAGACAGTCACTATCGTAAAGTGTATCTTTTTTGTGCAAACAAGTCGTAAAATGAGAATTTGATACCAAAGATGGGATTCTTTAAAATATAAAAAGTTATGTCGTCGAAGATTTCGAGCTATATTGCAGTTTTCCATTATATTCAAGTCCAAATTGTATCAATTGCAAACACAAGTTTAGTACTTAATTGTAAGATGCACTGTAAAATGTATACACCAATAAACTAAACTAACTAAAAGTCCACCACAACTATAACCAAACTGTAAACCGATTTAAATTCCTTGACCCAAAAGACCCAAACCCCAAAATTTTGTATGGGAATTGGCATTCCTTAAGAAAATAACGAAGAAAAAATAAAATAATATTTTGCATTTCACACCCTGTATCTTTTTAACTATAAACTTTTGACCAAAACTAAGTTGGGCTATATCGAAATATTTTTACCTTAGGAATCTACTCATGAATTTTGGCTCATCACCTCGGTTCCACCCAGTTCACTGTTTTCATGTTGTACCACACATCTTATATTTTATATTTTGTTTTTATTCATAATAGAGTTAGTCTTGTTGTCTGTATATACTTATGTCTTGTACTGCTGTAGTATTTGTTTTTATTCTATTATGCATGTGCGATCCTATGTATAATAGGATTCGGATCAAAGAATATATTATTATTATTATTACTATCAACATGCATTGCCAAAGTTATGTCCGTTCCCTACTTCGTGCTGTTGACTAATTGCCGTTTCACCTTGCATTAGCCAATGCAGCATAAAGCGGTAGCTTTAATATCTAAAAGATGCGATGTTCAATTGTTTTCTTGACGTAAAAGTTCAAGAAATGACAGAAAAATTACTTTGGAAATCTTATGGTTTTTCTTCTTAAAATGTCAAAGATGCAATTTGAAACGGCAAAATTTGTAATATGTTTACTGAGAACCTGATAGGGGCTATGTAAAGCAAGTCCCATAATAAATCTGTTTTACAAAGCCTTAAGTTACAGATTCAACCGTCATTTTCCTTCATTTTACTAAAATGTCTGCAGAAAAATCATTTCAAATAGACCTACTATCAGATGATTTGGCAGAGGTTTCAGTTGTAGAGTTTGTGATTTAATAGTCTACTTTTTCGCGAATTTTCGTAGAAATAAATCATTATCGAGAAGACTGCGACTTTAAAATTTTTAACATATTTCTTCAATGGAATGCGAACTAGGCACCTCCGTGGTAAATTTCAGTTTTTACTGTTTGATATATACAAAGTGGTGCAGTTTTACTGTAAAGCTCAATATATCAGTTTTTATACAAGATACGGGAAAATAGTACAGAAGTTATTTATAGGGTGTTTTGAGCTGCATCTTATAAAATTATTATGACAATTACAGGTGGCCCATAAGTTTTTGGTGTTTTTTTTTAATGGAACTGCCTATTTATGCATTATTCTATTTTCCATCCAATTTTAGTGCATGCTTGTAAGGAGAAAACATTTATATCGCGCATTGTTTTCCAGCTATTTCAATTGTTTTTCAGCTTTTTACTTTCTGAACATCACAAAAATTGTGATAAGGCGTTTTTTCCAATGGAAATTGGAGTTCCATGAAAATGGCGGATTTAGGGAGGTTTTCAATTATATAACTCGTCAAAAAATCGAGATGCCATGTGCAGGACGCTCTCAAATGACTTAGCCAATCTTTCAAAAAAAGAAGCTGAATTATCATGAAACAGATTGTTTACAAATCTGAGTTTTTTAAATTTTTGTCGAAAGCTTCCTGTGAATAATTGTATCTTGGCTGGTGTAGTTTTTGTGTAAATTACTTGGATATGTTCGTTGGCCAGGAATGCCAGACTAATTTCTTTGGGAAATTGTTACATTACTTGTTTACATTACCTGCTCGGCCTATTTCCCTGGAGACAGAGATGCAGAACAACCACCTCCAGCAGAGGTGCGGAAATTGATCGCCTACTGCAAGAGGAACAACTATCACCTCGTTATGGGGTGTGATGCGAACTCCCATCACTTGGCTTGGGGGAGCACGGACACTAACAGGCGAGGTGAGTCACTATTTGAATACTTATTAGGGGAGGAGCTAGTGGTAAACAACATAGGCTCGGAACCCACCTTTCTTACAGCTAATCGGAGAGAGGTTTTAGATCTTACGATCAGCTCAAGACTTTTGAGCTCAAAAATCCTCAAATGGAAGGTGTCGTCTGAGCCCTCTTGTTCAGACCATGCCCATATCCTATTTGAGATTGAAACAGGCCCTAGACCTGTGGTGGAGTTTCGGGACCCGAGGAGGACGGATTGGGAGGGGTACAAGCAGTCCCTCGCCGCCGGACTTGGGTCCACTATCCCCACAGTGAGGGATCGTGATGAGATAGAGATTGCGGCTGAACAGGTTAGGGAAGCTGTGGTCTCTGCCTATCACGAAAACTGTCCACTGAGGTCAAAGAGAGACAGTCGGGGGTCTACTTGGTGGAATAATAACCTCGAAAAACTACGTAGAGAAGTTAGACGTCTCTTCAATCGTGCTAAGATTACAGGCAACTGGGAACAATATAAAACTGCTCTAACACAGTATAACAAGGAGATTAGGAACGCAAAGAGGGAGTCCTGGAGGAGGTTCTGCGGGGACATTGATAGTGTGCCCAGCGGCGCCAGAATCCACAGGATTCTCTCACGCGACCGTGTACAGGAACTGGGATCGATAAAACGACCAGATGGTTCCTTTACTGAATCTCGGAAGGAAACGTTAGAGCTCTTAGCACACACACACTTCCCAGATTGTCTGATCCTGAGCAACGGTGAGGTCCTACCATCTGAGGGACGATCTAAACGTCCCCAAAGGGAGGACTGGCTAGTTGCTCGGAGAATAGTTACAGCCTCGGCAGTGGAGTGTGCTGTGAATCATTTCCAGCCATTCAAGTCGCCAGGGGAGGATGGGGTGGTACCGGTCCTACTACAAAAGGGACTGGAAATTCTCCTACCCTTCCTTATCAGGCTGTTCAGAGCCAGTCTGGCCTGGAACTATATTCCTTCCAGCTGGACGGTGGTTAGGGGGGTTTACATTCCCAAATTGGGACGTAATGACCTCCTACCTACTTCACTGAGACCTCTCAGTATTACATCATTCCTCCTGAAGGGATTGGAAAAAATACTGGACGGACACATTAGGGGAAACATCTTACCCAAGAACCCCCTAAATACCCACCAGTATGCCTATCAAACTGGCAAATCAACTGAGTTAGCGCTCAATAACCTCGTCGAGAAGATCACACACTCTCTGGAAAATGGAGAGGTTGCGGTGGCGGCATTTCTCGACATAGAAGGAGCATTTAATAATGCATTACCGATCTCCCTCTACGAGGCCACTATCGCTAGGGGGGTGGAACCTACCATCTGTGGCTGGATTGGAAACATGCTGCACAATCGGACCATTATTACCTCATTACGGGGAGAGGTGGTTAGCGTTAGGGCTGCGAGAGGGTGTCCTCAGGGGGGCGTTCTATCCCCCCTGCTGTGGTCCCTCTTTGTGGACGACCTGCTGGCTATTCTCGGACTCGGGGAGGTTGAGGTCCAGGCGTATGCGGATGATCTCGTCATAATGGTTAGAGGCAAGTCTGAGGAGGAACTGTCTAGTACTCTTCAAGAAGCACTAAATGTAGTCAATGATTGGTGCCGAAGGGAACAGATGTCTGTGAACCCTCGTAAAACGATCATTGTCCCGTTCACCAGAAGAAGAAGGTTGGACAAATTAAAACCACCTAATCTTATGGGGGAAAACATTCCATTTTCGGACCAAGCAAAATATCTGGGAGTTATCCTAGATAAGAAGCTCAACTGGGACAGACAGTTAGAAAATGTTATCCGCAGGGCTAAGATGTCCCTGTGGACCTGCCGGAGAATCTGTGGGAACAACTGGGGAACAAACCCCCAACAGATGTACTGGCTCTATGTAGTGGTTATCAGACCTATGATAACATATGGAGCCATAGTTTGGTGGCCTAAGGTACTTCGCGGTACCGCGAGGGCCAAACTGGCTCATCTACAGAGACAAGCATGTCTGATGATAACGGGAGCGATAAGCACCGCACCATCAGTCGCTCTGGAGGTCCTCCTCAATATTCCCCCACTTCACATATGGTTGGAGAGGGTGGCGAGGTGGACAACGTACAGACTAATACAAACAGCAGATAACATGCCGAGGGAAGTCAATCTGAGAGGGTCCGGACTCCTTGATGACAGTGATTGTCACAGGATACTGAGAATGGTCTCAGACTTGATGCCTAAAAAAATCAGCAGAGATCTGTCTTTCAAGACCGTCCTCCCGGAAAGGGAGGACTGGGACCGGAACCAATCGACCCTGTTGAGAGCGGACCTCTGCTGGTACTCGGACGGCTCCAAAACCAATATCGGAGTAGGAGCCGGCGCCTATGGGGGCAGCACCGATGCTAGACTATCAGCTAGTCTCGGCAAGTACGCAACCATACACCAGGCAGAAGTTTATGCCATCGAGATGTGTGCAAGGGAAAGTTTAAAGGACCTATGCACAAACAAATCGATAAAGATATATGCAGATAGCCAAGCTGCAATAAAGGCTCTTGGTTCCTACCGGTGCAATTCAAAGACGGTATGGAGTTGTAAATCTGCCCTTAACGAATTGGGCAGCTGTAATGAGGTGTCGCTGGTCTGGATACCGGGTCACTCGGATCATGATGGCAACGTTGCGGCAGACGCGCTTGCCAGGAGTGGTGCCGAGTGCGGCTTTATCGGACCAGAACCGGTGCTGGGAATAACATCTTGCACAGCAAAACGCACCTTAAAAACCTGGACAGATAGAAGGACAATTCAATATTGGCAAAATCTTCCAGGATTAGCTCACTCCAAGGCCTTCATAAATGGCCTGTCTGAGTCAAGGGCTAAGAAACTACTAGAGCTGAACAGACAACAACTGAGAACTCTAGTCGGCCTATATACAGGACACTGCCGCTTGCGGCATCACATGCACCGTATTGGAATCGGTCAGGAGACCGAGTGCCGACTGTATATGGAGGATGACGAAACAGCAGAGCACGTGCTGTGTTCCTGTCCGGCAGCGGATAGGACTAGACACCTGCTCTTTGGCAAGGTAAAGCTTGCTCCAGAGGATCTGGATCGACTTTCGCCCACAAAGGTTATCGACCTCTGCAGGAGGCTGGATTTGTTGGGCGAAATATAAACATTAGGCGTGAGCCACAATAGACCTTTGGTCGCGGTGGAAGGTCCGGTATGGACCACTCACATTCAAACCTAACCCTAACCTACATTACTTCGGAAAATTTTTGTACTTTCTCAAATAAGAAGTTAGTTTGATGAAATACGGTACATTGTTTCTACTATAAAGGTTACACTATCTACTAAAATTCATGTATATCTTTAAAAAAAACATATTTAAGATTAAAAGAGTTCTATGAAAATTCGTTAACATTAATGCAGTTGCTGCCTCCACACTTTGACGAATTTGACTAAAATATTTCCTGAAAATTCATTTCAAATAGACTCTTTTTTGAATGCTTTGGCAGTTAGACTTTATGGTTTAATAGTCTATAATCTTTAGGGAATTATCGCAGAAAAAAGCTCAATATATCCTTTAATATACAAGATCCGAGAAAAAATTGTTTACCTATGTTAATTACAGGTTGTCTTGGGCTGCATCTTATAAAATTAGTTTTATAATCACAGCGTGGTCCAAAAGTCGCTGGTGATACAGATTTTCATTTTTTAAATCGAAGACCTCTTTTTCATCGAAATATAATACATCTTTGCGATAAAAGAAATTGTGAATGCAGCAAGTGCGTTTTGGTAGCGAATTTTCATTTAACTTAAGGTTCATTTACTAGGAAACGAGTTCTTGCGCGAACATTTTAAGTTTATTTGAGGAAACTCTTTGTACATTTTCAAACAATAAACTTATTTTGATGAAATATTGTATATTGTTTCTACTATAATATAGATTATACTGGTAACGAAATTTGATACCTAATTTCATTAGAAAAAGACATATTGGCTATTAGAAACATTTGTATGAAAATTCACTTCCATAGCGCACTTGCTGCGTCCATACTTTTGCAAATTTAACTATTTAACCTTGCTTCAAATAAATATACATTTTTGCAGGATGACGCTGATGCCAAGTATAGAGCAGTGGTCAAGGACAAGGTATGTCATTAAAGTTAAATACAATATAAGGGTCCACCTTTTTGGGCCTTTCAAAAGTTTGATTTGCTCGTCTATTTTTCAAACTTCACTAATTAATTTTGCTTGAAATAAATGCCTTTTTTTGCAGGATGACCCTAATGCCACTAACATAAGATACCGTGATCGGGTATGTTTTCAAAATTAAAATAAGTTTGGTCGTCAGTTTTTTTAAATTTAACTAATTAACTGTGCTTCAAATTATTATACATTTTTTGCAAAGTGACTTTGATTTCACGTATAGAGGAGAGGTTAAGGAAAAGGTATGTCATTAAAGTTAAACACAATATATCGGTGCACATTTTTAGGCATTTCGAGAGTTTGATTTGCTCGTCTCTTTTTTCAAATTTCACTAATTA
This sequence comes from Tillus elongatus, assembly GCA_964006375.1. Taxonomy (NCBI): domain Eukaryota; kingdom Metazoa; phylum Arthropoda; class Insecta; order Coleoptera; family Cleridae; genus Tillus; species Tillus elongatus. The sequence goes on along the minus strand of OZ023265.1, from coordinate 141,034,209 downwards.
ACTTTGCTTCAAATAACTACAAATTTGTGCTGGGTGACGCTGATACCCAGTATAGAAGACTGGTTAAGAAAAAGGTATTTCATTAAAGTTAAAGCATCATGTCCGAAAGTATTTCCTATATCAATTATCAGGGTTCCATAGCCTTCACAGGGGATTCTTGTGTGCAGATTTTTGCCTTCGGCGATAGCGTGGTACAGTAAATTGGCCAGCTCGTTCTCCTGGCTTGACTCTACTACACTGATTTGTGTGGGGCTATCTGAAGTCGAGAGTATACGCCAACAGACCAGATAATGTAGAAGAGCTAAAGCGTAGGATTCGGTTGAACAAATAAATCCTCGGGTTATATTCAAAACACCTCGACGAGTAAAGGTGGCTCCATCGGTAAACAGCACATTGTTTAAGCATTCACGGTCAAGGTTTTGCTGAATGCACGTAAAATGAGCATACTGTAATGTAACTGGTAAAAGAGTTTGAACGGGTGTAAAATGGTAGAGATACAAATTTTTACTTTTGCTATACTTACACCGGTGGTTCTGACTATTTGTCTACTATTATCTTTTGTATTTTCGGTCACCCGATTTAACATTTCTTTTTATTGCTTTACTATAATAGTACGACTGATGTGTTCCACCTTGCCCCTATAAAAAATGCAAAGTACTGGTCTCTCCAAGTCGATTATAAAGGTCTTGAAAGTGCTTTCGATTTGCCTGCCTTCTATTTGGTTATACCTTTCAATACCGACGAATCGCTCTACGCCCAACATAATCCGGTTGCGGATAAACGTAGACCATATCGCGCATTTCTTCACATAAAAATAAATTATGTATCGGCATTCTACCCCACTTTTATGTACATACAACTTAAATTGTAGACTAAGATGTTATTTTAATTAGGTTCGAATAATAGTAAATCGAAAGTAGCATGCAAATGACAGTAATGAGATAAGTGGAAAACGTCAATATTTCATTTTAGTCCAAAGCATGCCTAAACAATTTTATGCTAAAGTGTTATAGGTAATTGTAATTTAATACAACCATGTTGGAAGTTTCGAAGCTAAATATCTCGAAAACAGTACGAGACAGTCACTATCGTAAAGTGTATCTTTTTTGTGCAAACAAGTCGTAAAATGAGAATTTGATACCAAAGATGGGATTCCTTAAAATATAAAAAGTTATGTCGTTTTTAACACATTAAGTCCACCACAACTATAACCAAACTGTAAACAGATTTTAATTCCTTGACCCAAAAGCCCCAAACCCCAAAATTTTTTATGGGAATTGGCATTCCTTGAGAAAATAACGAAGAAAAAATAAAATAATATTTTGCATTTCACACTCTGTATCTTTTTAACTATTAACTTTTGAAAAAAACTGAGTTGGGCTAAATCGAAATATTTTTACCTTAGGAATCTACTCATGAATTTTGGCTCATTACCTCGGTTCCACCCTGTACACTGTTTCCATGTTGTACCACACATCTTATATTTTATATTTTGTTTTTATTTATAATAGAGTTAGTCTTGTTGTCTGTATAATAGGATTTGGATCAAAGAATATATTATTATTATTATTATTATTATATTATTGTTATTATTATTATTATTATTATTATTATTATTATTATTATTATTATTATTATTATTATTATTATTATTATTATTATTATTACTATCAACATGCATTGCCAAAGTTATGTCCGTTCCCTGTATATCTCTACTTCGTGCTGTTGACTAATTGCCGTTTCACCTTGCATTAGCCAATGCAGCATAAAGCGGTAGCTTTAATATCTAAAAGATGCAATGTTCAATTGTTTTTGTAAAATTCTATTAGACTGGAGAGATAATTTTTTACCACTTACATACTGATTATTTTGAATGTTTACCAAATAGACAGCTCGTTGGCTTTGGAGCTGTTCTGCTGTGATCTAACTCACTTGGTGGGTTACTAAACGTTTCGTCAGATATGGATGCTGGCTTCTTCTGTAGCTGGACTGTAACCGGACGGACAATCTTTTGATACTGTGCTTATAACTAATAATGTAATAAATGTTGATGTTTGTAACAATGTTAATGGTTAAATAGCTGCTGATAATTGCATGGCGGTGGATGACGCACCTGGCAGTGATTTTGTAGTTTGCGAAACCATTAGCGATGCTTCAAACAATTGCTTGGCGTCATGTTTACTGAGCCTGTGGGATCCGCTTTACTCTGACAAAAACCTTATAGTTGCTGGAAAAGCCGGCAACAATGGTTATCGAAATGTATAATAACCCACTAAGTGAGTTTGAGGTGCAGTACAACATGTAAGCTGTTTAATCCAAATTTGCCAGTTTTGTCGAACTAAATCAAACATTTTAACCAGAAATCCAGTACAGCTATTTTAACTTACCACTGTTTTTCATTCCAGCATTGGTGGAAATAGCAGTGAAAAACTTTGGGTTGAAAACTGTCACCCACCGATATAATTACACATTTTGAACCGAGTGGGAAAATCACATTCTTCATTGTAAAATTATCAATTTAATAAACTGCATTGAAAATAATAACGTTTACTTTTTTTAATCCTCTGATGACGCTAACTTTGTTAGTGAAACAATAGCCAGGTCTTTAAATGATGTGTTACAGTGATTTGGGTTCTCCAAGTGTACTTATCAGTGCTCGTCGCTTACAACAACTTAAAAATATGCTTTTTGGTCCCTGTGAGTTATATCAGTATAATTCCATGATTCTATCTCCTGAACCACCTCATATTTCATTGTAGCTTTCCGATTTCATCAATTGTTTCAGGTTTTCCAAAAGCTTTCATCTTGCTTGGACTGTTCCCTTTTTTAGCGATTTTTTGTAAAGAATTTCCGATGAGTAGATCGCATTTTTTTTAAATGAACCTGAAGTAGCCTTTTTAGAAGCAATACCCGTGGTCAGTTTTAAACTTCATACGTTAAATGGAGGTACAGGTACACACATGGTGTTAAAAAATGTGTCACAACTTTGAGAGGAAATAGTAAGGCCCAAAAAAAGTCTCATTAAAAATGGGTCCACAAATAGACGGCTTAGGGGATACCGGAAACTTTTATTTTTTGTAGCATTTGTATAATTTTTTGCTATTTCCTTGTATATTAAAAAAAACTCACATAGTACAATTTGTATTTTTTGCTTATCTTTTTTTCTTTCGCGAAAGCTTGCCGTATCTTATCATAGTTCTGTCGTACAGGTACAGCCTTTTTGGTGACCTTGAAACGAATATATATATATATATATATATATATATATATATATATATATATATATATATATATATATATATATATATATATATATATATATATATAAATACCTAAAATATCCGACCAGTGTCGGTTTGCATGAGACTTCAAGTAGTGAGTCGACTTCAGGGCACTAACAGATCATTCAGTAAATTACACCTTCCAGAAACCAATACAAGCATACTAATTCGAGCAGTTTATTTTAAATCATAAAAGTTTTACAAAGCGATGACAGAGTAAATGCAAAAAGTAATTAAATATTTGAAATGACTAGCTGTATATAATAAATAAAACTCAAGGACAACAATAATATTGATAAAATTACTTGCATATGCACTCTGGCGTATATAAGAAAATTTAAAGATTGTTTAAACGAATGCAAATTAATTGAAGCACATGAAGGTATATAAAAGATGTGAAGCATGGATTAGTTTCCTCGCGCGACTTAACTTCACGGTTAAGACGTTTGAATTTTTAAAACAATTTATTTAATACTTTGAACAATCAATACTTAATTACTTAGTTACAAAAAAATGAATATTATAATATACTAAAAATAAGACAATCAACCTACATGTGATCTAATGTCTATGCACTCGGTGTGCTAATGACTAACTCGGAACAAGAATGAACGGTTTTACCTCTGTGAGCAGCCTCTTTATAGTCTTCCCTCCAGGCGTGGCACTACGTCTCTGTAAACAAGGAATCTGCTGATCTAGATTCTCACAGTGATATTCCGTTCTACTTGCACTTTGAACCTGCAAGTTCTTGGCTCCGTTAAGACGACGGCTGACTCAGCGGTTCTTACCGTGGGAAGGCGACATTGTAGTATAACGGGCCATTGTTTGGGCTCCATTTATCTCGCGACACTTATATTATGAGTGCAGACAGGATTGGGCCTCATTCAGTCTCTCAGCAGATGAGTTCTCCAGCTGAAGGTAAATCTCGCCATTTTTAGAGCCCCACATAGTTCTGAAATGTTGAGCCAAATGTTGCCGTTCTTTCATTATTCTGGGAAGATTAATTGCATTCTTGAAGCGTTAATATTAGAGGATTGCAGTCTTCAAAGTTATTCATTGCATTCTCCTAAAAGGTTGATTGTATTGTTTTATGGTTTATTGCATTCTTCTGCAAAGTTCATTGCGTTCTTCCGCAAAAATTTATTGATTCCGTCCTTCTAAGATGTTGATTGCATTGTGCTAAGGGTTACTGCGTCCTTCCGCAAATACTTTTTAATTGCGTTCTTCTAAAAAGGGCCTGTCATAGAGAGCATAATACTTAGTACGCTTCTCATGACAATAATGTTCCCCCTGGTAATACGATAGTGTCGTCTAGAACAATAATTTAATTATATTTTATAATAAAATTAAATCAAACGAAAGCGTTTTACTTTAAGGTAAAGTTAGTGACACGATTATATTATATCAGAGATGTTCTGCACATGAAATTTTTAATTGTGCAAGCATGGAAACCAAATCAAGCAAATTAAATTAACTTATAAAATATATTTACCCATGAGCAAGGTGTTTAGGCAGTTGATGCTGCATATGTATTTTTTGCGGCCAGGAACAAATTAAAAAACTCTGGACGCAGCAAGTGCGTTATGGTAGTGAATTTTCATAAAAATGTTTTTATTGCAAATATGTGTGTTTTCTTTTTAAGAAAGCAGGCATCAATTTTGGTTACCAGTATAACCTATATAGTAAAAGCAATGTGTCATGTTTCATAAAAATAACTTTATTGTGTGAAAATGTACCAAGATTTCCAAAAGTAGACTTAAAGTGTTCCCGGAAAAACTCGTTTCTTGGTCAACCTTATAGGTTAATAGCAAATTGGGCTATTCAAATATGAAGCATTTGATCAAAGTTCGCTACCATAACGCACTTGCTGCATCCAGAATTTCTTTTCTTACAAACATGCATTATATTTCGATGGAAAATGCAATAACATAAGGCGTGTTTGATTAAAAAAAAAAGAAAATTTGTATCACCAATGACTTATGGGCCATCCTGTGATTGTAGAAATATTTTTTTAAGATGTAGCTCAAGACACCCTATAATTAATATATACAAATTTTTTTCAAATCTTGTATAATAACGGATATATTGTGCTTTATTGATTTTTTACGAAAATTCGACAAAAATTATATACCATTAAACGATAAACTCTATAGCTAAGGCTACTGCCAAGCATCAGGGAAAGCGTCTATTTCAAATGAATTTTCTGGAAACATTTTAGTAAAATGAAGGACAATGACGGTTGAAACTAAGACTTCAGTGTTTGTAAAACATCCTTCTTGAGACATTTGATTTCCATAGCCCGTATTAGTTTCAAGTTATTTGCCAAGATGTTGCCGATTTTGACGTTTTAAGTCTCAACTTTGACGTTTTGAGGAAAACCCCAATTTATTTTTCTTTAAATGCCTATAACTTTTTTGTCTTTTGACATACAGAGCTAAATTTTGGCAGGTACATTACATATAAGGACATAAACCCGCGTACCAAATTTGGTTGCCCTTACTTTGTTAATTCGGGAGATATCAATTTTTTTCGAAAGAAAACACAAAATTTTCCGGGAAAACCTGAGCAGATTTTCCTGGCTAACGAACTTATCCAAGCCATTTGCAAAAGGAATTTATTCACCAAATTTAATCAAAATCGGCCCATTATTTTTTGAGTTATCGGTGTGATACATATATATATATATATATATATATATATATATATATATATATATATATATATATATATATATATATATATATATATATATATATATATATATATATATATATAAACATATAAAAATTCAAACTGACCCCGGATATGTGTTCTGGGGGGCCTAATTAGCGCTCATTTGAAGAAATTTTTTCAAAATTCAAAAGTCGAGATCTCCTCATTAGTGAATTTTTTTCAGAAAATTCACTAAAAGGGCTTTTGCTAAAAGGCGTCGGCTATTTATAAACGTCCTAAACGAGATAAGGCCGGCGCATAACGACAGTTCAGCCAACAGTGTCTAAATTAATATACTGATTGGCATTAAAAAGAGATAGCGTTGCGTATGCCATAAATAAAAGTGTCTATGGAAAATAGATTAAAATCTTTTTGGTTAAATGAATTAAATAATAATTAATGTGACGTTACAAACGTTACACACCTTGCTTGTGAGGTATGAATTTTGATGAAAGAAAAATTCATCAAGCTAAGAATGTGATGATGATTTTAGAATGACAAATACAATTGAATGAGATTTAAATCAAATCAAACGAAACCTGAAGAGAACTACTTGAATTATATATATATATATATATATATATATATATATATATATATATATATATATATATATATATATATATATATATATATATATAAATTAGGACAAGTATAAGTATTTGTGTGTGTGTTGTATCCTGATGGCCTCGGAAACCAGGTCCATTAGCCACAAACTGTTGTATTAGGCAGACGAGAGGTAAGGAAAGGTTTATTAGTAACAGTACATAGTAAAAGTATTTAAAGACGATAACTCTACCAAACGAAAACATGTGTTACAATAAACGAATAAATAAACAGATTACGGAAAAAATGAATGTTGATTGTCCCTGACGTAAAGTGAATGACAAATAGTATGAAAATTCGCAAAAAAAGGTGAATTAGTATTAAGTGATTACCAAGTGCAGAGCGACTGATCACGATAACATGGACCATTAAAATTTGTAAGATATATTTGATCAAGATTGTTGACTTATATCAGACAAATATATGTCTTAAACAATTTAACCAATCGTCGAGTGTACGTCGAAGCGTTAACACTTAAAAAGTGCTGCCGATATTTTTATTTTAAAATCAGCAATTAGCTAAAGTTTAAAATAAAGTATTGTAGTAGTTTGATAATATTTACGAAAAAAAAGTAAATTAACCTAGGTTTTAAAAAAATTGTATGATAAATATAATTAAAAATGGATAGTGGAGAATATGATGAAGCTGGCTATAATAGAAAGGGACCAGATCGAGAAGATATGCTTATTGATGTAGACGAGTATCAATAAATAAGAATGATAATTTAACTAATGTAAATTTAGCTGATAAGGATGAAAGGAATGTTAAGAATTCACAACGTGTAGACGCTGAAATTAAGAGAAATAATATTGATAAAAGTATTCGATATCGTTCGACTGATAAAGGTCCTTTCTTTGTTTATATTGAACATGAACAAAAAAATGTTGGTAAACTTCACGCATCTAGAATCGGACATTATATTTTTAAAGTTACAAAATTAGGAAATTCTGTTAGGTATATTAGGAATATAGGAATAAATAGTGAAAATTGAATGTGATTCCTATTTATCAGCAAATGCATTAATTGAAAATAGAGCTTTGATGGAAAATAAATTTATTGCATATATACCAAAATTTTTAAAGCAGAGAAAAGGTGTTGTTCGTTATGTGGATACATTTTTTGATGATAATTATCTTTTAAAAGAAATAGAATCCAGTATAGAAGTAGTAGAAGTCAAACGTATTATGAGAAAGGTGACGCAATTAGACGGAACTTTTAAATTAGTACCTAGGGAAACTACAATAGTCTCCTTTTATGGGTCAGAGTTGCCAGAATATATTAAGCTTAATGGAGTTAGACTGTCAGTTGAACCATATATTTATTCGGTCGTTATCTGCTATAGGTGTATGAGGTTCGGTCATGTGTGTCGCGCTAAACAGAGATGTAGACACTGCGCGCAATATGAAGGCACTTGTGTGTCTAATATAAAAGTTTGTGTACATTGCAAATCAAATGAGCATATATCTACAGATAAAAACTGTCCAGTATTTGTAAAACAAAAAGCAATCAAAAAGATTATGGCGGAAAAAAACATTTCGTACAAAGAAGCAGAAAGTATTTCAGATAATCCACAATTATATTCCAATATTTTGAGTAGTAATCGTTTCGCACTGCTTTCTGATAATTATGACAGGGAATTTCCGACAATATCTCCTTTTAAATTTCCTTCAGCTTCGTTTAGAAGAAACCAGCGATATTCACAAAACAATGTCGATAACACTAACCAGTCCAAAAAAGGAAAACAAGCGGATCTCCTTCTCATTCACCTATACCCCAATCCATTGTAAAAACTACTCAGTTATCTTCTGTGTTACCAAACCCTCATAGAGATGAATACCACGAATATAAAAATAAACTAGTTGAGCAAATTTCGGAAATAATTCCAGCCATTCTACAGAAATTAATACCCGGAACAGCAACACCAATTAACATACCAGATTTAGCACATATAAAGAGTTGTTATCCACATATCTTGCTAAAAAAACAAATTCATGAACAAACAACTTAAAAAAAATTTAGAAATTTTGCAGTGGAATGCGCGTTCTATTCAAAGAAATAAACATACATTATCTAATTTTTTATTGCAAAATTCAATAGACATAGTTATAATAAGCGAGACTCATTTAAACGTAAGACATAATTTTAATTTTAATGGATATAATATTGTTCGCATGGATAGGCAATATGATAGAAAAGGAGGTGGAGTAGCTATATTTATAGCAAACTATTTAAAAAAAAAATTATGTGGTGGGCATTTCCAATCAACAGATAGAAGTGTGCGCGATTTGTTTAATAGAATTGGATTTATATATCATTTCCTTATATGTACCTCCTAACAATAATGTAAGTCATGGTGATTGGAATTGTTTACTGCAACAGTTTCAAAAAAAAGGTGGTCATGGGAATGGATCTTAATGCCCATAATAGTTTATGGGGATCTCCAAGAGATAATGCTGCAGGCACTCGCCTTGCAGATGCTATTGATAATCATGATATTATAGTCCTGAACGATGGAACACCAACTAAGATCACTAGACCTAATGAATTACCATCAGTTATTGACATAACACTGGCCAGTCCATCTTTAGCCAATTGTTCGACCTGGAGGGTGCTTGATGATATCCTTGGATCTGATCATTTCCCGGTAGTTACTGTTGTTCATAAAGAACACATGCAAGACAAGACTAAGCCATATTTGAAATGGAGCGAAACAGCAGCAGACTGAAATGCATTCCAAGATGTTTTAGATAAAGCTATGTCAAAGGCACCCAAGAACATGTCCTCTAAAGAGAAATTTGTATTTTTTGTGAATTCTTTAGCAAATGCTGCGGATAGCTCAATGAAACTCAAAAAAGCTTCAAACTCAAAATCGAAACTTCCAGTTTGGTTCGATAATGAATGTTTCGATGTACTATCTCAGCGTAACAATGCACTGCACACATACCAGTTCACGTCAAATTTAACCAATTATTTAATCTATAAAAATATAGATGCTCAGTCAGAACGTTTGTTTAAACTTAAATGCAAAAATGCATGGCAAAATTTTGTTTCTAACCTTAAATGGACGACACCGCTGTCACATATATGGCGCTTTGTGAGGAGAATTTGTAATAAAAATTTCAGTTCAAAAAGCATGCCTTTACCAGAATCTCTTATTAATGACCTATTACAACAATTTGCACCTCCATCTGCATATCAGTCTCTGATCACCGAGGGCGCCAGTTATGATGATAATAGCATTATGGGTCAACCCTTTAACAGGGAAGAGTTGGATACTGCTCAGAAACACACACAAAACACACACCAGGTAAAGACAAATTTACCTATAACATGTTAAATAACATGTCAGATACTGCTAAAGTATACTTATTACAAATATATAACGATTGGTGGGTGAACTGTAATTATACTGACTCTATAAAAGATATCATCATCTGCCTCTTATACAAAGCTGGCAAAGATCCTAATTTAACGTCCTCATACCGTCCCATTTCTTTACTTTCTTGCATCTTCAAAACCTTTGACAGAATGATAAAGGCGCGACTTGAATGGTTTTATGAATATAGATCATTGTTGCCGCAAAACCAATATGGTTTTCGCAAAAGTAGAGGTACTATACATGCAATTTCTCACATAGTGTCAGATATTCAATGCAGTTTTTCTAAAAATAATTACGTAGGTTGTGTTTTTGTTGACATACAGGGAGCATATGATTCTGTTAATTTAAAAATATTGAAAAACAAACTAATATTAGACGGATTGTCGGACAAAGTTGCCAGTAACATTGTTGAGTTATATAATGCAAGACAAATATATATTAGAGATACATATAACAACTTACATGGTCCATTACTTACATCTAGAGGTCTGCCGCAGGGATCCATTCTAAGCCCCTTGCTATTTAACATTTACACGGCTGAGTTGCATAAACTATTTGAAGATTCAGTGCAGTGCATTCAGTATGCTGATGACATTTGTTTATACATTAATGGTTATTCATATCAATATTGTGTCAATAAACTTGAGTATATTATGCCAATTTTAAATAAGTGGCTCTTTGAGCAAGGCTTTGAACTTAGTCCTCAAAAAACTTGCGTTATGTTTTTTACTAGGCATAGATTAAGAATAAGCAATACAATAAGACTTCAAAATTGTGATATTCCAATAGTTAAAGAATATAAATATCTGGGTGTTATCTTTGATATGAAATTGTTGTGGACTTTGCATATCAAATATATTAAGGAAAGGTGCGAACGAGGAATGAACTTACTAAGGTCAGTTTGTAATTCAACGTGGGGTGCAGATATTGAGATATGTCTAATGTTTTATAGATGTTACATTAGGTCGATTATAGATTATGGTTGCGTCGTATATGGATCTTCTTCAAACTCTAATTTAAAAATAATAGATCGCATACAAACGAAAGCAATTAAAATATGTATTGGTACGATGAAATCATCACCAAATAATGCGGTCCTAGTGGAAAGCCAGGTACCACCGATATACTTAAGAAGGGCATTTTTGGCCAAAAAACTAGTTATAGAATGGCGACACTATTATCCACTACATTTAAAGGTATTATATTGGCTTTTTCTTGAATGCTTGTCTAATATTTATTGGTCAAAAAAAAAATCCACCATTGGTTGATGCATACGGCAATACTTTGCTGACGCGATTGTTCCAAAAGACAAAATCCCAATATTTACCCTACTCTATCAAAAAATGCACAAAATAGATATAATATTTCCAAATTACACCATTTTCCCATGTCTAAATCGTTCCATACTTAAAGCAACATTGGAAAAGTTTAACAAATATACACAAATAGATACAGATTGTTAAAAATCGTTATCTGGGACAGGCTGTGCTTTTTATTCCCAAGACGGTAGATACCAAAAAAATAAATTAAATAATATAGCATCTATTTACACTGCGGATGCATATGGCTTGTATGAAGCACTTCAATGGTCAATTGAAAACAAAATTAAACATACGCTAATTTTATCAGATTCCAAATCAGTTCTGCTTTCACTTAAAAATTACACCAAACATGGCAAAAATCCAGTTATATGTGACACTATCAGTCTGTATCAGTCGATAAAGGATGGTGGTAATCGAGTCATATTTATGTGGATAAAAGGGCACACGGGACTAGCACGCGACGAAATAGCTTACAGACTAGCTAAAGAATCTATTGAAAGTCCAAACAAAATAATAAACTGGATTACTGCTGACGATGTAAATCAAAAAATTAAACTTGAAATAAGGGAAACGTGGGAAAGTGTTTGGCATGAGTTTGTTAACAAAACAGCTAATCGATTTACACTTATTCATCCAATGTTGCCTAAAAAAATTCCACATATTGACGAATTTATTATGCCAAGGTACTATACTACTATAATTACCAGAATGAAGCTGAATCACGGCTGCTTTCCACAACACCTACATAAAATAGGCATTAGTAACAATCCTTATTGTACATGTGACAACAGTTACCTAGGAACTTTAGAACACCTCATGTTTCAGTGCAGTTTGTATAACCCGACACGTAAACAACTCTGGAAAGAACTCAAAGATGCAGGAGTAGAGTTTCCTGTAAACTTAGCCATACTTATTTGTACAAATAGCCTGAAAATCTATAATATACTTATAAAATTCATTCGGCATACAAAAATCAAAATTTAGTTTTGCTATTTCTCTATATGTGTTAGTTAGTAGTTAATAACAATATTAATATAAATTTAGTTTTCCTACTGTCTCACCTATTGTTTTTTATCCCATGTCATTAGCTGTCCAGTGTTTGTTTAAAAAAAAATGCCCTGAAGGACACCTGGGCGAGAAGCGAGTATCCTATGCTTCTATTCTTAATAATAAGTAAGAACACAAACATTTATATTTTGCCAAAATCGATATGTTAGAAGATAAATATTACTTATGCTATAGCCATTTAGAAATAGTCATACTCTGTAAGAGCTTACACATAAAGGTACGTCTATCGCTTTAACCCTCCCTATTGCTGTAAGTATTGATATCCATGCTGCAAATTATAAATATATTTGAAGGAGAATCGCTTTTTATAACAATGTATAGATATAACAATGGTACAAATTTAGTGCAGAGTTTTGTGGCCAATGGACGTAATGTCCGAAGTCAATTCCTTCCACACACACAACAATTTTACATTCTTTAAATTTAAATTAATATTAAATTGTATTATTATTTTTTTTGGGTTAAGCTTTTAAATCAAGGTTGAAATTTAAGTTGAATTTATTATACAGTCCCTAACTGTCTAATAAGTTGAACTTAAATTTCAAGCTTGATTTAACCCAAAAAAATTAATAATAAAATTTAAAATTAATTTAAATTTAAAGAATTTGAAATTGTTTAAGACATATATTTGTCTTAAAATGGAAAATGTATACCACAACATAGTGAAGTATCGAATAATTTACTACAGTTCATTTTAAAAGAAATTAAACAATTGAATGATGCATTAAGTCAATGAAATTAAATTTAACGTTATTGAATGAAAAATAGTGATTTAGTAAATGAGTACAGACTATCAGAGCGATGAAACAAAATTTGAAATTTTCTACTGTTAAAAGTACAAATTAATTGAAAAAAAATCAAATTACCAAAAAAAAATATAGTCCGACATTATTCGCTAGCGTTGATCATTTTGTAACGACAATCACCCAATGTGACTATAAATATATATATATATATATATATATATATATATATATATATATATATATATATATATATATATATATATATGTATATATATATATATATATATATATATATATATATATATATATATATATATATATATATATATATATATATATATATATATATATATATATATATTAGGGTAGAAATGGGCCAGGGCAGATAATTTATTAAATCGTTAGTATCGTACCAGTTTTTCTGGCCTTTTTAAGTTTATTTTGGGAAAATGTTGTACTTATTGAAACACACCATCTATATTATTATTTTTTCTAATTTCAACAACACACCACGAGGGCTTACAGTCTAAATACTATCGTACCGTGGGTGTTGACAAGGAGGAGAGAGGCAGCTTGTTAATTCTGGACTTGAAGGTTTGGAGGTTCGGAGGAGAAGGAAAAACATGTGCCGGCAAGGAATTCCACAACTTAGAAGACCTCGGGACAAAAGAGCGGGCATAACAAGATGTCCTAAGTCTGGTGACCTGGACAGTAAAAGGGTGCATTCGCTCTGTTCCCCTGGTAGATCTGTTGGGGGCAGCAGGTGGGGGAACTATGGAGGAAAGCTCCTCTGAGCAGTGCCCGTGCAGATATCTATAAAAGAGAGAGAGAGAGGTCACCGACGGCACGTCGGTGGGCAAGGGATGGCAGCCTTTGGGTGAGGGTAGGGTCACCGATGAATGGAGTCCAGGATAGGGAGTGTAGAAGCGGCAGCGGCACCCCAGATGTGGGAGCAGGATTCGAGGTTTGGCCTTATTTGTGCAGTATATAAGGTAGAGAGATTAGCTGGTGAAAAGTATTTGCGAGTCCGGAAGAGGAAACCTAATTTCTTAGCCGCCGCTGCTGCAATTGATGTGACATGTTTGTGCCAATTAAGATTTCGATACACAGAAATGCCAACAAGGGAAAATGACTCATTACTTTGAATAACTTGGTTGTTCATTGTGATGGGTCTAGGGCTGGTGTATCTCTTATGAGAAAGAAAGCAAGACTTAGTTTTGGTGGGGTTGAATTGTATAAGATTTCTACTTCCCCAGTCTAATATTTTTTGGAGATCCACGGAGACAGAACCCTCCATGAGTCTGCGATCCTCATCTAATTGGGCTAAAGAGACAGGCTAAGAATATTGTATATTTGAATGGAGGGTGCTGTCGTCCGCGCGAACTGGGTTGGATGTGCTCGAGAGGAGGTCACTGATGCGGAGAAGAAACAAAGTAGGGGATAAAGCTGAACCTTGGGGAACTCCTGCATTAATTGGATACAGTTTAGAGGAATAGCCATCCACAACAACAGATATGCTCCTGTTGGAGAGGAAATTTGCTGTCCACATACATAGTGTTGGTGGTAGGCCATAGACCGGAAGCTTATTAAGCAGCGCTGCGTGCCAGACCTGGTCGAATGCTTTGGATATGTCTAGAGCAACAATCTGGGATTCGCCGTGTTGTTCCGTAGACTTGTTTCAAGAATGGGTGACAAAGGAAAGGAGGTCGGCAGTCGATCTGCGCTGACGGAATCCATACTGCCTGTCGTGGATTAGACTGTGTTTTTCAGGAAATTTTAGCAATTCGGTGTTTATATACTTTTCCATCACTTTAGAGACGACTGAAAGGTGAGAAATAGGCCTGTAGTTGCTAGGAAGAGCTTTGGATCCTTTCTTGGGGATAAGTTGTACTCGAGCAGTTTTCCAGTTACTAGGGAATATGCCTTTATTATAAGATATCTGAAACAGACGAGTTAGGACAGGAGCAAGCTCTGGTGCGCATTTTTTGAGAACAATTGCTGGGATCCCGTCAAGGCCAGAGGCTTTTCTGGTATTAAGAGAAGAGAGCATCTTTCGTACCTTTTTAGTTTTGAAAAAGATATCCGTCATTTTATGCGCGACATTGGGGACTGTTGGTGGTTGAACATTTGGAGGTGGGTTGAGGGTAGAATTTCCGGCGAACAATCAAATGTCCTTTTAGAAACAAGAGATATTTGCCATTAAAAACATTTTAACGAAAATTCGCTACCAGAGCGTGCTTGCTGCGCTCAGACTTTTTAGTTAATTTTTATTTAAAAGATTCACTAAGAGAGAGGTATCGATGCTGAGACTTCGCAAAAACTGTTTCAAATGAGCGCGAACTAGGACCCCTACAACCCATATCTTGAGTCAGTTTCAATTTCTATATGTTTGTATATATATATATATATATATATATATATATATATATATATATATATATATATATATATATATATATATATATATATGTCCGCACGATAACTTAAAAAGTTATTAATTGATTTTGAAGAAACTCGGCAAGAATCTTTCTTTTATTAATGGCTTGGATGAGTTCGGAACCAGGAAATCGGACAAGGCTCTCTGAGAAAATTTTAAGTTTTCATTCGAACAAAATTTTTATCTCCTAAGGTTACAAAGTTATGTTGATGAAATTTGGTGAGTATGTGTCCCTATAAAAGACCTTACCAAATGCCGAAACTCAACCTTCTAGGTTTATACAAAATTGAGTTATTCAAATTTGAAACATTTAATGAAAATTCGCTACCATAACGCACTTACTGCATCCCGAACTTTTTTATTTTTATTTTGGCAGAAAGATATTTAAATATTTAAATTAACTTTGGTACAAAAAGATAACCAATAATTAATTCAATAGGATTATCCACGTTTACATTTTCATAAAATGTTGTATGGTGTGCTTTAGTAGTGTTAGTGCATGTAAACAGTCCTCTGTGAAAGTTTTGCGGTTTCTGTGAGAAAAAGACAGGTAATAGAAAAATTTTGGACTAGATTTTATCTAAGGCTAAAACCTGTAAACTGTGAGTGTGTTGAAATAATTACATAGTTATTGTAGGTAATAATTGAGAATATTGCTGAAATTACCTAGGTGACCTGTTTGTTATCTACATATATTGCTGCTGATAACTAAAGAATTAAATGATCTCACAACAGACTCTTAAAAGAAATAAAGGCAGCACTGCACCTGCCGGATATATTCTAGTAATAAATTAAGAATGTTGGGAAAGTCCCATAGCACAAGAGAAGTTTATGAAACAGGCAAATGTAAAAAACACGCTGAAAAAATAGATCCTTTTAAAAGAAGTAAAAAAATAAATAGGTCACCAAACTCAAAAGATAAACTCATGGATAGACTAATTGAAACAGCGTCGGGGAGCCAGGCTGGGGCTACAGTACGAGAAAAGGACGAGTTATTAACCCTGATGCGAAACATGGCAACAGATATTCGAGAAATGAGAAGGGAAACCTCGGAATTAAGGAGAAGCGTGGAAGAAATTAGGGGACAAATGAAGACGAGAGAAGAGGAACACCGAAAGCAAACAAGCATATTGCACACCAAGATACAGTTACTAGAAAGAATGTTTGAACAACAGGAAAGGAGAGCACGTAGGAACGATTTACTAATTAAGGGTGAGATGGGCGAGACAGGCGATGATATAAAGAAGATGGTCCAAGAGTTTTTCAGAAAAGAGTTGAATATTGACCCCGAAGTGGATTCAGCATATAATATTAGCGGTAAGAAAAATATGTTGGTTGTTAAGATGAGAAACTGGGAAGCCAAGCAGACAGTGATGAGACCAAAAAGACAACTGAAGGGACGACCAATATGCATAGAAGACAACCTTACACAGAAAGAATCCCAAATTCAGTTCGATCTTAGGAGAGTGGCCAGCGATAAAAAGAAAGGAGGTTGCAATGTAATCGTGGGATACGGCAAGATTAAGGTGGATGGTAAGTGGTTCTATTGGAATAAGGAATCTGGTCAAATTACCGATGAAGTGACAAAAAACTGAATTGTCAAGTGCATGGCGAGCAGGGAAGTTTAGTTTGTGATGATAGGCTTACAAATAACTATGTGACGAGAGATATACACGGTCTTAGAATTGTTTTTTGGAATATCCATGGTTACTCCAGACTTAATGAATTAAACAACGAAGAAAAGCATTTTTTAGGTAACCATGATATCTGTTTCTGTGAGACTTGGTTGACCAATGATGGGTATGAGCTGCCCGCCTACATGATCAAATTTAGTTTCGTACATTTTGCCGCAATCAAACACAGAGACAGGGGTAGGGCTAGTGGTGGCTTGCTTACGTTGGTCCGCCAAGGTTTACAATTTAGCAGAATTGAAAACAATGAGTATACTCTGTTTGTAAATCCATGCCTAGATAATCACTATTGTATTTTTATGCTTGAGGAAATCATAAGAGATGTCTTCACGCAGGGTGAGGATGATGCGATCGTGAAAGGTGGCGACTCTAACGCTCGAATTGGACCTCTTAACCAACTTGATGGATTTTTCCATGTACTGGCTGGCCACGTCGGCACAGAGAGGCGCTCTTTAGATAGAACTATAAATCAAAGAGGCAGCCTTTTAGCAGAACTTATGGAGAGTTATGGCTTTATGGTTTTGAATGGTAGATTGGAAGATTATGTCGGATAGTTTACATACATTAACGCTTCTGGTAAGAGCACAGTAGATTTGGTATGTGTACGCTGTTTCTATAGTCATTTAGTGGGAAGCTTTGAAGTCGTCGATGAGGTTTGTCTCTGACCATTTGCCTGTCTCGACGGGCTTGGATGTACCTTGCAGACAACCACTGCAATACGAAAGACTCAGAGATTTCGAAACAGTCGTTAGATGGGACCATAGTAAGGCCCAATCTTTTAGAAACATCTTAACTGAATCATATAGACTGAGTAATGTAAGTACTCTGGGGGGTTGCGTCAAGGTGTTGTATAGTAACACTCCCGCTGTTTTTGCTAGCTATTGAGTTCTGGAAGACGTCTTTACATTCGCAAGCGTGTTAATACCTAGTTTTATTAGAGATATGTGACTGGGTTTACATTTTGTTTAGTTATTGTATGGATTTTATATTTAAGTTTAAATTATTGTTGGAAAACACCACACGTTTGTTCATGTTTTCTATATCGATTGAACAATAAAATATTATTATTATTATTATTATAAAATGTAAGTAGTTGATAGACTCTTTTCACAAATGTCAAATGAATGAATATGTTTCTACATTCGTCGCTGTCAAGTTAAAATCTGCTATGGGGTTATTTCCTAATTTTTCAGGAGACCAAAAAAACTTTCAATTTTTTACAATTTTAGAGAGGCTTTTGTAATTGTGGGTGAAATATATCAATTAAAGCATTAACAACTGTTTTAGGGAAAGTGTAATGTTTGTCGAAAAAAGATATTTGTAACAATTAATCTTCAACGACATTTTGCCCACATAACAGATTTTGGGTGTCACTTTCACCACATAGCAGGTGACTATTTTAATGCCAAAAAATTAAATAAACAAAAGCGTTAGTTGGTTAATGATACTTTTATTGTCAATACAGAACAGTAAAAAAAAACAATATTAAGTTGCATTATTCGTGAACTAAAGAATCATAAAACGGGTGGTATTCTGCAGGTAACGCCAGCTTAAGTTCTTGTAAGTGGTTGAATTTATCCCTCTTTATTTTTGGAGGACCAATATATAGGGGCTTTAGAGAAAGGGGAGGTTTATTTGGTCTTCTTTGTGGAAGATCAGTCCATTCTTCTGTATGCCTTATTTTGTACTGAATAACACCTGAAGGTAGATATTGAAGAGCCCTTATATCCATTACTGTCGGGTCACCAGCTTTTCGACCAGGGCGAATTGAGGTAAAATTGTTTGGCTGACTTTCATAATCTTTGAAAAAAGTATGATCAATTTGATACACATTATAGGGTTTTTTGGGACGAGCTGTTCTCATGCGGCTTACATAATCACCAGGGCTGCATATAGGCGGTTTGAATAAATTTTCCAAGGTGGAGTGTACACTGTCGGCCTCCATCATAGTATGGCCCTTTTCAAGTATCACTTGTTTAATTAATATTTGTTTGGTAACTGCCAGGTTTAGCAATTGACTCGACAGAACTCGATTTCGGTTCTGATAGTTACAACCATCCGAAATCAAAACAATTTCCTCGTAGTGATCACTCATTTTTTCAACGAAGTCCGATAAGCAGGATACAAATTCATTGGAAGTGACATGCCCTTCCCCCTCATGCCACACATAAAGGAAAACATCTCCGTTATTCAATGAATAAATAGTAAAATCATGGACTTGCAACTTTTGGGCATAATATATTTTAGAAACCAGAAGCTTAGGACACAGTAATACGCTTTGAAGGTCCATCGTTACAACAAGTTTTTTATCGCTAACTTCGCTTTTCTCTTTTGCTTTAATCTCTCTGGCTTCTTCTTTCTTTTTTCTATGTTCTTTATATTCCTCTTCATTCAAATTACCTACATTGTACTGATAACATATATCGCATTGGTCTTTTCTCGGTTTGTGAATTGACACTTTTTGATTTTCGATAATTTTTGAAAACGTAACTCTTGATGCAATGTCACGCTTATTATTGTCCTTGCACCACTGTTCATAAATGGAATGCATGTGTGATATAGACTGAAAAGTTGATTCGACGTAAATTCTCGATGAACTGCTTCTACAGTAATGGCTGGGAACTTTAGGAATTAATTCTAACCAGTCCATCACTGACTGTCGCATTTCTTTAATTCTCTTTGGTACTTTATAGGTATTAGCACTAGGGTTTTCCTCTTCCGAATTATTTATAGTTATACCTGCGCTCATCCACCTGTTGAAACTATCCCTTCCTAATGCTAGCGTATTTAGAAAAAATGTCCTGCATACTCGAATCTTCATCCCATTTTTGTCATGAAAATAGCAATCCAATGCATTATCTTTCTTGGATTCCTCTGAATTTGGCCTTCTTTTGTAAGGTTTCCTTTTATCAACCAATCCTAAAAGATAGACTCGTTTGGCATCCCATGATTTCAGTGACCAAAATTCATTAAACCTAGTTTCACGTAGATCATCATTCACATTGGCACAAAGGAATGTTCGGCTTGAGTCATTTTTCACTTTAGACTTCACCTTTGATGGTCTTGACTTAGTGGCTGTGTGCCTGCATCGATCTCCCATTGCTCGTGCAGGTCTCGTCTGCTCAACATACTTTTTATCTTCTACACGGACAAGCCCTTTGTATTCCTTTCCACTATTTCGCAGATCGATGTTTTTTTGACGTTTTAATCCTTGTTGGAACTGTCTTGCCTTTCTTCTTTTTCTACTCTCTGAACTATCCTCCTCATCTGATGAATCTGTTTCTTCATCTACCACGTCTTCTTCTCTTTCACTGAACACCACCTCATCCTCAATAAACTCGGTACTACTTCCAGCATCCTTTCCACTTGGCAACTGTTCACCTGCTTGAATAAACTCATTTTCAATTTTGTCTCCTTTCTCACTCGAGAACTCCTTATTTTCAAACTCGTTAACAGTTTCATTGCATGGATTTGAGTATAACGCAATTCCAGGCTTGCTCGTCATGTTACCAACCTCCGCGTCTGCTAAGTTTAAAATTCCAACACAATTATTATTTTGTGTAGCCTCCGCTGACTGGAAAAAAATGTTGTTCTCTGGAAGCTCTGAACGATTACAGGCACGCTGTTGCGTATTATCTTGCTCTATATTAAAAGAATTCTGTATATTATATTCGATTGCTTGTATATCATGTGGGCAAAAGCGAATATTGTCTGTCTCTGAGTCTATGTCATCATTTTGTGGAATACTAAAGTTTTTGTTTGTGTTAGAAGTATCAAGCAAAGCATTATTATGTGACGTAATATTCAGATCCTCTCCAAACAAAATACTATGTTTTAAGGCTTCATTAAGAGGATCTACACTAACGTCACCACTAACACTTGTGAAAGGAGGTGTCTTTGATTTTCTTTCATCTACATTTTGAAACTCTAAAGGAGGTTGGTTCCTTTTTTCTACTTCAGAATTGACCAAAGTATTGTGCAGTTGGTTTTCTTTGTCGGCATTACTATCATCTAAAATAAAAAGTAATTGCTACTATGAGTATCTTTTGAAGTTAATGTTATCTATTATTTATTTATTATTACTAATATTATACACAAATTTATTATTACACCAACATACATGCTTTTCAAGTATCCGATAAGCTCTCAAATTACAACAGAATCATTTTTATAGTTTAAGCATAAGCCACGAACATATAAGCACTGACAAATTCCATTAATTAAATTTAAAGTAGTCGAAAAAAATATATTACCTATACCTAGGTATATCAACAATAACATTCGCACTGATTCACTACTATCACTACCAACCGTAATTATTATTGTGAATTGTGTAATAACTCAAGTGTTTAACCATTACTTGTCACTTACCTCTATTACACTGCGAAAGAATGAAATGAGCTCTTGACAGACCTTTGTATTTGCCTCGGTACATGCTGACAAGATATTTATCTGTAAAATAAGATGCGTTTTTACAATCCCTAAAAGAATTGATTATGTCATAAATGCCCAGGCTTGTCACTACCTCTATTTTATACATTATTAAGCTACAAAATAACCATTTGCAGGCCCTATGGTATACCACTTATTATTTTTTTAAAGCTTACTTTATACATAATTATCTCAAAATTAAACTGAATAGCTATAATTATATACATAAAAAATTATACTAGTTTTAAGGTTATGTTATGAATATTTCAATTATCTTAGGACTTACCTTCAAAGTGATTTTGAAACTATTTAGTGTGTTCATAAAAGACTTTAACCATTTATTTTCAGTTGAAAATAACACCACTATTGCACACAAATTCAGTTAGAACACTTTATTGTACACAGAAAGATCTCCTTGAAACTTAACTTCATGTACATCAACAGAGATTCAAAACTGATATGTGGAGCGTACTACCACAAAGCAGATTTTATTCAGAGATTTAAAAGCTGCTATGTGGATAGGCTCCACATAGCAGATTTTGGTAACATGCGCACACAAAGCAGATTTTTAATTCGCTGATATTTTGCACCTACAGCTGTTTTACTTGTAAACGACTTTATAGGAATGTGCGCCATATCAGATACTGCTATGCGGCACTCAAAGTCCAAAACTGGAAAATTCTCCCCATAGCAGATTTTAACTTGACAGCGACGATATGTATTTATTATTATTTATACCATTTTCAATAACACAAGGTATGTAAGCAATACAAGGTGCTAACTCTACCGAAGTCGTTGACGGATATTTCTACTTACACATCGGCACGTGTGGAAGTATGGCATCGGCGACAAAATTTCAAAAATTTGAATTCCGCTTAAACGTCGTAAAAGTGTCAAAACATATGGAAAACACGATCTGGGAACGATTTTTTTAATCTGTTGGTCTGTCAGTCTGTGTGTCTATCTGCTGGTAGTCGCGACAACCTGAGAACTAATTGAGATATCGTCTTCAAATTTGGTATACCGTTAGCACCCAACAAACGAACGGTTCGGGTTGTTTTTGGGTAAAATAGCTCTAGGGGGGTTGATTTGGTGAAAATTGAAATATTTTCGTTAAAACTCAAGCAATATAACATTTTAGGGTTTGTTTATTAGAACACTTTTAATTCCATCAAACATCTCGTATTATGTGCTGAAATTAAATTAGGGGTTGCATGTGTAGGGGTGGAATATCGGTGACAGAAATGTCGATTTTTTTTTGCTGAAACGGCGTCAAAAGTCTTAAAACATATAGAAAACTTGATGAAGGAACGAAATTATGTTGTCTGTCGGTATGTCGGTCGACCTCTCGGTCTGTCTCTTAGTAGGCGCATTAACGAATTGAGATATCATCTTCAAATTTGGTATACGGTTAGCACCCGACTAAGAGTTGTACTTCAGAGCAACTTTATAAAGTTAAATTTATATAACTTAAGTTACAATACAACACCTATTAATACAATTTAATTTCGAGTAATCTAAACTGTTGTGGCTGGACAGAAAAGACTAACTAATTCAAAAATGAATTAATACATATATTTACAAACTGACTATGCTGATGAGCTAATGATGGATTTGGAGGTGCCTAAATGCAAGGTACGCACAATTGCCGGTCGTTTCCTTGGCTTATGTGGTGTACCGTGTGGTGCTACCATAACTCTTCCGGGGCCAAATAGAAAATTTAGGGGAATCTAAATTTTGAAAGTGGTATTCTCCAACGGGATTTCTTCCAGTGGGATTTCGTCCTTGTTCCTTGATGCTGTTGAATTCTTGAGCTTAGTTTGTTTTCGTAGTCTCCATAATGCCGATATTGTTACCAGGACAACAATTATATACAAAAGCATTGTCAAGATGTTAGTAGACATGCTTATACTGGAAAGATAAATTTCTTTTGGTAATGATCTTTGGTGTTGTAGCTGATGCTTTGTTGTTTGTAATTAATTAAGATCTATAGATTCTAATGTGATTGGAAGTGTATTTACTACTTCTTTTAACTGGAGGCTGGTTACTTTTAACTTGGGCAACTGAATGTGGTATGTGGATATTATTTAATTGTGATTGAGCGAATATTAGTTTATTTATTGTCATCTGATATCCTTCGGGTATTTGAAATAAGTAAGTTCCTTCTAAGGTTGTGGTCTCTTGTCGGCTACTGCAACGGTGGTGTGCTATAGTTTGATTAGGGATTACCAAAATCCATTTATTTGGACTTATATTCTGGCTCTTCATCTGCTGAGTGCTGGCAGGGTGGTGTTCACAAACATCATATTTTTATGTGAACTTGACTAGCTGAACTTCACAGGGGCTGCTAGTGCTGATTTGGTTCATCGTTTTGCTTATGCAGAGGTAGTATCCAGGACGAACTTCTTGGAATACGGTGTTTCGTAAGTTGTGGCTTTCATTGTGAAGGGCTAGGTATTTGGATTTGGGGAAAATAACATAATAATTTTGACTAAAATCTTGTTTTAGTGGAATCGCAAAAAGGTGATAATAATTGTAAAATTTAGGTTCGACTAATGGAATTTCAATTGTAAATACTAATGTATAATTTTTATAATAACATATTATTATGGAAACTTCCTCGTATAAACCTTCTTTTAAGTTCTACTAGTAAGTCATCAGATTCTGGTATGGATGGATCCATGGTCTCTAATCGGGCCAAAGTTATTGCATTTTTCTTATATTTCAACAACACACCACGAGGGCCTAACGAGGGCTTACAGCCTAAATACTATCGTACCGTGGGTGTCGACAAGGAGGAAAGAGGCAACTTGTTAATTCTGGACTTGAAGGTTTGGAGGTTCGGGGGAGAAGGAAAAACATGTGCCGGCAACGAGTTCCACAACTTGGAAGTCCTCGGGATAAAAGAGCGGATATAACAAGATGTTTTATGTCTGGTGACCTGGACAGTAAAAGGGTGCATTCGCTCTGTTCCCCTGGTAGATCTGTTGGGTGCAGCAGGTTGGGGAACTATGGAAGAAAGCTCATCTGAGCAGTGCCCGTGCAGATATCTGTAAAAGAAAGAGAGAGAGAGGTCACCAAAGATGGCAGCCTTTGCGTGAGAGTAGGGTCACCGATCAGACGTATAGCTCTCTTCTGAATGGAATCCAGGATAGCGAGTGTAGAAGCGGCAGCAGCACCCCAGATGTGGGAGCAGTATTCGAGGTTTGGTCTTATTTGTCAAGTATATAAAGTATAGACATTAGCTGGTGAAAAGTATTTGCGAGCCATGAAGAGGAAACCTAACTTCTTAGCAGCCGCTTCTGCAATTGATGTGACATGTTGGTGCCAATTGAGATTTCGATCCACAGAGATGCCAACAAGTGAAAAGGACTCATTACTTTGAATAACTTGGTTGTTTATTGTGATGGGTCTAGGGCTGGTGTATATATTATGAGAAAGAAAACAAGACTGTGATTTGGTGGGGTTGAATTGTACAAGATTTCTACTTCCCCAGTCTAATATTTTTTGGAGGTCCACAGAGATAGAACCCTCCATGAGTCTGCGATCCTCATCTAATTGGGCTAAAGAGACAGGCTTAGAATATTGTATATTTGAGTGGAGGGTGCTGTCGTCCGCGTAACTGTGAACTGGGTTGGATGTGCTAGAGAGGAGGTCATTGATGTGGAGAAGAAACAAAGTAGGGGCTAAGGCTGAACCTTGAGGAACTCCTGCATTAATTGGATACAGTTTAGAGGAATGGCCATCCACGACAACATAAATGCTCCGGTTGGAGAGTAAATTTGCTGTCCACGTACAGAGTGTTGGTGGTAGGCCATAGGCCGGTAGTTTTTTAAATGGATAATAAGTTATTGTAACAAAATATTTTAGGACTTTCGTGAAAAATTGTTTTCAATTGTTCATGCCAATTTTTTTGCTAGTTTCGTCTAAAAGCTTTTTTTATAATTTTATCTTGGTAGGTGGGTAAATAGCTTGAAAAGGTTCGTTGGCCAGGAAAGTCAGACCAGTTTTTTCAGGAACATTTAAATTTATTTTAGGACATTTTTTTGATTTTTCAAACAATAAAGTTATTTCGATGGGTGATGGTATTGTTTCTACTATATAGATTTTACCAAATTTCATGCCTTTTTTCGTTAAAAAAGGCACATTTGCTATTAAAAGCCTTTTTATGAAAATTCACCACCATAACACACTTGCGGCGTCCAGATTTTAATGACGGCCAAAACGTATCAATCAAACACATTTAATCTACATTTTCATCTGGCACCTTAACTTTTGATCAGCTATTAAGAAAACTTCTAAGTACCTATCAAAATAATTAAGTTTGTTGTTTCTTGAAAATATATATGACGATAGATCAACAAAATTACAGGCTAACTACGAAAACTAACCGATGTGTAATATTGAATTTTTATTCTTCGCTGTAAACTTATGCAATTTTAGCGACATTTTAAAATGGAATGTTCAATAAAATAATTAAATTATGACTTAATATTTAATTACATATTACAAAGGTATTTGTAATAAAAATATTTGCTCAAACCTAATTAAAGTTGATTAGATGCATAAACAGATCAGCAATTATACTGTCACTAGCAGTAATATTTTTCAGAACCACTGAATTCCTGCAAACGCCTAAGGTAAAAATCCTGCTTCAGATCCTCATGACTGGCAGGAAAATCATCATCTTCGTCATTTCAACGTACAACACGCAACACATCAGAGTTTTCTCATAATTATTATAATTACGCAATATACAGGGTGTCTAAATAAAGTTATTCTTAACTATAACTTTCACAGCGTCAATACGTGTGGAAGGAAATATGGTATCCGTGACAGAAATTAAAATGTTTTCCTCAAACGTCATAAAAAGTGCCAAAGCATATAGAAAACATGATTTGGGAACGAATATTTTTTGTCTGTGGGTCTGTATTTCTGTGTGTTAGTAGCCACTATAACTCTTGAACGAATTGATATATCGTCTTGAAATTTGGTACACAGTTGGCACCCGATAAACGGAGGGGTCGAATTGTTTTTGTGTAAAATCACTCCAGGCAGTAGGGGTGGTAATAAAGTGGTTTAGGGTTTGTTTATTGGAAGACTCTATTTTGTCAAACATCTGTTATTATGTGCTAAATGTGTGTAAATGCAAATCGGTGATAGAAATTTTGATTTTTTTTTGCGAAAACGGCGTAAAAAGTCTCAAAACATAAGAAATCGAGTAACATATCGTAGAAGGTTGGCCAAGGGCTCGGGTTGAGACCCGGGAAAGCAACCGTCATACCGTTTACCAGAAGGAGGAAGTGAGAGAGCTACAGAACTCTCACTCTATACGGTAGAAACATCCCAATGTCCAGGGAGGTAAAATATCTATGGGTCGTATTGGAATCTAAGCTAACCTCGAATGGTCATGTGGAAAAAATACGGCGTAAGGCAGTTATGACCATAGCCGTCACTAGGCGTCTATATGGAAAAACGTGGGAACTTAGACCTAGTATGGCTCACTGGCTGTACACAAGGGTGGTTAGACCATCGATAACATACGCGGCATTGGTCTGGTGGCCTGAGGTGACACAATGCAGTGCCAAACAAAAACTAGGCAAGATTCAAAGGATGGCTTGCCTGGGCATCACGGGGGCCATGACTTCAACCCTAACAGCCGCTATGGAGGTGTTTCTGTATCTTCCTGACCCCCCCCCCCTCCCTATCCTATACACTTAGTTATCATGGAGAAGGTCAGACTAGGAATATACAGGCTAGCCTGCAATGCGAGACTGAAGATCAACCCAGGCTTCAGGATCCTCTGCAAAATTCACGAGATTGTGAAGGAGCCCATGCTTGAAATGAGGTCAGACCGCGCGAGCCCGCGAATGTGCAAGAAAAACAATTTTACAGTGAAAATCCCCGACCGCGAGGCATGAAGGTGGAGACACCGACATTACCACAGGGCGCGCTTGTCTGGTTGACTAAAGGATGCGACGGGGGCAGGTGTTTATTCGGAAGGACCGATGGTAAGGCATAATATTTTCCTCGACACCCATGCAACGGTCTTTCAGGCTGAAATGTACGCCATCCTTAACTGTGCGCGGGAGAACAATAGAAGGGGCTACACCAACAAGCGGATCCTCATAGCCACAGACAGCCAGGCCTTAAGGTCGTAAGTAGCTAACAGGTAAATTCCAGGCTGGTAAGTGAGCGCCAAGACGAGACGAGCGACCTGGCTGGGCAGAATGAGGTCACCCTCATCGGGATGCCGGGCCACTCGGGGGTCAAAGGCAATGAAGAAGCTGACAGTCTCGCGAAGAGAGGGTCAGCAGAATCATTTATGGGACTAGAACCGGTTCTGGGCGTGACAAAGAGCACGGCCAGGGAAATCATTAAGTCCTGGTTCAGAAACGAACACAAGGTGTACTGGTCAGATGTCCAGGGCTCAGACATGGAAAGTCAGTAATTGACGAACCCAGTCCAAAGATAGCTGTGGAGCTGCTGAATCTTAGCGGAGGACAGCCCAGAAATATAACATGTCTCTTGACGGGACACATGGCTGTCAAGAAACACCTGCATAAAATGGGACTGTGCGAGGGGGACCTCGCATGCAGACTCTGAGGCAAGGGGGATGAATCAACCCAGCACATCTTGTGTGAGCGTAAAGCTCTGCATCGCAAAATACATCTGATCTACGGTCAGTCTAGACCGGAGACAGAGCAATATAAAACTTGCGGCTACCAATCGCTGTGCAGACTAGTTCAAGGCAGAGTGATTTTGGAATGGGTGGAGTAGAAAAGACTAAGGGCATGCACAGTAATCCAAAGGCTGTAGTGCTATCGGGGCGGCAAAGACGCGGAGGAGCACTGAGGGAGAAAAAAAAACCAACCGTTTCAGAAGTATATGTGTCCAGGAATACGAATGTTTTCTTTGTGGTCAAGTCATGGACCCTAAATTCATTGCATGAGAATGTATTTCTGCGGAGAGTAAATTAATACAGCTATGTGGAAGTTGTGATTCAATTTGTAGCACTATTTATAATTTATTATTAGGCTATAATTGTCGTCAACAGACAATGTCACATTTGAAGGCGATAAGTTAGAAAGGATCTAAGTGCCAAAAAACGGATACCGATATAATTGAGAGAAACTGTTTTTTTCTTCTTATGAAACTGAATGATATATTCAATCAACATTGTTTTTACAATAATTTTTAAAATAAGCTAATACTTTTTGTATAAAGATTACTTGAGAACAAGTAAAATAACACAGAAAAAAAATTTCAAAATCATATATTTGATATCCATTGTAACAATACCGGGCTATGCGCAAATTTAATTTCATGATTCTCGGCTCTCGTTTGCTTGATTGAATTTTTACAAAAAGTCAAATGCTTCAGGGGAAGGTATTTAGCATATAAAAAAATTCAAGCTAACTGCTGAAATCTTGTTTTTACACTGAAATTGTGCAATTTAAATTTGTTTAAGTTATTAGTGCTTTTTCCCTTCTTAAATACGTTACAAATGGTCTAATTTTCCTAAACTATTTCTTGATTTTCACTTTTGTTTTCCTTTGATATATGGATCCAACATATGGAAGAACTGTTTAATTTTGCATTATTGAAAACAGTCGCATGCCATTTGAATACCTTTTAAAACGGAATATCTCTTAAGTTCTTTCAGTGATTGAAATGAAAATTTACCACTTAAAAGAACATAGACGGCCATGGTTCTGTACCAATTTGCAAGTCTTTTGTTAAAAAAATAAATAAAGTTATTCGAAATTAAAATTAAAATAATCCTCGACATCACCTCAAATTATGTAATATTGGACAAAGACATATGATATAACCTGTACTGCTATGCTATTTAAATAAATGGTCGATAAATATATAAACAATGGAAGTTACAAGTATTATTGCAACATGACAGAGCGTAGACAGGGACGCCATCTCGGTGCGGAACCAGGTATTATGTTGTCACAACTATGCTATGCTATTTAAATAATTGGTCGATAAATATATAAACAATGGAAGTTACAAGTATTATTGCAACATGTAAGAGCGTAGACAGGAACGCCATCTCGGTGCGGAACCAGGTATTATGTTGTCACAACAGCTCTAGTTAACACAAAATATTACAGATGGAGACATGTGTACAATCAACAAACAATTTTATAGATTGTCAGACCCAGCTCATGTATTTTATAGTACGGGGACAATGTTTGCTTTCAAAAGCGCAACATTTTAGCATGCGACAATGTTTCTTGCAAGTATCAACACCTGCTCACAAAATGGGAACGATACTGATAGATAAGTTAATAGATCCACCATTTTTATTATCGATGATTTCGCAGGTTAGTTTTTTTTTTAGTGAGTTTAGTAAATAGCATTTTAAAGTGTATTTCTGTATTTCTCATATTATACGTTTTAAACAGGTACAGTCCCGCTTAAAATTAGACATACCTACGTTTGTTTAACGTCCAAGCCTACCGAGCTTAATTTAAAAGGTGCTTGCTTTCAGCGTCGATCGGATTTCAGTGTAGTCTTGGACAAAACCTAGATTCATACACTCGCGAATTGCGAAATAGCAGCGAAACGTATGCCTATTGGTTTATTTAAAATAATATCGTAAAACTGTTGTTTTTTATTAGATTTTATAAACTTATTTTACTAATGTTTATGTGCACACAGGCACGATCTAAATGTCTTCTCTACTTTTAAGTTTGTGTAGCCCCAATGTTAACTAAGGGCACTCCTTTATTATACTTGCTTATCTTGTGCTTTTATTTGTAATATAAAATAAAAAAAGGAGTGAAACAGCAATGCGTAATGCAATTTCTGTAAATTTATAGTTTGTTGCAAGGAGGGTTTTTATATATATTTTTTTCAGAAACATGCTGATAATCGCCCTTGGATGCAAAAGGTGCAAGGCAAATTTGGTGCAAACAACCCCTAAGAAAGTTAAGGGGCAAGAATTAATAGGGTTGTTGGGCGGGGAGAAAATCTGAGCGAAAAATGCTAAAAAAACATTTAGTCGGTCTTTGAAGAGATGCGTTTTTCACATTTTGCAGCAATACTTCCTTTAAACCCTGTCTGCCCCGAACAACACCCATATTCGCCCTGGTCCAGTAACGTTCTTGGGGGTTGCTCCCAAGAATTTTTTCTTGTACTTTATGCTGAAGGTAGTTTTATGCATGGACAAGGGGAAGGAGAACCCCTTGTCTTTTTGGGCGAGGGGGCAGAAACCCTCTTTGTTCTGGGGGTTCTTCCCCTTCTGCGTGCATACAATCACCCTCAATGTATAAAACACAGGAATCTTTTTATGTTCCGCTTTCTAGTGTACTTTTTGTTGAGAATATTTTCTGTTTATCGACTGTTTTGTTTGAGTTTTGTATCCAAATTACTGTAAAAACATTTATGTTGGTGGCCATGTATTTGCTTGCCCTTCTTTACCTTATTTTTTACCGTTCCTAATTAAATAGAGTAACGTTTTCTAACTTTTAGTAACGCTAAATCACTATGATATATTATTCTTATGAAAATTCACTAGAATAACGCACTTGCTAAGTCCCGAACATTTTTTCTATATCGTTCAGGACATAAGTCTACGTAATACGCTTGAGTTTCTCAATTTGTGCAAAATCGTGGCCGCACGCTAAATATTAAAAGACCGCTTATCAAAAACTTTTGCTGACTGCTGTCAAATTAAATCATCAAAGATAGTATCATGCGATTTTTATTTTGGTCAATACAGTTCTCTGACCAAATTATGAGGTTTGTCTCTAATGGGTAAATTCTTTCTTTCGCACTACTTTCAGCTTCTAGGTTGAGGCAATCTCTAAATTGTTAAAGGCTTTCTATTACAATTAATCATTTATTTATAGAGACAATTCTACGAGAAAAATCAACAGGGTTTTGTTGGATCAATTATTTTGCGAAGCCTGTAATAAATGCAGCCACTGTAAGTAAATAAATAATTTATACTACAGCCAGAGGGATAATATTAAGGTGGACAATGAACTCTCAGAAGAAGTAAAAATACAACGTGGTGTAAGGCAAGGATGTGTACTATCGCCGCTATTATTTAATCTTTACTCGTAAGAAATCATTCAGAGAGCGCTGGAAGAAACAACAATAGGATTAAAAGTCAATGGAATACCCATTAACAATATCCGGTTGGCATACCTGAAAACATGGCAGCTAATATCGTTAAGATCTTTGCTGGCAGAATAGTGTATATAAAAGCGAATGGGGCATATACTGAACCACGAACGTGTTATTCGGGGCTACCGCAAGGATCTGTTTTAAGCCCCTTGTTATTTAATATATATACACATGACTTCCACAGCCTTTTTGATGGCGCTGCAGAGATAATCCAATACGCAGATGACTTCTGCATATATACTAAACAAAACTCTTATAGTCTATGTATTAAACAGTTAAATTACATAATGTATAAAATCAAGGCATACTTGTTCCAAAACAACTTTACTATGTCTGTCAATAAATCTTCAGTAGTTTTTTATACAAGACATAGAATACCATATACCCCACAACTTACGATTGCCGAAGAATATATTCCATGTCACAAAAGCTACAAATACTTAGGTGTAATAATCGATCAAAAACTTTTGTGGAAGGAACATGTTGATCATTGTATTAGCAAGGGTGAAAAAAGTCTGAATATTTGGAAATATACATGTAAAAAGAAATATGGCGCAGATCCCAGAACAGCGATGAAATTTTGTAGGTCATACACTAGGTCGATCATAGACTACGGCTCAATTTTCTATGGGCCTGCTGCGGAAACACACTTAAGAAAAATTGACAGAATACAATATAAAGCTTTAAGATTAGTCCACGGGCTAATAAAATCAACCCCCACAGAATCAATCTTGGCCTTGGCCAATGAGCCAACTCTCAAATTAAGACGAAAATATCTTTCTAGCAAATTCTTGATAAAGCAACCATTGCAAGGAAAAATCAGCATCCAAACTAACACCATCTTGTCGCATAACTAAAATAACACATACTGGCGACATAAAAACTCACCACCATTAACAAAAGCTTTATCTTACACATCCACAATAGTAACGCCAACCATATTGCACGAGTCAGAAGTGTTTACGTTGTCATACGATATTTTACTATGGAATCCAATTGTTGTTTTACCAGATTGCCATAGTGAAGACATAGATGTTCAAAGCTATTACCGTGAAAATATCCAGAAGTTTCCAGGATCTGCCCTAATATTTACCGATTGATCCAAAACATCAGATTCCGTAGGGTGTAGTATATACTGCGAAACGACGACATCCAGCTTCGTTTTTAAGCTACACAAAGAAACCAGCATATATACGGCAGAAACAGTAGCAGTTATCAAAGCTCTTGAAATGGCCATGGGAATAGAATCCCATTCCAAATTTATAATAATAACCGACAGCAAGTCGTTACTATTGGCTCTGAAGAAGCCCTCTAAGGTATTCAAGGACCCACTTATAGGCATTAGTAGATCCAATTACCGGAACTTAGTGAGGGCTGGAAAAACAGCTATATTTATGTGGATAAAAGCACATGCACATATCAAGGGTAATGAAGAAGCAGATAAACTGGCAAAAAATGCAACAATAATAGGAGAGAGTTGCAATATACTCTTAACGAGAGATCTTCTTCCTACCTGTAAACGACACATGAGGAAAGAATGGTCAGACCAATGGAGCAAACAACAAGCCATAGTAAAAAGTAAATTTCACCAAATATTTCCCACCTTGCCTTCTAAATCGATCTCAGAAATAGTCCCTACTAACAGAGTAATATACATAACACTTGCTAGAATCATCGTAGGGCATGGTGCTACCAAAAAGCAACTATTTAAAATGGGATTGGCAGACAATACGCTGTGTAGTTGTGATGGAACAAGTGTGTGTGATATTAATCATATCTTTTTTAATTGTAAGAAACACATCCATGCATGTAACAATCTAGTTAAAAAATGTCTTGATCAAGGAGTTCCACTACCATTAGATATATCATATTTGTTGCATGTAGCGTTCTATGTTGAAAAAGAGATGATGCATATACTTTTGAACTTCATTAAATGTAATAAATTACATGAGGTAATTTAGCTTAACGTAAAAAGATATAAAATTTTGTTCTGTTTTTTACAGTTATTTTGTTGAAAAAATTGACATTATAGTTAATAGTCATATAATTATAGATTTCTTTTGTCTGTCCCTGTGTCTAACCCATCTTTACCGTGGTCCAGTCTAGTTTGTCTCAAATAAAGTCGCCTTGGTGGACCCCTAGGTGTGAAGTTTGTGATCCCTTGTCTTTTTTCCTTAATTTTAATCCTAGTTTATAAGACTTAAACACATACACCTTACCCACAAAAACAAAATGTAAAGTAGGATGGGCATAGTCTCTCTTCGTTCATTATTATTGGTTTACATGAAGTAAAGGAGATTTGAGGGTTTGTTTGCTGAGCTTGGTAGACGATAGCATAGAGAATCCTTTTTGTTTTTTGTTTTTTTAATGTAAGACATCATATTATAGTAGGAAGCGGTAGCACTAGTTGTTGACCTGGAGTGGCCGTGGCTAAAAGAGCTTTGCTCAAGGCCAAAACAAGTTTAAAAAAATATATCCGGTATGCAGACGACACCATACTCATTGCCGAAACAATAGAAGATTTGCAGAGATTAGGAGATCAAGTAGTGACGAGTAGCGAGGAGAGCGGACTTACCTTAAATATCAAAAAGACCAAATTTATGACCATTACAAAATCAGTTCAGCAACAGGAAAACCTATGGATCAATGGAGAACTAGTAGATAAAGTCAGTAAGTACAGGTACCTGGGAACAACTGTCAATGAAAATAATGAGTACGCTGAAGAAATTAAATCAAGAATTGGACAAGCCAGAACCATGTTTAACAGAATAAGAAGCGTGTTATGCAGTAGAGATCTTAACTTACAACTTAGAGTCAGAATATTGAGATGCTACGTTTTCTCCGTGTTTCTATATGGGATGGAATCATGGACGCTAAAGAAAGATATAAGTGATCGACTGGAGGCATTTGAGATGTGGTCATATAGAAGGATCTTGAGGATAAGTTGGGTAGACATGGTAACAAATGAGCAGGTACTGGGAAGAATGAGAAAAGAAAAAGAAATATTGAACACAATTAAAATAAGGAAGCTGCAATATCTGGGCCACGTGATGAGGCGAGAGAAATATGTATTGTTGCAGAATATTATGCAGGGAAAGATACAGGGAAAGAGAAGCAGAGGAAGAAGACGC
Source organism: Tillus elongatus (assembly GCA_964006375.1). NCBI lineage: Eukaryota > Metazoa > Arthropoda > Insecta > Coleoptera > Cleridae > Tillus > Tillus elongatus. Next base: position 140,999,256 of record OZ023265.1, on the reverse strand, counting down.
ATTTCCTGGCTAAATAATCTGAGAAAATGGTACAACTGTAGTTCCGTTGAGTTGTTCAGAGCTGCAGCATCGAAAGTGAGAATAGCCATGATGATCGCCAACCTTCTAAGAGGAGACGGCACTTGAAGAAGAAGAAGTTAGTAACGGAATATCAGGGTTCCATGCCACATGCATTACGTCATTTAATCCGCATGTTATTCCGGATGAAGCGTTTTTAACAATTGTCTCAGCTTGGATATAAAATATCCAACCAGACTCTTCGAATTCAGAAATAAAAAACTTTCAACTACATCCGTAACATCAACTAGATCCGTAACATCAGTTACTGATAACCAAAAAGACCACCTCAGACTCTTTACACCAGCCCTCCAGAAACACTGATGCTAAACAAACTTACGTTGTAATCGAACCAGGACTTTCACAGATAATTCACCATAAGTAGCTGGCTACAACAAGACTATGTTTTAAAGAACTCTGAAAACGATATCACACTTGCCAAACTGTAAGATAAAGATTATTCGATGCCCAAACTAACAGCTTGTAAAAGGGCAAACAATTTTGCCTCAATTTTTGACACTGAAAACAATATTAAAATTTCCGGACGCAGCAAGTACGTTATGGTAGTGAATTTTTATTAAATGCTTCAAATTTGATTAACTCAATTCTATATAAATCTAGAAAGTTGAATTTTTATACGTAGTAAGGTCTTTTACAAAGCAATATATTCGCCGAACTTTATCAGAATCAGTTAATGGCTAACGGCTTTTTGAGCTATCGTGCGGATACATATATATATATATATATATATATATATATATATATATATATATATATATATATATATATATATATATATATATATATATATATATATATATATATATATATATATATATATATATATATATATATATATATATATATATATATATATATATATATATATATGTATGTATGTATACAGTGTGTCCCAAACTAGATCGGAATATATTGCTATCTCCGTTATTATTAGAGATAGGGAGACGATTAAGTTAGGAATGTTTTGTATAATCTCATGCTCGTTCCAAATATGACTTGTATTTTGCCCTGCCTCTTTTCGTTTTCGAGTTATTTTGAGAAAAAAAAATTTGTCGATTTCTTTTTTCTTCAATATCTAAGTAGGCGTTGATCTGAGATGTCTAAGACTTGCACATTTTTAGGACACGTTTTGCAGAGTAATCTTTTTGTGCTATTCTCTGGATTGTCATTTGTTTTTGAGCTACAGGTATTAACTTTTTTATTACGGCAGCCATATTGGATTTTTTGATCATGCAATATCCTATGGAAAGAGCTTTCCAATGATGTACACCATGCTTGATAAATCTTGTAATTGCACTGACATAGTAGGCTATGAAATCCAATACCAGAAAGGAAATGACAAAAAAAAGTGTTCGAAAAGCAGTAGGCCATGGAGTTTAACAATAGACTTCTACTTTTAACATAATTTTCCATAATGATTCACGATAATAAAACAGGAACTTTGAGCACACCGATTATTACAAATGATATTATACATTACAACATTATCCTAAAAAATTGTTATAATTTAATTACATAGGTAAACCTAGTAAATAATTAACTTTACTAACAGAAGTCAATAAAAAAACAGAATAATGGTTTACGAAAACGTCTTTTAAAATTGTTTGATTTTGACACGTAAGTCAACTGAAAAACAACAGAAGAAAGGTTGCTATGGATATAACACTATAGCGACAATTAAGAATACTGTGATTCTTAATTATCTGAACAATTTGAGGTGTATTTAACACATTGCTTAAAATTTTGTACTAAATAGTTGATTTCCTGTTTATTTTAAATATTATTCAACAATATCTTCAGCAATGAAGAATATTTTGACATGTTCGAATGTCATATTCGTTCTAACCGAAATACTGAGGCAGCTGCAAATTCATATCAAAACAACTACCCAGAAAGACGACAACCAAACACCAAAATATTTCTCAGGATAGTAACCAATCTATTGAACGACGGTAGCTTGCACGCAAGGAAAGTACCAATGCCTAGAAATGAAGAAAGAAATAATGCCGTCTTACATGTTGCAAACGAAAACCCTCCGCAACCTGTTCGGTTTTATAGTGAAAAAATTGACGTTCAAAAAAGTACGGTGCACCGAGTATTAAAACAAAGTCATTACCATCCATATAAACCTACAATCGTACAAGGTTTAATGTTGACGATTACCCTAAGCGACTTCAATTCTGCAGATGGTATCAAGGACAATGCCAGCAAGATGAAAATTTCCATTTGAAAATAATATGATCTGATAAATCCAGATTTACAAAGTGTGGTGTATATAATCACCATAATAGGCATTATTGGGAAATGAAAATCCCCATCTAAAGAAAGAAAGACGATTGCAAGACAGATTTGGAATTAATGTTTGGTGCGGCTTATTAGGTAAAAAACTGTTATTTTTATTTGTAGATTAGACAGTTAATTTAAAAAAATCAGGTAACTTCATTGCTGGTCGGTTCTTTTTTGAAAATAAATTAACTGGAGAAAGGTATCTTAATCTATTTAGAAATGACATCTTACCAACAATTAGAAGAGTTAATGATAATTTAGACAATATTTGGTACCAACAAGACGGTTGTCCAGCTCACAATGCTAGGATCGTCAAAGAATTTTTGTGCCAAAATTTTAGTAATCGTGTCATTTGTAACAATGGGGCGGTTCATTGGTGTGCTCGAAGTCCTGATATATCGCCCATAGATTTTTATTTTTGGGGTACTCTGAAGAATGATGTGTATAAATTCGATCCACCACAAAATATCAATGAATTACGAAACAGAATCACGGAATCTGTAAATCATATTACCTCACGAGAGTTTGCAGGCAAGTTTCAAAAAGGTGTAAAAAGTGCATTGAACAAAACGGTGGCCATATTGAACAATTTTTTATTTAGTGTATTTTTAAGCCTCTATTTAATTATTTGTTGAGTTTCGTTTCTAATTGTACTGTTTTGTGGAGTTTAAGTTTCTAATTGTTATTGCGAGGTTTCGTTATTAAACTGTTTCAGATAATATTACCTAGCATTATTATCTAACTAAGTATTGTAAATTAAATCACAATATCTTTTTATCCCGAATCATTACGGAAAATTATGTTAAAAGTAGAAGTATATTGTTAGACTCCATGGCCTACTGCTTTTTGAACACTTTTTTTGTCATTTGTTTTCTGGTATTGTATTTCATAGCCTACTATCCTTAAAACGGTTTTTCTCAAAATTGTCCGTGGAATTACAAGATTTCTCAAGCATTTTGTACATTATTGAAAAGCTCTTTTCACAGGTTATCACATGATAAAAAGATCCAATATGGCTGCCATAATAAAAACAAAAGTTGATACCTGTAGCTCAAAGACAAATGACACTCCAAAATTGAGAACAGCACAAAAAGATTACTCTGAAAAAAGTGTTCTGAAAATGTGCATGTCTTAGACATGTCAGCTCAAAGCCTACTTAGATATTGAATAAAAGAGTTTTTTTTTTAAATAAATCAAAAACGACTGACCCCGGATATGGGTTTTAAGGGTCCTAGTTCTCACTCATTTAAAAAAAATTGCAAAGTCTCAGCATCGATACCTCCCTATTAGTGAATTTAAAAAAAATAAGAGTTCACTACAATGTTGAAAGAAAGAAGAAGCTAAACAAACCAAGTTAAAATCGCTAAAAAGCCAATTTAAAAGGCTTAACATATAAGATGAAGAAAGCGAACCAGAGGTTGACGATGGGGAAGAAGTAACGGATAATATTAATAGCTACTGTGTAGGATGTGGTGAAGAGTACAAAGTCACTAAGAGGCTGTTGACTGGATTCAGTGTATAAGGTGTAAGCGCTGGTTGCATGAGGATTGCACGAAATATGAAAGCAAGTGTGACATTTGTGGAAAATTTGTGCTCAAGCACATACAAAAATGATGTACTTACGTCAAGATCCATTTTTTTGGGGTTTCCATCTCACTCACGGATTCACCAACTAAGTCATACTGTCTGAGTAATATGGTAAAAAGTAAATATTTTTTGCTATGTAATATTAACTTTACTTTCAAACGAAATATGGTCAAGTTTATATGAACAGCATTTAAGTTTAGCTATAAGCAATGGAATTACATGTTCAGTTTTATTAAAATATATAACCACACAAACGTACGTCTTTTTAAAATGTACTTCATCATCTCTCCCCAAATTACCATACAATAAAATAAGCTAAATCTAACTTATAAGCACATTTGGAGAACCCAAATTACCACAACATATTTTAAAAGACCTAATCATCGTTTCCCTAACAAAGTTAGCTTCATCAGAGTATGAAAATATTCTGCATGTTTTTATCCTCTGATGAAGCTAACTTTGTTAGCGAAACCATCGTTAGTTCCTCTAAAATGTGTTATGGTGATTTGGGATCTCCAAGTGTGCTTACCAGTGCTCATCACAGGTTACAATCTTCACTTAGCAAATCTAACTTGCTAAGTAAGTTGTGTTTATGTACGTTCCTAGGACACAAATAAATTCACAAACACCATATAACATTAGATGCATATATAACTTTCATCTTGTATGATATATTTGTTCATAGCTATTCATTTACGAATTAATTCTGACAAAATGCTAAATAGCAATGTGTATGCTTGTTTTACATTATGAATAAAAATGCATGCCTACGAGACAGTGGACTATGGGACGGTGGAGAAGAGGTTTTATGTCTTAGGTGTGAATCTTGATGGTTTCATATTTAGAAATGGCGCAACATTTCAATGAAGATCAACTATATATAAAGCACAAATTGGTGAAGATCAACCATAACAATTCTGATCTTCAGTGAAAGAACACGTACCAAAACAATGTTTAAATTGGTGAGTGGTTTATTACAACATAATAAACGAGACGCGATATCTGTTTACAAAGTGTTTTTAATTTTTTTAAAGTATTGTTAGTGACAGTTAAGTGACGTTTTTCGTGCGAAAACATCGACTTTTAGCCACAACGATGGTTAAATGCATCGATAAAATAATCTATTACAATCTGTACTTGGTTATTTTTCATTTCAGATTAGTGTAAAATGTTGTTTTTAAGTTTCCATATATTTCCAGCGTTTTATTAGAAAACAATACTAATCTACTTAAATAATTTATATAAACTACTCTATTCACAATAAGTGAATATGGACGTGAGTTTCGTACCCGCCTAAATATAAACAATATATAAACATGATCGTATTACATTTTTTTTTCGTTTTAAAATTTTGGAGTCGTTTTAAGACATACCAATTTTGAGTATGCTTTTTAAAAAAAGCTAACTAAAACTCTAGAAATTGAGTATTAGTAAAAAAAATTATATATATATATATATATATATATATATATATATATATATATATATATATATATATATATATATATATATATATATAATATAATATAATTAGGTAAATTAGCAAACATTTTCACTTCAAACCTACCATTTTCCTTAAGCCATCAGAAATTCAAACTGCAATATTTGAGAAGCAGGTGTAAGAGCTTAAGACATGGAAACTTTTCGTTAAAAAATTATCTCTTGTACTCTTCCTCTAAATGAGCGCGAATTGAGGTACCTAGAACGTGTAGTATTAGTGAAATTTTCCAGTAAAAAGTTCGCCAGATAACAATTGATCTTGGCCTCCGCCTCATAAATCTTTACCCTTTCGAACCACAAATATAGCTGGGTATTATCGGCATACATATGAAACTGACAATGTTCAAGCTTTTTAAACGCTTTGCTCGTATAGATATTAAATGACAGGGGTCTAGGAATTGACCCCTCTGGAACACCGACACTGATTAAACGTGTCTCCGAGTAATTTCCGTCTATTTTCACAGACTGGGTTTGGCCCTCCAAGTAGTTATAAATCAGGTCCAGTGCAGTCGTTTTCAGACCAATTAAACATTTTCACTTCAAACCTACCATTTTCTTAAGCCAACAGAAATTCAAAGTGCAATATTTGAGAAGCAGGTGTAAGAGCTTTAAGACATGGAAACTTTTCGTAAAAAAATTATCTCTTGTACTCTTCCTCTAAATGAGCGCGAATTGAGGTACCTAGAACGCGTAAAATTAGTGAAATTTTCCAGTAAATCATCTAACTATCCAAATATTGACCGTGTTCAACGTTGCTTAATTTCAGTGATCGCACCGATGTGTGGGCGTTGTCGTGCTTAATATATATATATATATATATATATATATATATATATATATATATATATATATATATATATATATATATATATATATATATATATATATATATATATATATATATATATATATATATATATATATATATATATATATATATATATATATATATATATTTATATAAGAATAAGATCACAGTAGCCAAACTCCGCACGCAGAAGTCCTAGACTTGTATGGGGTAGCTTATACGTACATATAGACACAGGACACCACCCATAACGGCCCTTCCAGATTAAAATAAAAAAGACCGACTGTCTAAACACGGGACTCCAACCCGCGACCTTTTAGACCAATTCTAGAGGTTACTAACCACGCGAACTGAGCTATTCGGCATATGTATATGTATATATATATATATATATATATATATATATATATATATATATATATATATATATATATATATATATATATATATATATATATAACAAGGTAAACTAATATTAATATTACGATTTTTTAAGCCAGGCAAAGATAGATAGATAGATAGATAGATTGTTAAACGATTTTACTAAATTTGCTACGTGTTTCTCTTTGGTCGGTAGCTTAGATCGGTTTATTGGACTGCCTAGTGAAAGACATTTTCACCGCAAAATAATAACAAGAAGTTTTCATGGCAAAATAATAACTTTTCAATAAAAAAAATATATGCCTCTCAAAATAAGACTGGAGCAAGGTAAAAATTTTAATGCATTGTTTGTAAAACAGGTGTAAGAGCTTAATTAGCCATGTTTCTGTGGGCTTGTCGTAAAACAGTCCTTAAATCATTTTTACAAGTGGCCGAGAACTGCAGTTGAATCCACATTATGGACTATTATATACCTATATACATTAAAAAAAAATATCGGCTAGTCCTCAGTTGTAAGATTAAAGTTCTATATTATATGGCTAAGATTTCAAACTTCTTCATCGAGGACACAACATGAAAAAAATAACATTTACATAACAAAATATGAATGGTTTAAATACTTAAGTATAAAGTGAGTTTTAACACTTAATAACCTGCATTTGCTCATAAATTCTAGTGGTCCTAGTTCGCGCTCATTTGAAGCAATTTTTTCAAAATTCATAAGGCGGGATCTCCCCATTACCGATTTTTTTCTACGAAAACTCACTAAAAACATTGAGAAATACGACAATTCATAAAATTTTAATCTGAAATTTTACTGAAGTTGATATAAATAAACGCCAATGCGAAATATAAAAGCTGACTGGATTTAGATTGAACTTTTTGTTTTTATCAAAGGAATATAAATAAGGCAGGGATTTTAAAAGGTATTAATTTTCTATATGATCTTTAAATGTAGTTGAAAGTAATTTGAAAGCAATTTTACAATATCATTTACCTATTCTTTTATTAGTTGAGGTTACAAAATGCAAAATAGAAACATTACCGACATTTATATTGTGGCCCGTATCAAAACCATGTTCAGCCAAAATACAAGTTTATTTTTTGCCGATATATATGCCGTGTTGATCTTAAAAGTTCAATTTTAACCCAGTTAACGCGCATATTTCACATTACCTCTTTTTATATCAACTCTAATCAAATTTAACGCCAACATTCTTAACCTTTTCCTTCATTACAAAATGAAACTGTTCTTTCGATGAAATTAATTAGGTACAGAGACAAAGAAAAACCATTAGGTTGCGACCAAGCAAGCAGAAGATCCCTCTGCCCCCCGGACTAATTCGCTTACCTAGGTATCTTACTTTTAATATTTTACCGATTCTTTAACCTAGCCTAAACACTAAACTAGACTCATATCTTAACCAAAAAGTCATAATATCTCCCAAATTATTGCCAAATACAAAAAAGAAAAATAAACAAATACCATTTACTGAGTACTATACAGGTAGTCAAATGCTTCTTAAACTGTTCAATTTTTAGCCTCTTAAGTTTATTTGGTATCGCATTATAGAGCTTAGGAACATTCTAAATAAAATATCTTTCAAAAAGAGAGGTTTTGTGGTTAGGAAGATTTATGTTGTGAATGTCGGTGCTAAAGCAGATTTTATTGTACAAATAGGCAGGTTTTTATCAAAAACAATCTGATGGTAGAAACACAGCGTGCTTAACTTCAGTTTTGTTACTGATATTAAGCCACTTTAATTCACTTAATTTATGCGATATATGTCGCCCACGTCGCATTCCAAAAATATATCCGAGACAGGAGTTTTGTATTTTCTGTACTCTGTTCTTAGTGACCACATCAAGGCAGGAATAGTTCACTGGCGCAACATACAAAAAGTGCGACAAAACCAACACACATAACATCGTTTTCGTTTCCACAGATAAATAATTTCTGTGGGGTAAAGTAGTTTTGAGGCAGCATGTCATCTTCCTAAGTATTTTGAAGACTGACTAGTAAACCTAAAATGACTTTCAAAAATAACTCCCAAATTACTAGCCCTCTCAACGATGGGTATTACGACGTTATTTATCTCCACAGCAAAATTCTTAAATAGTAGCACTTTAGATTTGGATGGATTCAGAAATAAAGAATGTTCCCTCGAAAACTGCGTCAAGTTCGCCAGATCACAATTGATCTTGGCATCGGCCTCACGAACCTTCGCCCTTTTGAACGACAAATATAGCTGGGTGTTATCGGCATACACATGAAAGTGACAATGTTCAAGCTTTCGAAACGCGTTGCTCGTATAGGTATTAAATAACAGGGGACCAAGAATTCACCCCTCTGGAACACCGAAGCTGATTAAACGTGTCTCCGAGTAATTGCCGTATATTTTCACAGACTGGGTTCGATCCTCCAAGTAATTATAAATCAGGTGCAGTGCACTCGTTTTCAGACCAATGAAATGTAAAATAAAAATAAGTAAGTTATGGTTAATAGTATCGAAAGCCTTAGTAAAATCCAGCAGCACTAGAGCCGTTACTTTGTTACTGTCTGAAGACTCCAAGTTATCATCTGAAACCTTTACCAAGGCCGACGTACAACTGCGCGATTGTCTGAAGCCAGACTGATGCGACGGGAAAACGGGATACCGAGCTAAGTGCCTATTTAGTTGCTGATAGATTTACATGTTAGAAAATTTTGCAAAGAATAGGTAATACACTAATGGGACGGGAGTTTCTGGGTTTGGAATTTTAGGAATATATATATATATATATATATATATATATATATATATATATATATATATATATATATATATATATATACTTATTCACTAGTTTCTTCTCCTTCTGAAATATTCATACGCTGTGAAGGATCATAAAAAAGTTTATATTTAAAACTACCCATTATTTTTCCATAAAACTAGTTCTAATCGTCAATTTAAGAGACGAAATGGAGGCCATGGAGAAACTGAAGATAATGTCGTACACTTCGGTCAGGTTGTAACTCAATAAATGTTCTTGGTTTTGACTTAGCTATGAATTAACTAATTAAAAGTTCCTTTTCATCCTCTCAAAAGTTCGTTTATTATTTATTTCTTTCTGCACCAAATGACTAGCTAAAAAACATTATTGACGGCAGAATGTTCGAAGAATTCTTAGATTGGTGAAATAATAAATTGAAAATACAAATTGTAGTTTTATAGTTATTTGTGACTGTAATCAGATTGTATGATAGTGTTAACAAGTTTAGAATCTTGGTTTATAAAGCGGTTATTTTGTTATTTTCCGGATTCGCAGTACTTTTTTAATATTCGCTACCATAATGGACTTGCTGCGTCTAGTCTTATTTGTTTGTGTGATGACTTTTTTAGCGAGACGTTAAGGTGAAAATGTTCCATATAGCTATTTTAAATACCTCTAAGTTCACTAGTTGCTTCTTATCCTGAAATATTCATTCTATGTAAAGGATTATAAAATATATATATATATATATATATATATATATATATATATATATATATATATATATATATATATATATATATATATATATATATATATATATATATATATATATATATATATATATATATATATATATATATATATATTTGTGTGTGTGTGTATGTGTTTATTTCTTTAACGTCGGCCTATTTCCGCGACTATGGCCAATTACCGACGCCAGGGAGCAGTTTCACCTCACTATCCTGGAAATTTTTCCGAACCCCTGCCTGTCTGTTAGGAGGGTAGAGGTATTAAACGTGCCCAACATCGCCCGGACACGGAACCGACTGCTTCACGCCCCCTCCGAAGGGCGGAACGTGCAGACATTCAACTTTTTCAAATACAATGCCACAACCTCGGTTGATGTTAATTGTACAGTATGTACTGATAAAGTGACAGGAGTATCCTGGGATCGAACCCAGTACCCTTCGGTTCAGAGGCACACGTTATTGCCACTGAACCACCGAGGTTCTAATTTATATTTAAAACTACCTATTATTTTTCAATAAAAGTAGTTTTACTCGTCTATTTAAGAGACGAAATGCACAATATTGAGAAACTGAAGATAATGTCGTATATTTCGGTAAAGTTGTAAAACAACCAATGACTTAGCCATTAATGAACTAATTAAAATTTCATTTTCATCCTATCGAAAGCTGGGTTAATTATTTATTTCTTGCTGCCCAAATGACTAGCTAGAAAATGTATTGACAGCAGAATTTTCGAAGAAATCTTAGATGGCTGAAATAATAAATTGAAGATACAAATTGTTTTAATGACTGTAATTAGGTTGCATAATAGTGTTAATAAATTTAGAAGCTTGGTTTATAAAGCGGTTACTGAACTTTTATATACATATCTGAGGACAGGTGGCTTTCAAGTGATATTTACTTTTGTCTTTACATTTAAAATGCATAATGTCGCAAATTTCGCATCTACTGGTAGGTATGCCGCTTATTTTAGAACAATCGCGAACTTTCCAAATATAACCGTTAACATTTGAGTCATAATAATTTTTACAATTAAGTAGGTATTCCTTCCAAAGTAATTTGGATAAACAAACAGCTGAGCTATAAGTTTTAAAATACAGGGTTTTTCGTAACATGTGAGACACAGGTAGTGGGGTGATTGGGGTGATCAAAATAATCAAAAAGATCCGAGAAATATATATCCGAAGCCATATCATAGGTGTGTCCCAATTTCAAGTCTTTCAAGGAACCAGTGGCGGAATTAAATGGGTTCCTTAAAATTCAGTTATATAAAAAAATCTTGATATGGCCCTGTATAAATCTTTTGTTGCAAGTTTGAAATGGAGCATCTAATTTTTTGCAAAAAGTCTCTGTTGACTTCCTTCCACATTTGACTTGATTTGTCGGTAAAATGGGTTAGATGCTTTTGCTCCTTTAATAAATTAGATACATTTCACTTTTTTGGGTAAGTAGGCTTTTGTCAACATTTTAAATAATTGTTTCCAATTTCGCAGGACATTTTATTAAACTGCCATTAGCTTGTTTTATTTGCAAACACTGACATCATTAACATTGCCCTTATTTTTATACTAAAAATTTTTGTTCTGTTAGTGTCCTGTTGTTAAAAAAATATGTGACAAATTTTCTGAAAATTGATATTTATACAAATGAGGAACTGGCAGTAATGCTTTCGATGTATGTATTCGATCAATGCACTGAGGGAGGCTAGATGCCTATACGCATATCGTTGTCCTAATCAATGTCTACTTGATAAAAATACCTTCCAAAGAATAGATTAAGGTTTAAGAAATAAAGGTTATTTAAAAAGATATTACTGTTGTATTTGTAATGAAATTGATATTAAAAAGCAATAATCATTTAATTCGTAATATCGTGTTGTTTCAACACTCTGTATGCTAAAAACAACAGGATTTTGGACTTATGTTTATAGGACCTTTTGTGATTATAATGAGATCTCCAAACACCCTGTTACGTGTGTTCCACATATTTTGAAAATTTTCTATAGGGTCGTATTAAAAATTTTTTGCAACTTGTTTCTAACTCTTTTTTACCGACAAACCAACACACATATAGAAGTACGTCAGAAAAGACTTTCTGCAGTAAATTAAATGCTCTATTCAAAGTTTGCCTATGTCAATTTTATCACAAAGTGTGAAAAATAATCGTTTTTTTTTTAACTTTCAACACTTTGGATCTCGGAAACAACAGGGTTTCCGACATATAATTATAGGACCTTTCTTGTTTATTTTGAGATCCTCAGACACCCCACGACGTGTGTCCCTCATGTTATGAAACACCCTCGGTATATATATATATATATATATATATATATATATATATATATATATATATATATATATATATATATATATATATATATATATATATACATATATACACTCGTGGACCGTTTTTTGGTGCAGAGTTTTGCTATACTTTATTGGGTTTGAGTAAACGATGTTTTGCCTCCCCATGCTCGGTTTCCTCAGGTCTTTTAATTTGTTATATCGTGTTGTTTCAACACTGTATGCTTAAAACAACAGGGTTTTGGACTTATGTTTATAGGACCTTTTGTGATTATTATCAGATCTCCAAAGACCTTGTTACGTATGTTTCACATATTTTGAAAATTTTCTATAGGGTCGTATTAAAATTTTTTTGCAACTTGTTTCTAACTCTTTTTTACCGACAAACCAACACACATATAGAAGTACGTCAGAAAAGACTTTCTGCAGTAAATTAAATGCTCTATTCAAAGTTTGCCTATGTCAATTTTATCACAAAGTGTGAAAAATAATCGTTTTTTTTTAACTTTCAACACTTTGGATCTCGGAAAAAACAGGGTTTCGGACATATAATTATAGGACCTTTCTTGTTTATTTTGAGATCCTCAGTCACCCCACGACGTGTGTCCTTCATGTTATGAAACACCCTCGGTATATATATATATATATATATATATATATATATATATATATATATATATATATATATATATATATATATATATATATATATATATATATATATATATATATATATATATATATATATATATAATCGTGGCCGTTTTTTCGTGCAGAGTTGTGCTATACTTTATTGGGTTTGAGGAAACGACGTTTCGCCGCCCCATGCTCGGTTTCCTCAGGTCTTTTCTTCTACCAATAACACAGTGTAAAATCAGTAGATTCTACATTTATGTTGAGCGCATCACCCAACTATATTCGTTAGAAAATATATTATGATTATCTATAACTTGTTGGACATTTAATTGGTTGTTTTATACACTCGTGGACCGTTTTTTGGTGGAGAGTTTTGCTATACTTTATTGGGTTTGAGTAAACGAGGTTTTGCCTCCCCATGCTCGGTTTGCTCAGGTCTTTTAATTTGTTATATCGTGTTGTTTCAACACTGTATGCTTAAAACAACAGGGTTTTGGACTTATATTTATCGGAACTTTTGTGATTATAATGAGATCTCCAAACACCCTGTTACGTATGTTCCACATATTTTGAAAATTTTCCATAGGGTCGTATTAACATTTTTTTGCAACTTGTTTCTAACCCTTTTTTACCGACAAACCAAGTTACATATATAAGTAAGTTAGGAAAGATTTTCTGCAGTAAAATAAATGCTTTATTCAAAGTTTGCAACAAAGATTTCTGCGGGGCTGTGCTAACATTTTTTTATCTAACTGAATTATAAAAAACCCATATAACTCCGCCACTGGTTACCCGAAGGGCTTGAATTTTGTACCGTATATGGAAATCAATGAGTGGATGTTGTGCACAAAATTTAATTTGCCTATGTCAATTTTATCACAAAATGTAAAAAAAAATCCTTTTTTTTTCAACCCTTCAACACTTTGTATCTCGGAAACAACAGGGTTTCCGACATATATTTATAAAATCTTTCTTGTTACTTTGAGATCCTCAGTCACCCCACGACGTGTGTTCCTCATGTTATGAAACATCCTGTATATATATATATATATATATATATATATATATATATATATATATATATATATATATATATATATATATATATATATATATATAATCGTGGCCGTTTTTTCGTGCAGAGTTGTGCTATACTTTATTGGGTTTGAGGAAACGACGTTTCGCCGCCCCATGCTCGGTTTCCTCAGGTCTTTTCTTCTACCAATAACACAGTGTAAAATCAGTAGATTCTACATTTATGTTGAGCGCATCACCCAACTATATTCGTTAGAAAATATATTATGATTATCTATAACTTGTTGGACATTTAATTGGTTGTTTTCATTAGAGAATATATTTTGTGTTATCTGCTGTCTTGTGAAAACCGTCATTTTCAGTCTCCAAATATCGCGCCGCTTACGCTTCATTTTCCAATAATGAAATTTTTTTCGCAACCGCCCAATATAAAAATCATATTAATAATTTCTTGAGTGTTCAAAACCATTTTTTCCAAATATTAATCATTCGTATAAACCAGTTGTCAACAAATAATAACGACCGACATAAAGATTGACAAGTTCACGTTAAGGACTTCTAAAATTAAATCTTTAGTAATCGACCTAATACATTTTAATCGTATAAGAATACAGAATATTTGTTTTTACGTCTAATTTACAACAACAAAAAAAAACATTGGTCAGAGTGGTATCATGTATGGTATTTTTTGAAAGCTAGTAATGTTGCCTTTAACATCGAAATACTGTATACGGGGTGTTCCTTTTGAAAAAAACTTAGTCACACGTGAATTGGTAAAGCTGGACTATCCTGTATAACGGCGACTCATTTCAAACAAAATACAAGCTATTATTGCGTTCAAGAATATTTGGGTTCTTGGTTTAGCAAACCACCATGTAGAAAATATCTGATGGCATAATCAATCCAACATCACAAGAAATGGCTTATTAATTTTCCCAAGTAATACCTTCTGGTTCTGCGCTTGATGGGTAGGAAAAGGGCCAACCAACTAAGGCAGTTCGTTAGCAGGCCGAATAGTCGAGTCAGCCAGGGAAGTAGCATTTGGGATTCGGTATATAAGCGAACGGGTTCGAGTATCGTATTCACACAGTCGGTTTTCTTCACTTGTATATGTATCAGCCATCTTCTAACGAGTTATGGTTGGTGATCTTTGTCCATATCTGTGTGCAAGTTCCCCTCGCTCAAGTCTATTACTTCTGGGTGAGAAGTTTGTCTATTGTGGTGTTATTATTGTTATTCAAAGTTAAGAATGAGTGAAATATTATTCAAATATCGTAATCTTAACCCTACTTTAAAAAACCTGGACACTAAAATGCATTAGTACCCAAACAATTCGACCAATAATTCTTGAAGTATGTGTTCCGAACACACTTCAATTTTATATCGTTTCTTTTTGCTGTCCTATAAGAGCGTATAATTTTATCTTGTCTAGGAAAAAGTTACCTACAAGGCTAAAATGACGCCCTCGTGGCGCAGGTTGCTAGGTGCCAGCCTGCTATGCGAGATGTCCCGGGTTCGATTCCTGGGCGAGCCAAGTTGACTTTGACTGGAAAATTTGTAAAAATATTAAATGATGGGAAATGAATGTGCTAATGGCCTGAGATGCCGCAGCCAATAATATTAAATAAAAAAAAGAATAAAACATTTAGATAGCTATTAAAATACTCTCTCCATATATGTGTTATATATATATATATATATATATATATATATATATATATATATATATATATATATATATATATATATATATATATATATATATATATATATATGTATGATGTATGTATGTATGTATGGTATGCAGACGGGTCTAAGCAAATAGGAGGAGCGGGAGTGGGAATAAGAGGACCCAATTCTAGACTTTCTATGGCCGTAGGAAACACTTCCGTCATCTTCCAAGAACAAATGCTTGTTATAAATATGTGTGTACGGGAGTTCATACAAGGAAAACTGAGAAATAGCGATATCTATATTCTTTCAAGCAGTCAGGCAGTACTAAAGACTCTGAAACTTTTAAAAGCGAGTTTAAACAGACTAGGAACTGCAAAAAATCCTTAAAGCAACTGTTTACGGACAATAAAGTAACTATGTTGTGGGTGCCAGGGGATCAAGGCATTGAACGAAATGAGGCAGCAGATAGCCTTGAAAAAAGGGAACAACAACACCATTCTATGGTCCAGAGCCCTACTGTGGACTTAGAAAAAGCCATGTAAGAACTTAACTTGATATATGGGAGAAGACGCAAAGGCTGCCATTCTGGAGGAAAACGCCAGGCTTAAAGCCTAAACGATTCATCAACATATCAAGAGAGAAATCTGATCTGTTTCTGGAACTGAATAGGAACGAATTGAGAATAGTCAGGGGACTTTTCACGGGACACCCCCTAGTAAGATGTCATTAAGATGGGTAAGGCGGACAGGGAAAACTGCAGATACTGCACTTCAATCAGGAGAAACAACAGAACACTTGCTATGCAACTGCATGCTTAGTTCTACAAAAGGTTCAAATACATTTAGGGATAGCTCTAACACCCAAGGAAATATGTAAAATAGCCCTCAAAAAGATAATAGGCTGGATAAACCTTTTCGGCAATTATTAGAAAATAGATTCGTATACAAAAGACCTGTTAGGGTCGCAGTGCTGAGAGAGCAAAGGCCTAGGCGACTCACCAAAGATCTACAATCAACAGTCTAAATATTGTTATCAGTAAGTGAATAGGTCTCAGAAAATTTTCAGCAAATTGTGTCTTCCTCTTCTTAATGTTTCTCGGTTTTCAGTAACCATCTCTCTTCTTTCAATTATTCTAGCACACACTTATTCGTCTTCTTGTCATGGTCGTACCTTGTATTTGTTAGTTTTCTTTATGTTCACGTGTGAAAACATCTATTAGTCAATTTTTATTTTAAAAAAACCACTAATAGAGAGGTATCGATGGTGAGATTTTTTTCAAATGAGCGCCAATTTGGGCCCCTAAAACCCATATCCGGGCTCAGTTTCGATTTTTATATGTTTATATATATATATATATATATATATATATATATATATATATATATATATATATATATATATATATATATATATTTATATGTATGTATCCAACCGATAACTCAAAAAATAAATAACCGATTTTGATGACACTCGGCAAGTGCCTTTATTTTATTAATAGCTTGGACGAGTTCGTTAGCCAGGAAAACCTGACAAGGTTTTCCGGGAAAAAAAATGAGTTTTCTTTTGAACAAATTTTTTCTCCGAAAATTACAAAGATATTTCGATCAAGTTTGGTGTAAATATTGCGTTTGGAACGACATAACTATGTGCAAAAATTCAGCTTTCTAGGTTTACAGAAAATTGAGATATTCAAATTTGAAACATTTATTTTTAATATCACCGCGTTTCATTGTCAATGGCAAACCTGGCTTATATGAGATCTAGTATGTCGTTGCCAGGCAACAGAACATTTGATATTATTGCGCAGGTCTGTTACACGCTTTAACTGACGTTTATCGTAAAGTATTAGACTGTTTATATGTTTATTTGTTTTAGTCGACAAATTATTTGTGTTATTTGGGTAATTTTTATATACAAGTGCAAATTATTCCTTTATTTATGTTAGTGGGTGGACTAAACGGTGTTTGTTATGTTTTATCAACACATATAAAGGATCGACGTTTTGCAAAAAGGGCTGATATGCAACAGGTTAGTTATTTTCTCTCTGATGCTTTGGCGGTAATTTTAGTTAAGTTTATAGTTTAACGATCCATAATTTTTAGCTAATTTTCGTACAAAAAATTCGTCAATGAGGAGACCGCGACTTTAGAATTAAAAAAAAATTTCTTCAAATGAGCGCAAACTAGGCTCCCTGGAATCCATATCCGGGTTTACGTTCAGTTTTTATCTGTTTACATATATACAGGGTGACGCATTTCTACGGTAAAGCTCAATATAATTATTATTATACAAGAGACGAGAAAAAATTGTATAAGTTAATTATAGGGTGTCTTGAGCTGCATCTTATAAAATTGTTTTGGCAATCACCGGCTGGCCCATAAGTCGTTGGTGATCCCTGCAATTTTTTTTCGAACAGCCTTATTTTATTGAATTTAATATTGAAATATGTTTGTGAGAAAAAAATCAAGACGCAGTAAGTGCGTTTTGGTAGCAAATTTTCATTAAATGCTTCAAATTTCAATAACTCAATTTGCTATTAACCTAAGGTTTGTTGGCAAAGAAACCAACATTTAAAATTTATTGTCGGAAATTTTTTTCACCTTTCAAACAATAAGTTATTTTGATAAAATATGGCACATTGTTTCTACTATATAGGTTATACCGGTAGCCAAATTGATGACTGCTTGCATTAAAAAGACACATTTGATATTCAAAGCATTTTTATGAAAAATCAATGCCATAACGCACTTGCTGCGTCCAGACTTTTTTGTTTATGTCCTTTATGTTTGTTTGAAGTCCAGTTTTTCGGCTAATATATTCCAACATTTCAAATTTATGACTTGAGGGTTTTCCTCCTAAAGTGTGACTTAAAATGTTTATTAGTGAGAAGACTATTTTGTCTATTACAACCCTGGTAGCTAACCATTTGAAACATTTATCGTCATCCGTAATAATACGCCCAAGGTATGTAAACTATTATACTTGCTCATGTTATTGGTTGTTTAACTTTACATCCATTTTCGCAACCATCTCCTTACTTCTGTATTCGTCATTTTTATTTCTATAATATTGATATCTAGTTTCACCAGTTTTAGCACCCTGTCCAGCACATTTACCAATTCCTTTGTCATTATTTTTCAATTTCTATCAGCAATAAATATGTCATCTCCGTTTTATTTAGATTTATGTTGTGTTTTCTTTCAGTTTCTTTATTGTATCTTTAAGAAAAGAATTGAACAAATGTAGCTATAATGAGTATCTTTATCGTATAGCTTTCCTTATTTTATCTTCAGTTCCGTATATGCCAATACATTTGATGGTACTTACGTTATCTTCTGAGAAAAAGTTAAATTGGAATAAGCATGAAAATAAATAAGAAATAATAGGCGTCAATCCACAAACGATCATCCTTTGTCACGGGGATTTCACAATTATTAGCTAAATGTTCACTTTCAGCAGGTGATAGATGCAACCTGATTTCTATGTTACTATGTCAACTTAACAAAAACTGTTATATAATTCGGTATATAATTTGAAAGAATTTGCATATAAATCAGTTATTAACAATTTTATTATTTTACGCAAACAAAGACATCCTCTTATATTTAAATTCACACTCTTCTGTCTTAATCTCCAGAAATCCATTCAAGACGAGGTCAGATGATATTAATGCAGTGCTTATGCAATACTAAGTTAATATTAGCTTCTTATCATTCAGACAGAAGAAAGATGAAAGGCAGAGGAGTAACAAGAAGTCTATAAAGATACAGATTATGGAACAAGTCATATGATTATCTGCCAGCATTCCGGGTCAGTTGTTCACCAGTTACTTCAGTTACCATAATTGGTTATGATTACCATACTCCAATTTGCATGTCTTTTGCATCTTAACCTTTGAATTTTTATGATCTTTCGATCTGAAACGGCTTATCATTTTAATGTGCCTGTTAGCATATGGTTACTGAGAACAGGTGAACCTGTGGTGAAATTTGTTGCGAGAAATACTCGTTACAATTAGACATTGTTAATGTGTCATTATGGGAATTTTGGCTCAATATGTAATATATAATCGTTGGGAGAACTTTTATTATATCTACGGTTTGATATGTCTTTTGAGACATGCAGCTCGACAAAGTGTAACCAATTAAATAGCCTAATAAATATTTTAGTCAAAACATAGGCTTAACTGACAAAACATATAAAAAGTCCCCACAAGGCAAGCGCATTATGGTGGTGAATTTTCATAAAAATATTGCTTTTAGCAAATGTGTCTTTTTTTAATGAAAATTACCTGTATATCATATGTAGTGGAAACAATGTATGTACCATATTTTATCAAAATAAATTTATTGTTTGCAAACGTACAAAAATTTCCCGACGATTAACTTAAAATGTTTCCGAAATAACCTCTTCTACGTTTTACCCACCTGCCACGGTATAATTATTCACAAAAAGCTTTTCGACGAAACTTCCAAAAGAAACCTGGATAGTTGTTCTATTGGGCCTAGTTTGCGTTCATTTGACGAAATTTTTTTCAAAGTTAAAATGTCGCGATCGCTCCATAAGTGCATTTTTTTATTGATATTCACTAAAAGAAGAAAATTCGTATCACCAACGCCTTATACGCCAGCCTGTGATTGTCTTCCCCTACCTGGCATAACAAAGGATATAATAAGCTTCACCATATTTATATATATATATATATATATATATATATATATATATATATATATATATATATAAACGGTAAACACTGCAGATATGGGTTCCAGAGGGCCTGTTTTGCGCTCATATGAAGAAATCTTTTCAAAATTCAAAAGTTGTCGTTTCCTTAATAGCGAATTTATTATTCAAAAATTTGCTAAAATTATAGACTACTAAACCATAAATATGTAACTAAAGCTACTTTCAAAGCATAAGACATAGGGCCTATTATACGAAATGAATTGTCTGCAAACATTTTAGCAAAATGAAGGACAATAACGGTTGAATGCGAAACTTTAAGCTTTGTAAAACAGACTTCTTGGACATCTTCCTTATATAGCTCGTATTCATTTCACATTCTTTGTGTAAAAGTGGCCAATTTTACCGTTTTAAATCGGGACTTTGCCGTTTTAAGAAGAGAAAATATAGAATTCTTAAGGTACTTTTTCTGGTATTTCTTCACTTTTCCGTCAAAAACCTTAACCGTTGTCTGTAATATAGAATGTGTTTTTTATCCACACAAACTATTTAGATTTTCTGCGTTTTTATGATCATCGGTGGCACCAAAAATGTTTTGTTTAAATGCCTATAATTTTTTTATCGTAACTTAGAGACCTAAATTGCATATATTTTATTATTTCGTAGAAAAAATTCACTAATGGGAGATATTGACTTTTGAATTTCGAAACTTTTTGTTAATGAGTGAGAATTAGGAGCCCTGGAACCGAAATCCAGGGTCAGTTTAAATTTATAATTTATATATATATATATATATATATATATATATATATATATATATATATATATATATATATATATAGGGTGGCTCATTGAAAACGAAACAGACCGATTTGATTCCTCCAAAGAATTTTTTTTAAGAAACGCTGAAACACATCAATTTTAATATTGAGGGGAACAACCCCTTAAGGGGGGTGATAACAACCCTTATATTTTAAATATGTTGACATGGGTCGAGTGTTACATCATTTGAAAGCTCTTTCTTTTCTAAATTCAGCACACTAATTTTTTTGGAAGCTTTATCAACTCGTTTCAAAATTATTGACAGTTGAAGATGCAAAAACGCATTTCACTCATTCCGATAAGAAATGTGCTGATAGTCAATGTTTTGTTGGTTTGTAAAGAAAAGATTGACTATTAGAACATTTCTTATCGCAATGAGAAAAATGCGGTTTATTATTTCAGTTTATCGGCCGGTTTGATACTTGATAGTACTACCGAAAATTAATTTCACCATGGTGTATTCTGTAGAAGAAAGATTTGAAATAATTACTCTTTTTTTCAAAAACGATGACTGTGCCAACCGTACCGTAAATTTGTTTAATGAACGACATCCGAACAGACATGTTAATAGAAAATACATTTTGGAGTTAGTTGCAAAGTTTCGACAAAGTGGTTCAGTAGTCAACAAAAAACAGGATCCTGAACGTGAATTTCCGGTTAGAAATGAGACTACTGAGATTGAAGTTTTAGGACAAATTGCTGCAGACCCAACTTTGAGCACGAGAAAATTGGACAATGTTTCAAACATCAGAAAAAGAACTATTCAGCGAATATTGAAGCATCATAAATTTCACCCGTATAAAATTCATCTTGTACAACAACTGAATGAAGATGATTTTGATCGGCGGCTGGAGTTTTGTGAAGTTATGACTGCACGAATCGCTGATAACGGAAACTTTATATTAAATATATGTTTTTCAGACGAGTGTGGGTTTTTATTAAACTCTACAGTCAATCGTCATAATTGTCGTTATTGGGCAGACAATAATCCAAGAAACTTTCACGAAGTCTACACTCAAACTCCACACAAACGGAATGCCTGGACTGGCCTTTTTTGAGACCGTTTAATCGGACCAGGTTTTCTTGATGGCAAATTGAGGGGCGAAACGTATTTGGAGTTACTAGAAGCTATCGTTTACCCTCTACTAATTGACATTGTTGAAAATTATGATCGCTATCAAGAAAATCAATTAGTGTTTCAACAAGATGGAGCTCCTCCGCATTTTTCAGAACGCGTTAGGGAGTTTTTGAACACAGAGTGTCCAGGGCAATAGATTCTGCGTAGAGGTGCTTTTGAGTGGCCCCATATATCACCGGATTTATACCCTTTAGAGTTCTTTCTATGAGGCCATTTAAAGAGTAGAATTTTCGCAACAGAGCCGGAGTCTCTGGAAGAATTATGACGACGCATTGCTGAAGAATGCCGTCTAATAACTCCACAAATGCTCCAGAATGTCAGAGCTCGTTTTGAACAAAATTTGTACTTTTGTATGGAAGCTGGTGGTCAACAATTTGAACACTTACTTAACTGAATAAACATTTTTGAACGTTTGGTTTCGTTTTTTTAGTTTTTTAAACTAAAAATTAACCAAATAGTGCATTTCTTATCACAATTAATGAAATACGTTCTTGCAACTCCAACTGTGAATAATTTTTAAACTTCCATAAAAATGTGTGAGCTGAATTCAAAAAAGAAAAAGCTTTTAAACGATATAACACTCGACCCATGTTCCCTATTTAAAATATAAGGGTTGTTATCTCCACCCTTAAGGGGTTGATGTGACAAAGTTGTGTTTTATGTCAAAACATGTCCTCCTCAATATTTAAATTGACGTGTTTCAGCGTTTCTTAAAAAAAAATTCTCTGGATGCAAATTGGTGTGTTTCGTTTTCAATGCGCCACCCTGTATATATATATATATATATATATATATATATATATATATATATATATATATATATGATACCTCAAAAAACAATCGGCCAAGTGTTTCGGGAAAAAGTTTTATCTCAAAAAATTAAAAAGTATGGCACCCAAATTTAATAGGTAGGTGTACGATATAAAAACGAAATTGTTCCTGTTTTCAAGCCATTGCAAAAGAAAATAGTGACGGTATGTATGTATACACAATATATATATATATATATATATATATATATATATATATATATATATATATATAAACATATTTCGACTCTCACGTGTACCATGCAATGTTGGGCACGTTAAATATCTTTACCTTCCTTACAGAAAGGCAGGAGTTCGGCGAAATATTTATGATAATGAGGTGAAACTAGTGAAAATAGACAGACGTTAAATAAAAATTAGAAAAAAAACCCTCAATGAGACTGCCCAACTGATCGTAATTATCGTATTGCATTTAAATGACTACTGACTCCATAAGTTACCAATTTGTTTCCATATTTTTTTTTCATATTTGCAGGCAGTAGTTTGCTGTTTTGCAGCTTGTGCATTAGCTGTGCCCGCTCCACAGTTTAAGCCCTTCCGACGCCCCATACCCGCCCCACTACCGATCCAGCCTTCCGTGTACAGGCAGCAACCATCTTACTCACCAGGAGCTCAGATAGCTATTTTAAGACAGGAATCCAACCTTTCGCCAGAAGGAAGCTACTCTTGGCTGTAAGTATTATAATTATAGTTATAATCATATCAAAAATTGGATAGTAATTTATGTTTTACATTTATTTGATATCACAATTTTTTCAATGTGTATACAAGGAGGACGTGCTTGTATTTGAACACGATTTTCACGCGGCTAACCGCCAAATCAAGTTCATGTACGGTCATTGACAGAACTTCATCAACATTGCAAGTTTATCGTAATCTAGCTGGCCTCTAACAATTACATAGAATCCACGTGTACCTACTACATTTTCTTCCAATGCATTTAAATTGATATCTTCCATATTTATTATTCAGCACAAAAATTTTCACTTTTCTCTAAATTTGATATTCATCTATTCCAATGATTGCTATATTTTTCTTGGAGTTTTACTTATAATGTCCGTTAATTCGTATAAATCGCAGGATCTTTAAGTTGTTTTATAAAAAAAATTGTAGTTGTAATGGTTTTGGAACACTACGAGGGCAGCTTAGGTAAAATTTCACACCTTTATTGTCCATAAGAAAAGGCCACAAAATATTAATGGCTTTGGCGAATTCATGCTTGTGTTAAAGCCTCAAGGCGGTCTATAGCACTTTTTTTCTGGGTGAATATTTCAGGCCACTTGTGGTGGAAATGAGGATGATATTAGCCCGCGAGACGCCTGTTGAGACGCGGCAGTATCGCTATCCGATGTTGCATTGTCCAAGATAAAAACAATGGCCACCTTATTATACGGCAAGTTCTAAAGCTGGTCAGCTCTTTAATAGTTGGCTGGTGTTGTATACTTGCAATATGGTAGGTGGTAGTGGAATTTTCCTTTACGTGATAGTAAAGGATTTTTTTCACGCCCCAGGAGGTACCACCACTTACATCAAAGGGCCGGTGAAGTCCCAACGGACGTTTCCGGTTCTGGTGTATGAGTCGGTTTCCCTTATAAGTAAAAATGATGATGGCTCCTCCTGGTACAAAAGATTTCTGAGGTAAAATACCACAGAAAACCTCTGCAGCCATTTAAAAGCCCTGGTTCTCTAAATCCTGTGACAAGGCCAGACTTGAAAGGGTCAAAGCTCACAAAAAGCTTCTACACAATCCCAGTCAAGAAAACCATCAAGCATTTAACGACGCAAGAAACCTCTATGTCTGCATTCTTTCTGAGGCAAAACACTCGTTTAATAATCATATCAAAAACAAAGTCCTCTTAAGTTCCAACCGCAGCAAACCCTTCTGAAGTCTTGCTAAATCTATTGGGAATAATTTCTGCAAGAGCACGTTCCCACCTGTTGTCTCAGGGGATGAAATTGTTTCTACCGGCCTGGGCAAGGTTGAACTTTTTGCCTCGTTGTTCGCTGGCAATTCTACTCTCAACCCACCTCCAAATGTTCAACCACCAACAGTCCGCAATGTCGCGCATAAAATGACGGATATCATTTTCAAAACTAAAAAGGTACGAAAGATGCTCTCTTCTCTTAATACCAGGAAAGCTTCTGGCCTTGATGAGATCCCAGCAATTGTTTTCAAAAAATGCGCTCCAGAACTGGCTCCTTCCCTGACTCGTCTGTTTCAGACATCTTACAATAGAGGCATATTCCCTACTAACTAGAAAACTGCTCGAGTACAACCCGTCCCCAAGACAGGATCGAAAGCGCTTCCTAGCAACTACAGGCCTATTTCTCTCCTCTCAGTCATCTCTAAAGTGATGGAAAAGTATATAAACACCGAATTACTAAAATTTCTTGAAAAACACAGTCTAATCCACGACAGGCAGTATGGATTCCGTCAGCGCAGATCAACTGCCGACCTCCTTTCCTTTGTCACCCATTCTTGGAACAAGTCTATGGAACTACACGGCGAATCCCAGATTGTCGCTCTAGACATATTCAAAGCATTCGACCAGGTATGGCACGCAGCGCTGCTTAATAAACTACCGGCCTATGGCCTACCACCAAAACTCTGTACGTGTACAGCAAATTTCCTCTCCAACCGGAGCATTTCTGTTGTCGTGGATGGCCATTCCTCTAAACTGTATCCAATTAATGCAGGAGTTTCTCAAGGTTCAGCTTTACCCCCTACTTTGTTTCTTCTTCACATCAATGACCTCCTCTCTAGCACATCTAACCCAGTTCACAGTTGCGCGGACGACAGCACCCTCCACTCAAATATACAATATCCTACGCATGTCTCTTTAGCCCAATTAGATGAGGATCGCAGACTCATGGATGGTTCTATCTCCGTGGATCTCCAAAAAATATTAGATTAGGGGAAGTAGAAATCTTGTACAATTCAACCCCACCAAATCACAATATTGCTTTCTTTCTCATAAGAGATACACCAGCCCTAGACATATCACAATAAACAACCAAGTTATTTAAAGTAATGGGTCCTTTTCACTTCTTGGCATCTCTGTGGATGGAAATCTCAATTGGCACCAACATGTCACATCAATTGCAGAATCGGCTGCTAAAAAAATAGGTTTCCTCTTCTGGGCTCGCAAATACTTTTCACTAGCTAATCTCTATACTTTATACACTTCACAAATAAGACCAAACCTCGAATACTGCTCCCACATGTGGGGTGCTGCTGCCGCTTCTACACTCGCTATCCTGGACTTCATTCAGAAGAGAGCTATACGTCTCATCGGTGACCTTACCCTCACCTAAGGGCTGCCATCCCTTGCCCACTGACGTGCCGTTGGTGACCGCTCTCTCTGTTATAGATATCTGCACGGGCACTGCTCAGAGGAGCTTTCCTCCATAGTTCCCCCACCTGCTGCCCCCAACAGATCTACCAGGGGAACAGAGCGGATGCACCCTTTTACTGTCCAGGTCACCAGATATAGAACATCTTGTTATGCCCGCTCTTTTGTCCCGAGGACTTCCAAGTTGTGGAATTCCTAGCCGGCACATTTTTTTCCTTCTCCCCCGAACCTCCAAACCGTCAAGTCCAGAACTAACAAGTTGCCTATTTCCTCCTTGTCGACAACCACGGTACGGTAGTATTTAGGCTGTAAGCCCTCGTGGTGTGTTGTTGAAAAAAAAAAAGCAGCAGGCGTATCCCTGATAACGTGGTCCAAAAGTGGATTCTATATTCGGTTGGTTGATCTTCTTAGTTCAGTTTTAAAGAGTATATGCCAACGAGGATCAATTATCAGACGGTTGGTTTAGAGCATTAAATAGGGATGCATTAAAAAGGGATGCGTAAAATCTTGTATGTGGATGTGTCGTACATGCTTTTCTATTTTACTTGTCAGATCAACTAAAAATGTGGTGAGAGGGTCTTATCGCTTTCGAAGAACTAAATTCTTGGACCTGGCATGATGTGTCGACAGTGGATAAATGCGCTAACGCAAAGGTACAAGTTAAGCTCAGACCTACGAATTTTATAAATTGCAGGCTCCGACTATCTCTTCATTTCCTCATTGAAAAAGCTGGTTCATGGTGATATTTTCATCCAAAATGATAGTAAAATCTTCATAGGTTACCATATTGGTGAACTCATAGTTGAGAAAGGAGATATTGTAGCAAGAGATTAGAAAGTACCCATTTCGTTTTCCCAAAAGAATTGCATGCTGCCTTATTTAAAATTTCTTGTGTTATGAACCCAATTTGAAATTCCCGCTTCGGAAAAATCGTAACAATAATCTGGTCCATTTAAAAACGAAATGTAAAAGTACAAAATAATATTTTGATAACATAACCCACTTGTAAACTAACAAGTAATAATATTGTTTTGTGTTTCTTCATGTATATCACAGTACGCATATACTGTACGAGAGAACGAGAAGGATTCTGTGTGTATCACTAACTCTGTCACTTTTTAATTACTATAATTTTATTTACCGATCTTGTTTAACTCACGAGAAGAGTTGATTTCGTCTCGTGTATGTGACTTACAGATTCATTGCTGATGGTTGCCTTACTATGGGGAACAGAAGACTACACCGCTTGGGGGTTTTTACTCACAATATTCTCACAGATAGTACAGCTCCTGATTTCTTGAGCGCTAAGTTTAAGAGTAATTCCGAAGTTGATTCTAGGCTGACAAGATTCAACAGCTAAATTGTCTTGCCTCATCATATAACTATTCATCCACTGGTGACGCTAACTTGGTTAGCGAAACGACCCTCAGATTTTTTTATGTGTTATGGTGATTTGTATTCTCCAAGTGTATCATCACCTACCTGTATTGTTTAAAAAAGGCTTCTTATATTAGTCTGTCTCTTTGTATAATGAGTTGCCAAGTGCTTTTAGGTTACTTAGCCTTAATATCAATACGTTGAAATATATGTTGAAAATGTTGCTGGTATACAAGCAGGCAGGTACCTGCACTCAGCATGTTTCTTTTTTTTTTTCGCTTATATGTGTGTGTATTGTACGTGGGTTTCTGTAACTTTCTTTGGTTTTCATACCTTACATTGTGCCGATTTTTTTCTTTCCTTTTGGTGGTTGACTATCCTGCGGGCTCTGTGGTTTGTTTATGTGTAAATGAGAGTGCGGATAAGGAAAAGTTTGTTAATTTAAGTTTCTTATTATAGAAATAGAGGAATTTCTAATTTTATTTGATACATTGTATAACACACTATGTGAGAACTAGAAGCTGTGATGAGCACTAATAAGTACACTTGGAGAACCAAAATCACCACAACACATATTTCAAAGACCTTACAATCGTTTTGCTGACAACATCAGCGTCATCAGAGGGTCTGAATTCAGCATTTTTCATCCCCTGATGACGCTGACGTTGTCAGCGAGACGATCGTAAGGCCTTTGAAATATGTGTTGTGGTAATTTGGGTTCTCCAAGTGTACTTATATTGTATAATAGTGCAGATATTTTAGGTAAAATGTAATTGTCACGCGGGTTTACTTGTTTGTTTTTTCTCTTGTAAACTCCGTTCCGCTCACCGATTGAGTACAAATAGCCGTGCTAGACTTCGCCACTGCGTGGTATGTATGTATGTGAAATATACAAATTGGACAACTACAGGGCGATTGCGCTGCTTTCGGTTTTTTCTAGGATCTTCGAGAAGGAATTTCTGCCAAGACTCAGGTCCTTTTTGAAGAGATACAATTCGCTCTCCCCGTGCCAACTTGGCTTTCGTGGGCAGCTGTCAACTCAAAATTTCGTGCTTAGCACTTACTTGACAGCCTTGGATTACATAAATAGTCGGTCGAAGTCCGCCGGGCTGTTCTTCGACATTTCGAAAGCGTTTGATGCGGTCAACCATTCCCTTTTATTGCAAAAATTGGAGCATTATGACATAAGAGGAAATGCATAATTATGGCTAAAAAGCTACCTGTCTGGGAGAAGTCAGGCTGTTAGGATACGACAGGCAGGTAAGAATTATATGTCTGGATTTTCAGCCGTGTCGAGCGGCGTGCCGCAGAGCAGCATATTGGGCCCTGTTTTGTTTATAATTTTTCTTAGCGATATTGTTTATGATCTCCAGCAATACCACTTAACTTTGTACGCAGATGACACCACTGCTGCAATATCAGGGGAAAGTTTTTAAGAGCTTGGTACTGCAGCTAATGCGTGTGTGTCTCATGTGTCAGCCTGGTGTTCGCGAAATGGTCTGGTTCTTAATACGCGGAAGACTGAAATGCTTCTTTTTCTCCGGTGGGTGTGCATCCGAATTTGAGCCTATATGTGAGATCTGATAACGGTTCAATAAGACAGGGCACGTCTGTAAAGTTTTTGGGGATCCATCTGGACTCTAACTCATCATGGGACGTCCATGTTGATCATATAGTGGCCTCTCTTGCATCTAGGAATTACGCGTTGCTGCAGCTGAGGGAATCCTTGAGTGCCCAGGCGTTGTTGACATGCTACTATGGTAGTGTCAACTGTCTCCTGGCATATGGTTTGCTGTGTTGGGGCGGCTGTGTGCATCTGGGGAGGGTTCTGTTGATGCAGAAGAGATTTGTCCGCACCATGTTTGGCCTGCCGTCTTCCGCATCTTGTAGACCTTTATTTATACGGTATGGCATTTTAACAGTGACGTGCCTTGAGGCGCTTTGTTGTGTCAAAAAAAAAATTGAAACTTTTAGTACCTGCGGTAATATTACAGCGTATGAAACAAGACAGGCTAAAGATTTGTATGTTCCCCCTTATAGGATAGAACATATTAATCGGGCACCTCGCAACACTGCAATACGCCTATATAATCATTTACCTGACAGCGTCAAAAATTTGAGCACCCACAGGCAATTCAAGCTTGCTGTAAATCATTTTTTAGAGAGCATTCTTCTTATTCTGTGGACAAATATTTTAATTTTAAATTTTAGCGTTAATAAGCTGTTTATGTGTTTTGACTATTTCCGATATCTTGTAGAGATATACGGAGCAGTTCTAATAAATAAATAAATAAATAAAATACTGTTGTCTCTGTTTTCTTTGTAACAAAGTGAATTATTATTATTATTAAATTTCATTTCAGAACCTTCAAAACCTAATATAAAATTAAACTTACTAAACGTTATTGAGAACACAGAACAGCTGCTTCCTGGATCTATATTAGCTTTATCTGGTACCAAAAAATATTATTCTTCAAACACAATAGGTTATAACCCATTTTTACAATAAAAATTACACGAATGGTCAAAGCAACTGTCCATTGTTTTAAATAATGCAGTATAAATCATTTACCTATTTGTTGACATTACTGCAAACGCATAAAACTTGTACTCATTGCTTTCCGAGACAAAGCTTAAAAGTGTAATCAAAAATTTAATTTACCAAGCGCTACACTAAACAAAGAACAGTTTGCTCATTTTGGACTAGCTTTATCTGGTATTAGAAATTAATATTCTTTAAACACAAGAGGCTAGATAATCCTTCTATACAATGACACGTCACTATAAATCATTTACATTTTTGTATTAACGAATTTTGATTAAGAAAATTACGCTAATAGAGTGGTCATGATAAAAAGCTTTTGAAAAAAATTCTTCAGATGACCGAGAATTTGGGTCCCTAGAACCCAAAACCAAGGTTCGTTCAGATTTATATATATATATATATATATATATATATATATATATATATATATATATATATATATATATATATATATATATATATATATATATATATATAAACATATACATGTATGTCTCGTAACTGAAAAAATATTAAATTGATTTCTATCAAACTTGGCAAAAATCTTGTTTTGGCGAAAACCGAGGTCGGGTTCGTTAATCAGCCTTTGTGCTCAAATTTTTCCAGTGGAAAGTCGGGGAAATCTTGTTGAAAACACTATATTTTTGTAAATATCAGAGTAACTGAAATGAGACTCCACATGTGGCTCGAAATAGTGCAAATAAACCTATGTTGTGAATTGTGAGTAATTTGGTACACAATATTTAGAGTTTTTTTCCAAATTAAAAGTAAAACGACATGAAATTAAAAAATTTCCAGGTGATTGTTATTTAACTAGGGGATTTAATTCATTATTAAAATACACTATATTTGTAGCTTTATGAAGGGCATCATGTACAGTTTTAGCGCAGCATATATATATATATATATATATATATATATATATATATATATATATATATATATATATATATATATATATATATATATATATATTATGCTGTCGCATAATATAGGAGAAATGTAAACAAAATCATGTCAAGTATATAACAATGATTCGAAAATAATTTCATTTATCCTTAAACTTAAATACAAGACGTCATATAGGACCGAAGCAATCCTGGAATGTGCTTCCAGGGAAATTCTACTAAGTCTGTAATTAATTGTTACGTATAATTTTCATATACTACGTCGGGCATGAAAGATGTGTCAAGTATCATGTTGACAAAACGTTAGTTGAAGAATTAGCAGATAGCGCATTGGAAGCGTGCTGGACGGTTACGCAGGAGGTTGCATGATCTAATACAGCTCGATGAATGTATGGTTTTATGTTTTATTTTGACATTTAGAGAAACAATATTTCACAGATTTTATACGTTTTGAACAAGATCTCATTTTTGTTTAAAACGCCTGAACAACTTTGTCACCTTTGAGTGAAATTATAATTTTCAGCAGACATTTTGTTATTGTTGATATTGAAATAACCGGTTTGATTAGATTGACTAAAACGAAATCATACTGGCGATTAATATGGAAAAATAATTGCTACGTTTATAATTTGGCAGATACTTTACTTTTCTAAATATGAATTAAGTTTTCTTCTGGATATCTTTTGTAATACAAGTTTCTTCTAAAGAGACTTACAGTATCTACAGATATACCAAAATTTAGTTCTTTAGCTTCATAGACAATTGAGTTTTGGACATTTTTCTTAAAGGAACTTAGATGACAAGATTTTTTTGATAATAGAGAGATATCGATGGCACTTTCGAAATAATTCGTCAAATGTGCGCACACTAGGACTTCTAAAATCGATCTTCAAGGCATGTGTAAGTTTAAAGTATTAACTTTACTAATATGCCGTTTAATAATAGTAGTGTAAAATTCTTATGAAAATTCTCTACTATAATGGACTTGCTGCATCCTAAATTTTTTTATTTATCAATATTGTTTCTAACAGAGAAATGATTTTCCTAATCGTGGAAAAAAATTGGACAGTACATTTAATTAGAACGTATGAAAAGAAGTACACTTGGGAACCCAAATCACCACAACACATCTTTTTAAAGACCTGACGATCGTTTCACTAACAAAGTTAGCGTCATCAGAGGATGAAAAATGTTAACTACTTACTACTAACATCACCTTTTATACTGAGAGTTCGGTAAAGAACGATACCGAGAGGGAGACTAAATCGCAGGCAAATATTGTGTGTATTGTATGTATTTCCATTGCCGTACGAGGTTTCTGAAATCTCTTTATCACTTTACCTGACAGGTTTCCGAATGTTTATCAGCATCAAAGACAGAGCGCGAACAGATGACTACAAACCAGTGGCGGAGCTCGGCTTAAGGAACTTTAAGGATACTTCAAAAGCCCATATCTTCTAAACTAATAGACCGAATTTCAAAGATAAAAAATCAGTGTATAGGGAATCAAACCATCTTTTCAAAGAACTATCACGTGACCTCTACTCCTATTGGAAAAAATTGTGCCATGACACCCCCGCTTAGGAGGGTAAAGTTTGGGCTATATTTTTGCGGCAAAAGTTGTTCCTCTCACAAGCAAACTTGACTTGTTTCAGGCTTTTTTCGACAAAATCTTTTCGCGGCAGTTATGGCTGCCAGCTCGTGTTCAATGGGCCATTCTGTTTATGCATAAGGTTAGGTAGGATATATGGATAAAGTAAGTCTTGTCTTAAAAGGACCCATTTTAGCGTGTCTAGCAGTCGTTGTAAATATATTTAAACAATTAATTTTTAATCTGTTTTTTCTTTGTACAAATATTAAACTAAAAGCTTTATTCTCATTTTCCTGTTTTGTTAATTTGCATGTTGAACATAGCAGTCACAGATTTGGCACACAAATGTAACGGCAAATTCTGCCACCAGCTGTACCTTTGATTTACACTAGCTACAACATTTTTTTTAAATACTGTTAAGGTACTATTTTGGTATCCAAATTTAATATGTACTTTTTCGTTACAGATACGAAACCGCAAATGGTATCGCTGCCCAAGAGAATGGTCAGATTCGCGTAACTGGTCCTGAAAGTGCAGACAAGAAAGTACAAGGCTCTTTCTCGTACACTTCACCTGAAGGCATTCCTATCGCTGTTTCTTACACTGCCGACGAAAATGGATTTGAAGCACAAGGAAACCACCTGCCAACTCCACCACCAATTCCAGAGGCAATCTTGAGGTCGCTCCAGTACAACGCTGCCCATCCTGAACAGGAACAGCAAACATACACACAAGGAAGACAGAAATTCTTCTAGGCCAGTTACCATATACGTATTTTATATACAAATACATGCTGAGTAAATTATATTTTGTGATATAAATTTGTAAATTTATTATAATTATTTTTATTTGAAAAAAAATGCACATTGTAATATAACTAATGCAAACCAATAAATTTTTTGATGATATCAAATTTAATTGGTGAATAAGCTTACCTTGATATTTACAAAAGCCTTACCGCCGTTTAAAAATTGTAAGAAATGTTGACATATCTTTTCACATACCACGGCGAGTCCATATATCCCTGATATATATATATATATATATATATATATATATATATATATATATATATATATATATATATATATATATATATATATATATATATATATATATATATATATATATATATATATATATATATATATATATATATATATATATATATATATATATATACCCAACAAGCTTCTAGATAAAATTCTGCAATTCATCCATCCAGGCTACGCTGGAATCACTGCAGAATTGTTAAAAGAGATCGATGACATAGTGTGCTTACCCTTGGCACATTTATTCAACAAGCGTATGGAAAACGGAAAATTTTCAAAGTCATTAAAAATAGAAGTGATTAAACCAGTATATAAATCAGGTGATAAAAAAGAAACGGCGAACTACAGACCCATAACACAGATATCTTGCTTAGCACAAATATTTGACAGATATCATCTGGTTTCGGAGAGACAGTACGGTTTTAGAGAGGGCAAATCTGCGACCGATGCAATCACGGAATTGACAGATAAGATCTACAACGCACTGGATGATACCAAACCCGCATTATGTATCTTCATCGACTTGGCAAAGGCTTTTGATACCGTGAGACATTGCTTGAGAAATTAGAAAAATATGGTATATGAGGTAATGCACATGCACTTTTGAAAAGCTACAGAACGATAGCAATATGTTGATATAAATGGAGCGTTAAGTGAAAGTGGGATAGTTACAGTATATGGTGTACCACAGGGAACAGTGTTGGGTCCATTGTTATTCACCAATATGAACGGTCTGCTCACGAAAACATGCAAAGGCGAAATAGTTAGCTTAGCTTATAATACAGCTGTTTTGTATGAGCCAGATATTTTGGAGCCCCTTTAAATAAAGGCACAGACAGATTTCAGCAATATAAAACGCTGGCTTGATTACAACTTGTTCACAGTAAATGTTGACAAAACAAAATACGTTGCCTTCAGTATCGATAACAACCCAAAAGTCTTTTTTTTTGTTTCCTCAGGGCTCGTCCGCGGCCTTGCCGCCCCGATAACACTGCAACCTTTGGTTGATTGTGCATACCAGAAGCCTTCCTTGGTAATCTAACGGTAAAAAGCGATGATTGTGATATTACAATCCAAAAGGCAAATAAAGTGACCTATCTGGGTGTTGTGGTTGGCCAACATTTTGGATGAGACGAACATATAGATAACCTGACCAAGAATTTAAGGGGTCTCCTTTTCAGATTTAAGTATCTAAGAAATTTCCTGCGTGCAAGGCAGTTAAAGATATTATATTGCTCACTCGTGCAATCGCAACTTTATTACGGTATTCTTGTGTGGGGCGGTGCTGCACTCGTTGGAAGTAATTCAAAAATAGTTTTTAAAGATTATTTACACTAAACATCGTGCTTATCCATAAAACCAGCTGTTTATGGGATCTGGTGTACTGGACATGAGACAGCTTTACTTTTATGCACTATGTGACGAACTATATAGGCGAAAGAATACAATCCAATTTAGACAGCACGATTACGGCACACGGTATCGCCGAACTGTAAGCCACAGATAGAGCAAATATAAAGCAGTGGGTAAAAGATCTTGCATAAAAATGATCTCTGTGGTACACGATGAACTACCTAATGGCGTCAAATCAGCCTCGAGCATGTAATCTTATAAAAAAAAGTTAAATTATGGATATCTAGTAAACCAAGAAAGGAAATAAATGACGCTGTGATCGTCAGGAACTAACAGGGAATTGTGAAGAATAGAAGGTAAACTATTCTTACTCAAGATATTTTGATAATGGTGAAGTGTGATTATTTGGAGGTGTACCCGGGTGAGAAAGTTGGGATGTAATTGTGTGGGTTTCCCGTTCGTGGAGGTGGCTTGTGTGCTGTGCTGTATGTGTGTGCCTCTGGTTGTGTCTTTATATTTTGTCTCCCCTCATCGCTTTTTTATATTTCAACAACACAACACGAGGGCTTGCAGCCTAAACACCATCATACCGTGGGTGTCGACAAGGAGGAAAGCGGCAACTTGTGAATTCTGGACTTGAAGGTTTGGAGGTTCGGAGGAGAAGGAAAAACATGTGCCGGCAAGGAATTCCACAACTTGGAAGTCCTCGGGATAAAATAGTGGCATTACAAGATGTTCTATATCTGGTGACCTGGACAGCAAAAGGGTGCATTTGCTCTGTTCCCTTGGTAGATCTGTTGGGCGCAGCAGGTGAAAGAACTATGAAAGAAAGCTCTTCTGAGCAGTGGCCGTGCAGATATCTATAAAAGAAAGAGAGGTTACCAACGGCACGTTGGTGGGCAAGGGATGGCAGCCTTTGGGTAAGGGTAGAACCACCGATGAGACGTATATCTGTCTTCTAAATGGAGTCCAGGATAGCGAATGTAGTGACGGCAGTGGAACTCCAGATGTGGGAGCAGTATTCGAGGATTGGCCTTATTTGTGAAGTGTATAAGGTACAGAGATTAGCTGGTGAAAATTATTTGCGAGTCCGGAAGAGGAAAACTAATTTCTTAGCAGTCGCTTTTGTAGTTGATGTAAAATGTTGGTGCCAATTGAGATTTCGATCCACAGAAATGCCAACAAGTTAAAAGGACTCATTACTTAATATTGTATATTTGAGTGGAGGGTGCTGTCGTCAGCGTAACTGTAAACTGGGTTGGATGTGCTAGAGACGAGGTCATTGGTGTGGAGAAGAAACAAAGTAGGGGCTAATGCTGAACCTTGAGAAACTCCTGCATTAATTGGATATAGTTTAGAGGAATGGCCTTCCACAACAACAGAAATGCTCCGGTTGTAGAGGAAGTTTGCTGTCCAGGTACAGAGTTTTGGTGGTAGGCCATAGGCCCGAAGTTTGTTAAGCAGCGCTGCGTGCCAGACCTGGTCGAGGGCTTTGGATATGTCTAGAGCGACAATCTGAGGTTCACCGTGTAGTTCCATAGACTTGTTTCACGAATGGGTGACAAAGGAAAGGAAGTCGGCAGTTGATCTGCGCTGACGAAATCCATACTGCCTGTCGTGGATTAGACTGTCTTTTTAAAGAAATTTTAGTAATTCGGTGTTTATATACTTTTCCATCACTTTAGATATGACTAAAAGGAGAGAAATAGGCCTGTAGTTGCTAGGAAGCGCCTTGGATCCTTTCTTGGGGACGGGTTGTACTCGAGAAGTGTTCCAGTTACTAGGGAATATGCCTCTATTGTAAGATGTCTGAAACACACGAGTCAGGACAAGAGCAAGTTCTGGTGCGCATTTTTTTAGATAAATTGCTGGGATCTCGGCAAGGCTAGAGGCTTTCCTTGTATTAAGAGAAGATAGCATGTTTCGCACCTTTTTAGTTTTGAACATGATATCCGTAATTTTATGCGTGACATTGGGGACTGTTGGTGGTTGAACATTTGGAGGTGGGTTGGGAGTAGAATTACCCGCGAACAACGAGGCAAAAAGTTCAGCCTTGCCCAGGGCGGTAGAAATGTCATCCCTTGAGACAAGACGTGGGAACGTGCTCTTGCAGAAAGATTTTGCAAGAGTCCAGAGGGTTTGCTGCCCTTGGAGCTTATGAGGACTTTGTTTTTGATGTGGTTATTAAACGAGTTTTTTGCCTCAGAAAGAATGCGGACCTAGCGGTTTCTTGCGTCATTAAATGTTTGACGGTTTTCTTGACTGGGATTGTGTAGAAGCGTTTTGTGATCTTTGACCTTTTCAAGTCTGGCCTTGTCACAAGATTTTGCGAGCCAGGGCTTTTGAGTGGCTTAAGAGGTTTTCTGTGTACGTGGAATAAATAATTCCATACCAGCTTGGATAATTTTGGTAACGTTTTGTGAGATATCAGAGGGGTCAGGATGAGAGAAGCAGACAGATGCTCATGGAAATGAGGAAAAGTAATCTCGCATTTCGTCCCAGTTCGTGGAGTTTTAGTGTGAAACGATACCTGGGTGTGATGACTGTGTGACCTCGGGTTGCATTGCGCAGGAAGCGGTGACCATGCAATGGTCTGAGCGACCGAGGGGGGCGGTGACTGATATTTTATAGCATTCGGGATTTGTAGTAAGAAGGAGATCCAAGGGATTTGAGCTGTGTGTTGGGATGCGAGGAAAGTAAGTAGGTTGCTGAACCATATTGGCTAAGGAGTTGCTGACTGCGAAGGCCTCCGCTGCTCTCCCTTGTCGATCGATTTTTGAAGATCTTAGCCATTCCTTGTTATGGACGTTGAAGTCACCAAGAATAGTTACCTCGGAGGAAGGATATTCAGATATCAGTCGGGTTTTTCAGAAAGGTATTCAAAGAGCTGGACAAAGTTGTTGTCAGAAGGTGACCGGTAAATGCAACAGATGAATTTAGTTGCAGCCCTGAGAGAGAGTTTTATCCATAGTAGGTCTTATCTTCCAGCTTCTCAATTGGGGAGTCTGGTGCAGGGTAGATTGCTACGGACATATACGCACACGCCTCCATGCAATATAAAGGAAGTAAGGAGCTCATACCCCGGGAAATTAAGGTGATTAATGGCGGAGTTCAGGTTAGTATTTAGAACATATATTCGAGAAGGATATGTTAAATTTTGATGCTGGCGCCCCCTGTACACCCCTCTCCCGGAGATCCGAATGGAGGGGTATTTTACCTCCGGAATGTTTTGCACAAGAAGGAGTCATCATCATTTTTGCTTATAAGGAAAACCGACTCATACATCAGAACCGGAAACTTCCGTTGGGACTTCACCGGCCCCTTGATGCATGGGGTGGTACCTTCTCGGGCGTGAAAAACCTTTACTATCACGTAAAGGAAAATTCCAGTACCATCTGCGAAGAGGGGGAGCGAGACTTTAGTAGACCATCAGCCCTGGGCGATATTCCCATTGCCGACAGTCACGCCAGGGGTGGCACGAGGAGCCAGCCTCTAGGAATTTAGTAGCTAAGTCACACGTCGATCAATCAAGAGAACGACCAGCGGACGACCAGGCTAAGGGACCAAACCCCCAGCTGCAGGAGAAACTTAATTTTTATGATAAAATTCAAAATATCTTTAAAACAAAGTACGGTAGCTAAAAATATACTTCCAGAAACTAGACTCAAAATTAAAATAGGGGTCCGAAAATACACAGGTGCTCTATTTTTAAAAAAGTATGTTTGCTTTGTCCTGCAAATATGGGACATCACGCATCATCACAAATAATTTTAAAACGGGCAGCCTGTGATTCTCCACAACTTTCGTGATTACGTTTTCTTTGTATTGTGAATAATAACGAAAAAAAATGAGCTTTACCGCAGAAGTGCGCCACCCTGTATATTAAAAATTTCAGGCTAACATTTGGCATCAAACAAATCAACTAGAAACAATAAAATGATGCGTTACAAAAGAGTTTTAATTACTAATTAACATATTATATCAACTACACCACCTCATTATGTGATGAAATTGTTAAATTCTTATATAGTTATCTCTAATCAACAATTATAAATATGAAACTGCTGCCGAAATCATTTAACTTAGAGATCATATAAACAATAATTATGTTATAAAATTTTAATTTTCTAGAATGTCACAGTATAAATTAATTGCATACGCAGAGCACATATATTTGTTAGGAATGCTTGATAATTAAACGTTCCAATTATAGAAAGAGTAATAATTATATAATCGTAAAGTAACATTTTATAATTGGAATTTGTAGAAATTTTTCACAATTTGGTTTCACTTTCAAAGCCAAACGCTTGGAGGTTTTGGATTATTAAATTTATAGAAAGAGTAATGTAACAAAAGACCAGTTGATAACATAATTAGTAAGATTAATAGGTTAGTAGATGTCTGTATATATTTCTGTTGACGTTATTAACAAATTGCCCTAGGTAATTGATGTTCCTTTAATATAAAACGGAATCAAAGTACCACTTTAAAATTATAGTGTTAAACAGAATAAAATCTAGTAAACACATAGCAACCAAAACAAGTTGACAGACAGTAAATAGCGTTACCACCAAACAATGAAAACAATTACTAAAGCTGAAAATTAATTTACATCAATTTATAAAATGATTGACTCATGATTCCATGGAATTGGTTTTTAATCGTATGCCTCTATGGGTTTTACTATACTTGATGGAACAAAAATTGCCAAGTCTTATAAAAACTCCTAAGGATCTGATTCCAAACAAATTACAAGTACTTTACGAAGTTCTTTGTTTTGACTGTTCAAGAACTTGTATACGACGAATATATAGTTGCATTCACCATCAAATATATGGACGTACCCTTGCAGTTAAAAAATCTCAACCCTCATCAGCACCAACGATGCATCATATTCATACAGGACACAAAATAAACTTTAAAACAAATGCTCTAGTCTATAACTTTAAGACCAGAACCATCGGCGAGACAAAAAAAGTTTTTATTTAAACAAGAGGAATGATGATCTTTGACTCACTTTCGTTCACCTGATAACCGATTAAATATTCATTAACAATGCATTAGGTGGCCAGTAAATCAATAGATAGTTTTACTGTCCTTTTACCAGTGTCAACAAATACATTTATTCAGTCACTTGGTACTTGACATAAATTCGTTTACCAACCTGACTATTCACACCGATAACCACTCAGATAGATTGGTCATCACCGAATATAACATAACAGGAGGTCGATAATTATCTACAAAGGCTGGGTAGAAGTATCAAAACACATGGTAAGGGAAAGACAATAGCTGAAGATCTAAATGCCAAAGCAATGATATGGGGCTCAAAAAAAGAAGACAAAACAGGACGAATGCTGCTGGACTGGATGGCTGAAGACTCACTGACGTCACATAACAGAGGCAACCAACCAACTTTTGTCAGAGGAAGTAGTGAGTCCTACATTAATGTCACACTAACTTGCGAGAAAATTGCTAGACGAATAAAAGAATGGAAGGTAGCAGACGAAGAAAACATTAGTATACATAATAACATATATTTCATATTTGAAGAAGAAAAGACAGCGACTGAAATAGCATACAAAACTAGATGGAGAATCAGTGAAACAAAATTTCCCCAGTTCTTAGAAGAATTGCAGAAAGAATTACAGAAGAAAGCCAGCGCAGTATCACGTATTGATGCAAATAAATCGATGGCAGCGATCCAAAATTCAACGAACAAAACATTTTAAAAAAAGCGAGCAGGAAGACGCCGACCTGTATACTGGTGGAATGACATGGTAGCAGAAACACGAATAGAATGCATCGAAGCTAGGAGAAAGATGATCCGGGGAAACAATACAGCAGCAAAACAGACGAAGAAAAAGATCACTTGAGAAATGAATATACGAAGAAACAGACAGAGCTACGAAGAACAATAATGCAAGCTAAAAGTGACGCCTGGAAGAAAACCTGTGCAGAGATTGAGAGTGATATCTGGGGTACGGGATACCAGATAGTCTGCAAAAAGTTTAGAATCCAACAGGAAAAAAAATAGCCCAAGACAAAGAAATGGAAATAGCAAAAAGCCTATTTCCAAATCATGAGGAAATATAAATACCACAGCTTGAAATAGAAGAGGCCGATATCGGATACTTCACGCAAGACAAACTTAAGAGTGGCAACGAAGCGGATCAAGGGCAAAAAATCACCAAAGCCGGACCAGATACCACCGGAAGTTATCAGAAGAGCCATTGAAGAGCTCCCAGTAGCATTCCTTGATGCCATGAATTACCACCTGAAAACAGGAGTATTCCCTTCAATGTGGAAAACAGCTAGTACTAGTGGAAAAACCCAAAAATCCAAACGAAACTGAGGTCAAGTACAGAACTCTGTGCCTCATTGATGTCATGGGCAAGGTCTTTGAACAACTGATAGCTGCCAGACTGACTGAAGAAGCCGAGACGAAACTATCAAGTAACCAGTACGAATTTAGGAGGAAGAAGTCGACGGTGGACACAATGAAACATATAACCGAGATACTGGAAGAAATAAAGAGAAAGGCACTCGAAAAGAGGGACTAGGTGGTACTAGTCACACTAGATATCAATAATGCTTTTAACACTGTGCCATTGCAGGGAATAATGAGCGCACTGGAGGAGCTTGGAGTGAGCAGATACCTGGTCAGGATGATAGCGGGTTACGTGCAAGACTGGTGGCTGCTGATAGAAGGGGAAAGAGTTAAAATGACCTGCGGAGTTCCACAGGGATCAGTTCACGGGCCCTTGCTTTGGATATTGTACTATGATTCCATATTAAGAACCCCAGTACCGGAAGGTATCGATTGGTGGGTTATGCCGATGATACGGTAATGGTAGTAACCGCCAAAACAGAGAGTATACTCACTTTGAACGCCGACACTGCTTTGCAGGCCATAGAGGGGGCTATACGTATGAAACAACTGCAACTGGAGCCAACAAAACGGAGGCACTGATTTTATGTGGGGCACTCAGGCTGAAGAGCTACGCACTTCAGCACGGTGGAAATGAACAAAAAAGACGGTGATATACCTGGGAGTCCATTTCGCGGAAGACGGAAACATGCAACACCACATAACACAGGAGTCCAAGAAGGCAGAGAATACAATAATGGCGCTTGGGAGGCTTATGCCAAATGTAGGAAGACCAAGCAGCGCCAAACGGAAACTTCTTGCGTTCGTTGCACACCCAACGGTGCTATACGCTGCTCCAATATGGCAAAAGGCCATGTAATATAAAAAATACAACAACTTACTTCAAAGCTCTAAGCCGAGCAGCACGATGTCACTGGGAGACATAAAAATGGTCTGTACGAACGAATTCCAGAAGCGCGTATTCTACGATATATAATTGCCATTGAAACATTTTGTTTTAAAACTCCCATCAAAGTATTTACAATCGACGATGTTGTGGAAACTCTGTTTCGTAAAGCAGCAGTCCCCAAGTGACGATCCTGTGCAGAAGTTCGTCTAGGTCGTTTGAATCGATGACGACAGTTATGGGTTCCTTCTTAAGACCACCTGGACCAATACTGAAACACTCTTGACACACTGCGTCATATGCGGTCGAAAATTTGTCTGATTCACAAACCATCTTCCCCCATACCAACAATGCCCCCTTTCGAATTCACTTAAATGATTGTAATTGTTCCGTAAACAGATCCTAGGCATAACGACTAAATTAGTTAATAAACTGAGTGCAAGATCACTACGAACTAGTCCTTCAAAATTAAGAAAAATTCGCGACGCAGCAAGTGCGTTATAGTAGCGAATTTACATAAGAATTGTACACTATTATTATACCGCATATTAGTAAAGTAAATACTGTATACTTATACAGATCGATTTTAGAGGTCCTAGTACCCACACATTTGAAGAATTCTTTCGCAAGTGTTACCATCGCTTCTTCTGTATTATCAAAAAATTTGCGTTAGAACTCCTTTTGAGAGAAATGCTCAAAACGAAATTTTCTATGAAGCTAAGGAACTAAATTTTGCTATATCTGTAGATAGTGTAAGTCTCTTTAAAAGAAACTTGTATTGCAAACTTAATTCGCATTAAGAAAAGTAAAGTATCTGCCAAATTATAAACGTAGCAGTTATTTTTCCTTATTAATCGCCAGTGTAATTTC
Organism: Tillus elongatus; assembly: GCA_964006375.1. NCBI lineage: Eukaryota > Metazoa > Arthropoda > Insecta > Coleoptera > Cleridae > Tillus > Tillus elongatus. The sequence goes on along the minus strand of OZ023265.1, from coordinate 140,955,660 downwards.
CTTTTAGTCAACCCAATCAAACCGGTTTTTTTCAATATCAACAAAATTATAATTTCAGACTCAAAGGTGACAAACCTATTTAGGCGGTTTAAACAAAAATGAGATCTTGTTCAAAACGTATGAAGTCTGTGCACTATCGTTTTTCCAAATGACAAAATAAAACATAAAAAACATACATTAATCGAGCTGGATTCGATCGCGTAACCTTCTGCTTAGGAGACAAGGCCGATGCCCCTTGCGCCATCTATGCCCACCCAACTAACCTTTTATTTGCGTCATACCTTAGATCGATTTTTGCCTGGGATATTATATTCAAAGTATACGTAACAAATATTAATTACAGAATTAGTAGAATTACCATTGAAACACATCCCACGACTGTTTCGGTCTTATATGATGTCTTATGTTTAAGTATAAACATAAAAGAAACTATTTTAGAATCTTTTTTATAGAAACTTTGCTTGATTTGTTTAAATTTCTGCTATATTATGCGGCAGCATAATATATCTATGCTGCACTAAAACTCTATTTGGGGCCGTTAGTAAAGCTACAAGTATAGTGGATTTTAATAATTGATTGAATACCCCAGTTAAACAACAATCACCTGGCAAATTTTTAATTACATGTCGTCTGTCATTTCCCATAATTGCGGCCGTGATTTCACGATTATTGGTTCGGGTAGTGTGTTTTCTGCCTGGTATATATTTAGTTTGGTTACCGTTGATGTATGGCTTATACCTGTTGTATGAATCAATCTACTCTCTCTATCAGGCATTGGACTTTAACCACTAAGTCGTTTCAACGCACGGCTCTGTGATTCTATTTTTAATTTGGAAAAAACTCTAAATATTGTGTACCAAATTACTTAAAATTCACAACATAGGTGTATTTGAAATATTTCTAGCCGCATGTAAGGTCTCATTCCATCATTCCAGGTACTCTGATACTTACAAAAATAAAGCGTTTTCAAAAAGTTTTCCCCGATTTTCCACCGCAAAAACTTGAGGATAAAGGCCGATTAACGAACTCGACCTCGGTTTTCGCTCAAACAAGATTTTTGCCAAGTTTGATTAGTATTTTCTTAGTTATCGTTCGGATAGACACACACAAATAACACTTTAAGTTTACTTTAGGAAATTTTTGTACATTTTCAAACAATAAAGTTATTTTGATGAAACATGGCACATTGTTTTTAGTGATTTTTCTTAAAAAAAAATCACCAATGAGGAGATCCCGACTTTTGAATTTTGAAAAAATTTCTTCAAACGAGCGCTAATTAGGCCCCCTAGAATACATATCCGGGGTCAGTTTTGATTTATATATATATATATATATATATATATATATATATATATATATATATATATATATATATATATATATATATATATATATATATATATATATATATATATATATATAAACATATAACAATTTTAACGGACCTTGGTTTTGGGTTCCAGGGATCCAAATTCGCGCTCATCTGAAGAAAAAATTTCAAAAGCTTCTCATTATGACCTCTCTGTTAGTTAATTTTTCTTAATGAAAATTCGCTCAAAGGCAAATTTAAAAATACAGTTTTTGTGTACACGTTTTAAAATGTCTTGTTTAACAAAGAAAAAAATCTACGGCTAATGAAAGGAAACTTTCAAGACTAGCTTGCAACCACCACCATCATCACCAAAATTTCTTGTCCATATTGTTATTACTTGTTATCAGAGACAAAACAGACTAGTATAACAAATCTTATTGCAATTGGTCGACTCTTACTGAGTGTTCGGATTTTTTGGAAAGTCAGTATATATGCTTGTAGCATGTATTTCTTTAAACTAGCACTTAAAAGTACGCCAATGATTACGCCCATGATTCAAATAAAAATCTGCAAATAAATATACAAAGACAAATTATTACAAACGTTGTTAATTCTTTGACCCAGTAATTAGGAAATCTTTGCAAAAAACCTCTTGTTGAACTTGGTAAGTTTCATAATAATTACTAATGGTGTCTAGACAACAGACAATAAATCATTGAGTTTTAGCCACAGAGGTGTAGTTCATCTGCTTAACCTTGACATAGCTGATCTTATCTTCCCTGAAATAGCTAGTTAGAGGTATACTACGCAATTACGTCCTCAGGGGCCTTGAAAACTAATATTTGCAACTTTAGAGCTGCCTGGCAAGTTGTGTCTTATAATATGTTGAAAAAATTATTCAAATACCATTTTTATCCATTAAGTAAATCCTGGTATTGTAAACATTAACTGCGTCACTAGGCTCCATTAGTTGAATAGTCAAGTCAACGTGTTCTAGTGATGGGTCGTTATTTAACTGTCAGCTATTTTTAAACGGTTACCGAGCCGTAACGGTAACCACCAGTTATGGATTTATAAAAATAGCAGCTTAAAAAATAACGCTTTTTACACTAAACTAGATTTCGGAGTCGTGTCTGTTTCAAATCTACTGCAACTAGTTCGGCTTCGATGAATAAACATCGGTTTTCATCGGCAACTGTTTGTTTAACTATTTAACGGGATGAATAGCCTTGAGATTGGGAATGCTAAACACGTTATTTATACTGTGTGCTCGCTCTCGCTAACAGCTTTAGGAACGTAGGATTTTCGATACAATAAAATGGTTTAATTTTAATTTTAACTTTAACCGGTTGTTGATGGGGATACGGCATACGGACACTACTACACAGAGTTATTCTGTTAAACTGAGAAGCTGTTATTTTTGAAACAGTTGAGTTTCCCACTAGTATGTAAAGCCAAATATTTAATAATAAAAAACGTTGGATGAAAAGATGAATTTCTGTAAAAACGTGTTATTACTTTCACTATAGACAACGCAAAATAGGGTTATTTCACGTGAAATTAAAGTACTTGTTTATTTAAATTTATATACATTACCTACGAAAACAGTTAACACGTCATTTTCGTTTGTCTGATAATAGTTATCAAATTGATTAAAAAAATATAATCATACAACATTTTTTAATATCTATATACATTTCAATATAAAAAATTAAATGAATATATATATATATATATATATATATATATATATATATATATATATATATATATATATATATATATATATATATATATATATATATATATATATACAGGATGATTCTTTGGCGAAAAATAAGGGGTGTCTTTTTATTAAGTTTTTCTTGAAACCCCTTCTCCTCCAAGTTACAGCCCTTTTAAATTTTTGAAACTAATTTTAAAACAACGAATATTAAAATAAGTAAATAAACAATTAATACCATATATCTTCCAATTTTTTTTAAAACTCAAACTCAATTTTTTATACTGTTTCTATACCGAAATTTTATTAGCTGCGTTATGTTATGGAGTTCTTAGAATCACTCCCTGTGCAGCAATAAAAGTTATAACGACTAACGTCCCAAGGCGTGATAAATAATGATATTTATTGATTCTTGCTGTGGCATTGACATTTACGTAAAGACCCTGATAAAATAAATTTGTGAGAAATGACTAGTTTATAATTCCTAAAACATCTAAGTAAATTCTTATAGAAGACTCCTTTCTGATTTCCAAAAGTTTCACCTCAGAGTGGCAAAAGATTTACGACACGCTTATGATAATTTCTTAACCCTTTGTTTCCTTTTCATATCGACAAAATTTGAGATTTATACACTACGTGAAATAACGGGGTAAAAATACAATGCATTTATACTAGTGTGCTCGCTCTCGCTCACAGCTCTGGGAATGTAAGATACTATCGATCGACTATCCAGTTTAAAATAACTGAAGTCGTTATTTTCAACGGTTATTATTAAATAGCGTTAACGGCTTCAACTGTTATCAGAAAATAACTGTTTTTCCCATCACTAACGTGTTCGCTCAGAAGTACCGATATTAGTACAGGCAATAGAGGAGCCCGTTACTCTTGTCCATAATGCACTAAACTACAGGAGTTTTTTTATAGATAGGTTCAGAATGACGTACTGAATGTAAAAAAAACAAAATCTTTACAAATTAGGAGGGCGGAAGTGCCGCCATTTTGAGAAAAACCGTTTCGGCCTATATCTCCGTAACCGTGCACTTTAGGCCAAAAATGGTGATGACCATTATTGTAGATAATTGCATTTCTTATATTTTTTGTTATTATTTTTTTGTATCACTCACCGTTTACAACTTATACGACTATTAGCATTCATTGATTGACTTTTTATTACCTATATATTGGTTAATAATTGTTTAAGAAATAAAATGCTTATAACTTCACTTTTCAATCGACAAATTTCCTACAATTTTAATGAAAACTTTTTTTTCTCAAATCAATATTTTCAAAGTTATAACGTGTTAAATGTTGCACTTTTCAATCGACACTTTTTTATGGAAATATTTTAGTAAAATGAAGGACAATGACTCTTGAAGCTAACACTTTAGGCTTTGTAAAACATTCGTCTTGAGACATTTTCTTTCCATAGCTTATATTAGTTTTAGGTTATTTGCGTAAATATTGCAATTTTTGACGTTTTAAATCGCGACTTCGACGTTTTGGGGAAAACCCCAATTTATTTTTCTTTAAATGCCTATAACTTTTTCATCTTTAACCTACAAAACTACTTTTGGTAGGTGATTTACCTATTATGATATAAACCGGCGTACCAAATTTGGTTGCCCTTACTTTGTTACTTCCAGAGATATGATTTTTTTTTAAAGAAAACACAAAATTTTCCGGGAAAACCTGGGCCGATATTCCTG